>CAVLJG010000004.1:107561720-107881842 GCA_963669975.1 Acanthoscelides obtectus | reverse complement strand
ATACACATTTGTAGCATATGTTATACTTTTTGGTCATGGAATTCATCTTTATTTCTGGTATTACGTAAATGATGGTCGACATTTGATGATGTTAAATTAGTTAGACTTGATGGAAATATATTATTTTTTACTTTATAAATGAATATCATTACAAGATATTTGAAAAAATTTTTTACATTGAGCCATTTTAATTTGCTAAGCATTTGCCTAATTGGAGTTTATTTATCTTTATTTAGTATTATTCTCATGCACTTATTTTGTAAAATTTGCAGTCTTTCAAAAATGGAATTATTTGCTAAATATAGAGTAGTCGAACAGTACAAGAAATTTGGAAGAATGATGGTATTATAGATAATTTTTCTGCTATATGAACTCAGACATCCAGAAACTCTCGATAAATATCCCTCTTTACTACTAATCATATTTATAACTTTTTCATAATGAATATCAAAAATTAATCGAGAGTCAACAAAAACCCCCAGGTATTTAAAATTTCCTACAAATTCGATATCTTCACCACCAATATTCAGTTGAACATTTGTACATTGTTTTTTTCCGATTAACAAGGCTTTCGTTTTACTTGCATTTAATTTTAGTCTGTTTGATGCTAACCATTTTGAGACAAGTTTCAAGTCTTCATTTATATAAGAGATACCAGACTGTATATTTTTAGTACTTATATAAATCATAGTGTCATGGGCGAAAATCTGAATTTTGCATTTTTTGACTATGGCAGGTAAATCATTTATGTATAAAATAAAAAGAAGTGGTCCCAGGATACTGCCCTGTGGAACACCCAACGTATTTGCAATTTTTGATGAAATAGTGTCATTAACTTTTGTAACTTGCATCCTTTTAGACAAATAATTTCTAAACCAATCTAGAACACTTCCTGTTATACCATATGCCTTCAATTTACCTAACAAAATATCTCTATCAATCGTTTCAAATGCCCTCTTCAAATCCAAAAATACTGCTATGACAACTTCTTCTGAGTCTATGGCTCTTCTCCAATTCTCAGTTACCAACTGAAAAGCCGTTTCTGTGGAATATTTTTTTCGAAAACCTGCTTGCGCCTCCACTAAAATTTTGTTTTCTTCTATAAACTGCATTAATTGGTCATGCACTATGGACTCTAATAATTTTTCAATGTCTGGTAACACATTTACTGGTCTCATATCGCTGCATCTTTTAGAATTTTTTATTTTTGGAACTGGTGTTATTGTGGAGCATTTCAAATTTTCAGGAAAAAAACTGCTTCTCAGTGAACAATTGATCCAATTTAATACAGGATATCCCAAAATTTCGAAACAGTTTTTCAGCACGTTTTTAGTAGTGATTTCGGCACAGTTGTTATTTGATTTTAAACTGTTTACTTTTTTTCTTAGATAATTCAATGATACGCTGTGAAATTTTGAAAGTGTATGCAACATTTCCCCCTGGAAACTAATTTTCATATAGTCAGGTGCAGCATTGGCAGTATCCACAATATCAACAATACCTTCCACAAAATATTCATTTAGTTTGTTTGCAATCACCAAAGAATTTGTTTCGGTACCGTTTTCGAATTGAACTTGATTTACACAATCATGCGGCTTCGAATTGATCAGTCTTTTTAAAGTCTTCCACATCTTTACACTGTCGCACTTGTTATTATCGATTTGTTTATCGTAGAATTTCCTTTTTTCTTCTCTAATTGTATACACACATTTATTCCTAAGAGTTTTATATACCTCCCAATCATCATTTGATTTTGTGAATATACATTTATTGTATTGTTTGTCTCTCAAATTTTGAGCTGCCTTAACATTCTTGATATACCAGGGTGTATTTTTTGTCGAGCAAATCACTTTTTTATCAGTTGCAAGATCTAAACAAGTTTTTATATTTCCTATTATGTTGTCATATATTTTTTCCATATTCTCACCAAAATTCCAATAGCAGCCAGCAAGTTCTCGTTCAAGTTTTTCGTACTTAATAGTATTTACGATTTTCTTAATTTTTGTATCAGAAAAATGCCCTACCAAGGGCAGCATTGTCCAACTGTGATCGCTAAGTTAAGGTTAAGACACTAGTGTACACAAATAACATTAACACTGTAGAGGAATTAAGAGAAAGAATAGTTGCAGCTTGTGATAGAATAAAAAACACATCAGGGATATTTCAACGACTGCTCAATCACTAAGTGAACGGAGCCATTTTCAAAAATTTTTGTAATCATTTCGTTGGTTTTAATGTTATGTTTATGTTGTCAGTTGTCGTTGTTCATTACCCCTAATGTGTTTAATTTTTCCAATTAAATTAATAATAATTTTGCTAGTTAGACAATAAAACGGTTTTTATTATTTTACTCAAAAAAGGCCCATCGAAGGAAAGCAACTCGACAAAGATCATTTGTTTTAAATTGAACGGGGAATTTAAAGATAATTTTCAAAAACCATCGGCGTACCATCTTTTTCTTAAAAAATATCAAAGTCAATATCAGTGAAATATCAAAAGCGGTTCTGGAAATATTAATTTCCACTTTCTTCTTAAAACTTCAACACCCCGAGTCTTTGTAAGGAGACATTTTTGGTCCATAGTTTATAAAGCAAACTAACACTAATTTTTCATATAGATTCACACCCTTAAATATTCGTATATTATTAAGGGACACCCTGTATAATCACCAGTCAGACTTGCTCAAAATCACGTATTAAGCTTGAGCTATTGTACAAGGAAGGTAATTTTTCAGGGACGCTACAGAAAACATTTATATTGAATAATACTTTAATTTATCGTATAAAAACAACGGTTTAAACAGTAAGTTGTATCCGACGACGTAGATACAATAAATATAATACAAAATATAAATAAAAATCACAATCCTATTCACACGGCTTTTTCGCATACATCACTATCCTGACGTAGTTTAGCTTATAGACAGGCTGTTTCTTTTCATCGGAATAGGTTATCTCCGTCATCGGTCCCCGTTTGCACTCCTCAAAGAAGTCGTTCAGGTATTCGCTTGTACTCTCGCACGGAATCTGTTTGACTATCGGGTTGCAGGCGAGGTAGAAGTCTGAAAAGGGAAACGGTGGAGTTGGCGAATGTGTTCAGGAATTTAAGACATCATTATGCTGAGTAACTAAAAGATTTTCTTGCGAGATTGCCGTATATAGGAAATGTGCGAATAAAAATGCAGAGGATCCTTTATGAAGAAACAGGTCCATACGTGTACAGACTGCTCTTAGCTAGGAATGTATAGTAAGACTTTGCAAAAATGTCCCTATTTTCTGTCATTCTTATAAGTTAACTGTTACAAAGCGTGCTACATGTTTTATATTTTTTAAGCTTTTTTCTCTTATCAGCACGTTGTTCCGTAGAACTTCAAGACAGTTGGATTAGAGAGACCGTAGATTTCTTCCTCCCACTTACTTTTGTAATTCTCTTCAGAATCGTACACGTAGCTCTTCTCCTCCTTGATGACCTTAACGTCTTCAAAACCAGCGCCGATCAAATGCCTTTCCCATTCCTTGGCTACGTCTTCTGTGAAAAAATACCTTGTCAAGTACTTTTCGTGGCCATAGGGGGCCCATTTAGGGTTCTTCGACAGGTTGAAGAATGCATCGTCTATGGAATTTTGTTCTACTAAGCTGCAAAGGATTTCTCCGCCCGGTCTCAGCATGTTGAACATGTTTATAGCTGCTTGCCTGGAAATGTGAATTAGGATTATCAAAATATTTGTTATTTTGTATTTTAGTAAAGTGTATAGAGTCCATTATGGTCTGTGGAGTATGTCATCAAAAGGAGCAGGATAACTTCATTTTATTGAGGGAAATGTGGATTCAAACAAATGGAAATGATGGAAGAATGTTTGACATCCGGCCAAGATTTTGTGTTTTAGCAAGATGGTGCAGTGTGCCATACCTCAAAAAGGACTATAAAATGAATGGAAGAAAATAATGTACCACTTTTGAAATGGGTTTCTAGCAGTCCATATCTGTCACCTATTGAAACTTTGTGGCACGAGATGAAAAAGGTTCTACGACAACATCCTGCTCGCACAATCACCGAACTGAGACAAAATCTTCAAGAAATATGGGATTGTTTTACACCAAACTTTGCCAAAACTTGGTTAACACTATGCCCCAAAGAATTTCAGCTGTAATAAAAAATAAAGGTTACCCAATGGTAACACTGATCAACAGCCAAAAAATATCCTAAATAAAATCAACAAAATATTACTATTTTTAAGGTGCTAAAATCGGAATGAAACTTATTTTTTCAATATTAGTTCAAGTTTTAGAGATACGGTAATTATATGTGTTCCTGCTGTGACAGTGTTGATATACTGTAATTCACAAGAATGCACGTGCTACATTTTTATATTCGGCAAGGAAAGATGATGTAATCGGCATGATTGTGTTACGTTATACATACGTGTACATTATATTGTTTTATATTAGCCATTTTTTCCTCAGTTGGCTGACAGCGTTCATGCAAGATGTCTCGAAAGTGTGTAAACAATCCAGATCAGTCTTGTTACGTGTGTGGTGATGTGACTTTCGCGTCTCAGAGACGGTCTATTACTCCACTAATAACAAAGGCATATCAGCTTTATTTCGGTTGTAAACTAGGTGACCAAGATAAACAGTGGGCACCCCACATCTGCTGTAATACATGTGCTTCAAGTCTGAGGAGCTGGTTAAATGGAGAAAAACGGTCTATGCGCTTTGCTGTCCCAATGGTTTGGAGAGAGCCTACAAATCATATTAATGATTGTTACTTTTGCATGGTACCTTGTGTTGGACAAGCCACAGGTATGTCCAAAAAAAAAAAATCGGTTATTAACTACCCAAACATACCATCTGCGATGAGACCTGTGCCTCACAGTGACGAAAATCCTATTCCAAAACCCCCAGAATCCTACACTTGCGAATCAGAAAACGAATCAGATCATGGCGATCGAGTGATTCGTCAGGAAAAAGATATGCCATCAACGTCAAGAGATCCTGATTTTATACCGAGTACGTCATGCTACCAACCGCACAAAATAACAGAGTCAGAATTAAATGATCTTGTAAGAGATTTAGAACTTCTAAAATGTAAGGCAGAGTTACTTGGATCAAGACTGCAGCAGTGGAACTTGTTAGAAGACGATGTTTCGGTATGAGTTTTTCGTAAACGCCACAAAGACTTAGAACCATTTTTCAATATGGAGAATAACTTGGTTTTCTGCAATAACATTAGCGGCTTACTGGCGGCTTTAAATATAAACTATAACCCAGAAGAATGCAGATTGTTTATAGACAGTTCAACATTGAGTTTAAAGGCAGTGTTATTGCATATTGGAAATATTTTACCATCTCTTCCTGTAGGGTATGCAGTTGACATGAAAGAATCATATGACAATATGAAGTACCTATTGACATGCATAAAATACGATGAGCACCAATGGCATATTTGTGTCGATTTGAAAGTTGTTGCACCTTTACTTGGGCTGCAGCTAGGCTACACAAAGTTTTGCTGGTTTTTGTGTGAATGGGACAGTCGGGCAAAGGCACTTCATTACACCAGACAAAACTGGCCTGTTCGTCAATTCCTAGAGCCAGGTCAAAAAAATGTACAGCATATGCTATTAGTAGATTCGAAAAAAATTTTATTACCACCACTGCATACCAAGTTGGGCCTAATGAAAAACTTTGTCAAGGCATTAGATAGAGATGGGTCAGCTTTTCAATACCTGCGTCAGAAATTTCCAAGACTAAGTGAGGCAAAGGTTAAAGAAGGTATTTTTGTTGGGCCATAGATTCGAAATATTTTGAAAGATACACAGTTTGAAAACACTTTAACAGGTATTGAAAAAACTGCTTGGAATGATTTCCGTCTGGTGGTCACTAATTTCTTGGGAAATAGAAAAGCTGACAACTATAAAACCCTTGTCAAAAATATGCTGTCATCGTACCAAAAGATGGGCTGTAATATGTCTCTTAAGATACATTTCCTACACTCACACCTGGACTTTTTTCCTGACAACTGCGGAGCCGTAAGTGATGAGCACGGCGAACGTTTTCATCAGGATATTTCAACAATGGAAAAAAGGTACCAGGGAAAGTGGAATCCTTCCATGCTTGCAGACTACTGTTGGACTCTTGGTAGATATGCTCCAGAAACGATCCATAAAAGAACAGCAAAAAGACAGCGCATATAGTGATTCTTATAAGTATATGAATCTTGTTACTTTTTTTAATATATCCTTAAAAATAAAGTTTTTTTTCTAAACCGCAACTAATTTTTTCATTTCATTGTCAGTTTTGGATTCAGCGCCCCAAAATTAACAAAGAAGTGCACTTTTCCCACAAGATACAATTAAAAAACTAAAATTTGTTGTCCAGTGAATCTTTCAGTTGTTGCTTTGTTAACTTCGCGCATTTATACGCACATTGTTTATTTGTTCAGATGTTCTATTAGTTATAGGTCTAAGTGATTTCAAATATGTATTTTTTATGACTAGAGTGTATCTAAAATGTTTTTGAGAAAATAAATTGTTTTAGAAGTAAATAGTTTCGTCATGTTTAGTTTATAAAGGCATATTTTGGTACAAATCTTGAAGTGGGCCAACTGAAGTGGGAAGGGGCTCGTATAATGAACCAAATCAAAGAAATATGACAATATATTCACATACTGATTGTTTTTATTGAAATATTAGATTCTAAATTAAGAGAAAAGCGCCAAGCCGAACTGTGAAGATTATAATTTTAATCTCAAATCATTAAACGTGAATAAATAATAAAGGTTGGTATTTAGGGAGAAAAACAGAGGTAACTAGAATTCCCCATAAAATTTTGGAGAATTAGACCAAGCTCTAATCTAACAACTTATTCGTGCATTTGTTGTTGTGAAGAAATTGTACAACAGTTTTTGTGTTCACACGCTTCAACTTTTCCAAGGCCAAAAAATTGTTCAATTTAATGGATCGTGTGAAGCGGCTATGAGGTCAAATAATCGCATTGGTATCGCTAAGAAATTTTAAGGCAAAATAAAATAATTGGAAAATACGGAAATACCCGCAATAACAGATTAACAATTTACATTTAACAATATAAAATTATTTGGGTTTTTTGAACTAACTGAAAATAGTGGATGGTTAAACATATCTGTTATTATGTATTGTAATAAAGTGTATGAAATATTCCGAATTCCTATGTTCATACCACAGGCACTCTAAACGGCAAATACAGCTATATTAAATCAGTTATATCACATCTGATTTCAAATAATTACATCGGTTATTCCAAGAACAATGTGTTTTCGAACACATTAAAATAATTGGAAAAACCACTCTATACGGAATACCCGCAATAATAGAGTAAGAATACAAACGTATCATGGGGACATCCGATTTGAAATTTCTTAAGGTATTTACACTGGGAAATGACATAAGTAGGTCAAGTTAGTTAACTATACACTTCCCAGGCCAGGATGCCTCCAGGTGATGAAAATCCCTCTCTTAGAAAGACGTATAACAAAACACAATCACGTCAGCTAAATAGGCTCCTAGAATCAGAGTCCATACCCTCCACAATACCCCGTACCCCACGATGATGTGTTATACTCGTTTTACAGTCAACCAGACGCATACACACTTGAAAACAACTGCCGGAGATACATGAAAATCAATCTATTCCAGGCAGTCTTACACGAAGAATCTATTTGGCTGTTTTTCCTGCAAAGCCCAGCGGTTGCAAGAATCTAAAAAAGCTTTGTCAGCGCGCATGCATCTGATCCAGATTTTTCATGCAACTTGATGACTTTAATACGGTAAAAAATACGTGCAAATCTGCATTTCAATAATAACGAGACACAAGTTTCTCCAGGCCAATCAGGATTTGACAACCCCATAAAATTCGACCAATAATAAAAAACATAGAAGAAAGGTTTTTATTGGTTCCTATTCAAGAAGGAGTTTTAGAAATAAATAAACAAAGAAATCTAGCTACTACAATACCACCTTTTGACGTAGAAGAGATGCGATTGAGCATCGGCCTGAGTGGATGGCAAACAGAGAGACAGTACAAAAATCCTACCGATAAGGGTTTGACATGAATATTGTTATAATATACCAGCCCACACTACCTCAAAATTTAAAAAATGTTTCTATTACATAGCTCCCAGTATACTAAATGATTACCCAAGTTTCTTTAAATTAACGTCCATTCACAGCTTCAAAAGATAATTCAAAAGAATGCTATTACAGTTACAATTTAATGAATCCACAAGTGGCTGAATAAATCTCATTATTAATCTTATTATATTTTAAAGTTTTGTTAGCATTATTATAGTCAACCAAATATCCTTTATGTAATGTATATGATATACCTTAGTATATATATATATATATATACATACTCAGGCGGGGGTGAAAAATGGCTATGCCAATCCCCAGCCCTTTGGAGTATTATTTTTTGTGTTATATTATTTGCTCGTATTTTGATTCTATTATGTATTAATACTCCAATAAACATTATTATTATTATTATTATTATTATTATTATTACATATGCTTCATGTGCCAAGTGTAAAATAAACCTCTGTTTTAATGAAAAAAGAAATAACTGTTTTCGCGTTTTTCATGTAAAATAGCATTTTTGTATGTATTCATTATTTTTGCCAATAAAGTTACAAACTTAAACTTGATGATTATTTTTTAATGCGATGCATATTGTATCATATACATATTCATGTAAAATCCTTCTTTCAATTTCTTTATTTAAAAAAACAAGAAAGATTTTTTAATTATTTTTTCGGTGTAGACTCTCAGAAATATGAAAACATTTTTCTTAACTAAAAGAAACATGCATTTAATTGTTATAACTATTAGTTTACGTGTTCTGATGTTTATGCTTATAACTATCAGTATTAAGAAGTTGTATAAACCCGCCATGGGTTTCACTATTTGCACTTTGTGTTCCAGGTGACACAACTTAAGCTTTTCACAAATTGTAAAAAAAATAGGTAAACTACGTTCAAGATATGGATATAGCATGTAAACCTTATGTAGTTATCACCCAAAATCAGACTCACAAACTCAAAGACCATACCTATTATTCCTGACCCAATGTAAGCACAGCATGGAAAATATGTGGTTAAACTTCTCGTATAACATTGAAGGAATATCAGGAGACTGAATATCCAGTTTCATAAACTTCACCCTAGGCAACTTATAGTTTTCCTGAGCAAATGCAACCATGCTTTCTGATACGTCCGTTCCTACGTAGCTATGAAAATCTTTAGGAAACGATGGAATCAGGAGCTCTATTGTGCATCTGCCATCACCGACGCCTATTTCTAGAATGTTTTCTTCCTTGTGCCATTCTATCATCTTCATGTGGCTGTTCAACATATCGGTGTTGTCCGTTAGTTGCGTTTTGTTGCTTTGAGAATACAGCTTCGGTTGATTCATGTTGAGTCTGAAACGAAAAATTGAACGAAATGACAGACAAGTTGACAGTTTGTATAAATTTGAGTAGTGTACGTAGCACAGATTATTAGCTAGACTACAGAAAACACTCCTATGATTCCTGATAGAGTTGCAGTCACCGTCCTTGGTGGGTCAAAGTAAGACTACCAGTATCCCTTTATACAGGGTGTCCAATAGGTACCACGTCAAACGTAAGAGAAGGTAGGCTTTGGGCTGACCTCCCAAGTAACAAAAACTTACCTATACAGGGTGTCCCGAAAAAAGTGTGCAATATTTTACCAGCGGGTTCCAGAGCTCAAAATAGGAAGAAAAGCTTATATAAACATTGGTCGACAAACGTCCCCTAAGGGCGCTACGGTCTTTTGAAGGGGCTCCCGTGAAGATGGTTTTTCCTTAATATTTCCGAAACATGTTGAGATAAAGACTTAAAATTTGGTATCCTAGCCTAGTTTTTTATGGTGGATTTAAAAATATTAACAATTTTAGACAGTTTTGTTTGGAAGCGAATGTAACAGGGACGGACTTAGGTTATTTGAGCCCCAACATTTTTGTGTGAAAATTTGGGGTTTTCTACATAAAAATGGTACTCTTATTGAATATCGATAAATGGTGCCATTTTTGAATAAAATCAAACCTAAAAATTTGTCACATGATACGAAATGTACTGCGAATTTAAATGAATTGTTGAATAATTAGCCGTCGCAACGAAAAAACTAATTTAATAATTGGTAAATATTACATAAATACATATTTCTATTGCAACATAGCGAACATTTAGGCAAAAACAAAATAAATAAATTTTTTCTACGAACGAAATTGAAATTTGTTTAAAAAAGAAGACATACAGTTGGATATACTTGAAACTAGCTTTACAATAGGTATTCAAATACATTCCCATTTTGTTGGGTACAGAGTCTCGCTCGACGAACTAATGATTGCGTAGCCCGAAAAGTGGAAAACCTTTTTCAGTATTGGTCAAACTTTAATGAAAGTTTTCATATTGAAGCAAAATAATACAAAAATTAATTTTTTCAACTTGCCGTGCTAGTTTTCAATAAAATGAATCCTCGGATGTATCAACCAACTATTAGTGGTAGCCCAGGAGGAAAGCATACGCTAGAAGATCTTTATAGCCATAACAGTCCAACTTATAGATACCTTTTCTTATTTCTAATTTATACATCTTAAAGCGAAAACTTCAAAATAAGATAAATGTCAACGGACAGTACAGTTAGTAAACAAACCCTTGTTTCCAAAGGCAACTTGATATTATTTTGTGTTTGTTAAAATTAAAACAAATGAACTTTGTGCCAATACTTTTGGGACAGACGTTAGTATTTTAAAAATTATGTTACCTGGCAATGTGCACAATATCAACGGAAACAACTAGAACTACTCAATCGCAAACAGATTATATTGCAAAAATAATGTCGTAAAAAATGCGTTCAATCAATCATTTACGTTTTATGGGTTATAGATTACGTCAAAATGCTGACTAACTCACAGTTATAGTGCTAAATATCTCTAAAATTATGGTTATTATAATCTTATTAGAACGCCGCAGTGGTTAATAATTCACCGAAAGAGCGATTTTAACTTGATTTGTATAATTATATTTTCATTTCGTTGAACCAATAAGTACATAAATCAATCGATAAAAAAATACACAGCTAGTTGACGTTATGGGTTTATTGGGTTCATGCGTGGCAAGGATTTTGTATACTAAGCATGATGCTTCATTTTTCTGACCGAAAGACAGCCAACCATGGGCGGCTGTTTCGCGCTTTTTAGCTACTCATTAGCCTGGTCTGTCGTCTCGAAAGCATCGGAACTATCAAGGAGGTTCGATCAATCCAAATAAGACACCGCAAATCGCCATCTCGTCACCAAAATCCACCACCGCGTAGAGCGCATAACAGCTATTTGTTAAAGCTGTAGAGCTTATCAGTTCGCACTTAGTAGTCCGTGTGACCGCTAGATGGTTGACAATTCTGGCTGTATAACAGATGTGATCTACTTGCTTTCTAACGTAGTAAACTGAACATGGCTGTCCTTTGGTCGGAAAGATGTAGGATATCATAAAGTTCATTAGCTTAAATATCCAGCGTACGAGCCCCTTCCCACTTCAGTTGACCCAACTATTGAAATCTTAGTTTTTTTCTTATCAAACACAAATAATACAAATGTAGGTTTAAAATATTAACAAAGAATATTTTGATAATATATAGTAGTATATCACTCCCTAATCTCATTTGCAGCATAAAAATAACACATGTTGCAATTACAGCATATCAACCTATTTCCATTTCAATGCAAAATAAGTCTATAACGCATAGGTGGCTGTGAGAAATAAAAGCCATAACAATTGTTTTTATTAATCACAGCTGTCAGAATACGTTGAAAATAGTTTTGGGAAGTTAAGATTTTCAAAATGGGTAGAGGAAAGGTTATTAGTGAGAAAATTCGGTTACTGATAATTTAATTCTGGGAAATCAAACTCAGAAATTGCAACTTTGTCAGACTTATCGCGGTACAGTGTGAGAAATATTGTTAGAAGATATAGCGTAACTGATTCAGTTAGTATTAAGCCAGGATATGTGAAAAAAGTAATATCACAAATACCGACCGAAGAGCATTAAGAAGAATAATCGTGAAAACCAGGCGTGCCAATTATTTACAATTAAGAGCCTTGTGGTGTGACGCTGTTGGAAGGAGAATTTCGAGGTCCACAACTCGTAGAGAGACCCACAAACTGGGATTTAGCACTCGCAAGGTGAGTTTTCTTATAAAACAAAGTGAAGTAAAAACCCTAAAGTTGCACAACTTGCTTATAGGCCAAAAAAAGCCTGTATTAACACCACTGCAAAAGAAAAATCGGCTTAGATGGACTAAAGAACATAGACAATGGATACCTCAACAATGGTGTGCAATACAATGGAGTGATGAGGCCCGATTCGAAGTTTATGTTGGTGACAGTCGCAGTAGAGTTATGAAGCATTCCATGTTGACTGTCTGAAGAGAAAAGTGCAATTTCCAGCATCCATTATAGTCTGGGGCAGTATGTCATCAAAAGGAGTAGGAAAACTTCATTTTATTGATGGTAATGTGGATACAAACAAATGTTTGGCAATTTTAAAAGAATCTCTTTTACCAGTCATGGAAGAATGTTTGACATACGGCCAAGATTTTCTGCTTCAGCAAGATGGTGCAGCGTGACATACCTCAAAAAGGCTATAAAATGGATGGAAGAAAATAATGTACCACTTTTGAAATGGGTTTCCTGCAGTCCAGATCTGTCACCTATTGAAACTTTGTGGCACGAGATGAAAACGGTTCTACGACAACATCCTGCTCGTACAATCACCGAACTGAGACAAAAGCATCAAGAAAAATGGGATTGTTTTACTATTATCATTATTACTATTATTATTATTATGATAATTGAGATGAGCAGAGTACGCACTACTATAAGCTCATGCAGTAAATATAGTGTACGGACACGTAACACAAATACATCAAATAGAAAAAAGTAAAAAAAGACAGTTCATAGCTATAAAGTTTGTACACTCCTCCAGCTATCATACTGCACTTTGAAGCTATTAACTGAAGTAGCACCAACCACACTTTCAGGTAAACTATTCCAGGTGTTGAATATGCGGTTGGGAAGAAACCACTGTCGGACTGTTGTTTTAAATGGCTCCTTATGCAGTTTGAAGCTGTGTTCGCGTAGATTGCTGCGCGACAGACGGTATAGATGCATGAGGTTGGTGCCCATCAAACCATGAAGTATCCTGAACGTAACTATAAGATCGCCACGAAGTCTTCGCTCAGAGAATCAGGTCAGGTTGAATAATTCAAGGCGATCTTCATAGCTTGGTCTTCGTGCTCCAAAAGGGATACGAGTAGCCCGACGCTGTACTGATTCGACGAGATTTCTATCGCGCAGAAGCACAGTGTCCCATATCGGACCAGCGAATTCAAGAATTGGCCTCACGAATGCCTTGTAAATGTAGGCGCAAGTGTTGACATCGGATCCTTTGAAAGACCTCTCCAGCATGTATAGAAGTTTCTTGGCTTTTGATGTAACGTGGTGAATATGCTCTGACCAGGAAAGACGATCGTTGACTACGACGCCCAGATCAGTGTGGCTGGAAACTGCTTCGATGTTGTGGTCAGAGATCTTGTATGTAAATCGCGGATTTGTCTTCCCAAGGTGAAGGACACAACACTTAGTTAGATTTAAGGGTAAAAGCCAACTGACTGACCATTGACAAACAATATCAAGGTCTCGTTGAAGCATAGCAGAATTTACGACAGTATTGTAAATCTTGGTGTCGTCGGCATAAGCTGAACATGTGGAGGAAATCAGTGCGGGTAGGTCACTTGTATACAGAAGGAACAGCACTGGCCCCAAGACAGAGCCTTGAGGAACTCCACTTGCTACATGATGAAGGTGAGACTGGCTATCACTGACGCACACAGAGAAAGTCCTCCCGGTGAGAAAAGCCTTAATCCACAGTAACAACTCGCCTCTTATTCCCATACATTCCTACTTAAACAGAAGCCTTCTATGTGGTAGGCGATCGAAAGCCCTAGAAAAATCTAAGTAGATTATATCAACAGGAGTCTTTGTGTCCAGATACTGAGTCCAATCGTTGAGAGAGTGGAGAAGGTTGGTCATTATTGATCGACCAGGGAGAAATCCATGCTGATTCTTAGGGATAAGGTCATTTTCGAAAGCAAATGACAGCAGCTTATCTAATATGATTCTTTCAGCTATTTTGGCGGCGATAGGAACGAGACTTATTGGTCGATAATTTTTAGTGGAGGATTTACATTTACACCAAATGTTTGCCAAAACTTAGTTAACACTATGCCCCAAAGAATTTCAGCCGTAATAAAAAGTAAAGGTGATGTCACCCAATGGTAATCTTTGAATTGTTGCTTTGTTAACTTCGTGCATTTATTCGCACGTGTTGATTTGTTCAGATTTTCTATCAGTTATAGGTCTAAGTGATTTCAAATATGTATTTTTTACGACTAGAGTCTATCTAAAACGATTTTGAGGAAATAAATTATTTTAGAAGTAAATAGTTTCGTCGTGTTTAGTTTATAAATGCATATTTTGGTACAAATCTTAAAGTGGCCAACTGAAGTTTGAAGGGGCTTGTATATATCTATTTTTGTCCACGATTTCAGGTTCCATAATCACACAAATCTTTATTTATTTACCGGAAAATTTCGTACATTGGAAAACGCGTATTTAAACACCTATCCAATTGTATGGATGCATTTTTTACGTTATTTTGAGCTGCGTTGTTGAAATAATGTTTCTTGTCCTGAAAATTGCAGAGATCGGAAAATCCGCATTATCAGCAATCTTCGCAATTTCAGGTATTTTTTGTTGTCTAGCTCAAAACCTCAAAGCGCGTATGCATTTTTATCCATTATTCTGTTTTTTTGTCAGAATTGTAATTTTTGCCAGGAAAATTGCGAAAGTATGAAAAACCGCAATTTCGCTGAGCTACATTTTTTTACGTTTTTAGTTAGGAAATCAATTTTTTACATAGTTCTGTTGTCGTAATTCCCTGTCCAAAAAATCACCATAAATCGGAAAACCGCATTTTCACCGATTTTTTCAATTTCAGAGTATGATATTAGTTTGAAAACTAGTTTAGTGGATTCTTTCAGGTTCCATTGGAACGAAGCACCGTATTTTCGCTGATTTTCCTCAATTTTTATTGTTAGAAGTTACAAAATAAATACTTGGTTAACACAATAATCCACTATAGAAATGCATGTTTGATTCTGTTGTTAAATCATGATTTCTTGTCCACAAAGCGCCAAAGTGTGTAAAAACCATTCCAACCAATTCGATTTTTTCCATTTTTAAAATAAGATATTATAATTTCGTTGACTTAAAAACATAATATGCATATGTCTCTCGTATGTCTTTGTCCATAATTCGAGATCCATTGTGGAGGTTGTGATTGTTGACCGAAAAATTGTGAAAAAACCGTATTTTGGCCCATTTTCTTAAATTTTTGATGTTTCAGGTTGGTAAAGGAATCTTTAACGAACTCAAAAATCTACACACACATATATTATTGAGTTGACAAAGCTACGATATCTTACTCTAAAGATGTAAAAAATCTGGGAAAATGTGGTATTTCCGATGGTATATTTCCGAGAAATAAATTAAAATGCTTACTGTGGAATCTGAAAGACTAGACAAAATACATGTATACGCTAAGATTTTAACGTATGGTATCCTATGTTTGAAATGTTAAAAATTTGAGAAAATATGTGAAGATGCGTTTTCCAATTTCTGGCAATTTTCCCGACAAGAAATCATTGCTTTGACCGCGGAACTGGATATAACATAAAGAGGTCTATTACACAATGGCTTACTGTGTTAGCTAAGTATTTCTTTCCCAAAAAAAAAACGTCAGAAATTGAAAATAGCCAGCTGTTTACAAGAATTTTCGGAAGACAAGTCAAAATATTGACTGTGGAACCAGGAAGAATGGATTAAAATACATGAGCTTGTCGAGTTTTCACGTCAGTCAACTCATGATATTTTGCGTTTAAAATGTCAGAACTTGGTGAAAATCAGTTAAAATGAGGTTTGCTGCGATTTTCCGCTCAGATACAGCGGATTTTTAAGTTTGCGAAATTTTCATTACCTGACGAAAACAAATTTCTTTTCAAATTCATAAGTTTCTTGAGCAAAGTTTATATTAGTAAACATTTGGGGATAGTTTTCATATATTATTTACTTTTGCCTAGTCTCCTCCTTGGTGAAAAAGCCACAACATGGAACATACAAACTAGGCATAGATTGAGTTGACTCTGGCTTCATTGCAAAGAGGTCAGGGATTTCTTTGAACTGTTTTTACAATACTTGGTAGAACGTAAAAGCTGGAGTAGGATGAGAAACGGTTACGTCATCATCACACAAGTTTCTAAGTACCAAAATGTATCTACAGAGTAATTAAATAAAACTTGCTTATGCCGTTTTTCCAAATGAGCCTGCTGCTCTACTGTTCCCAGTTTACTTTCACTTACCTAAGGTTGACACAATTTTAGCAAAAGTAGAAGTTTCAACGGTTTTATAATTAATCTTGCAAGATATTCAACAGAATTAAAATATAAGGGACAGATTATTTCATTTATTATAAAATTCTCCATATGTAAAGACAGATGATCCTCCTCCCGTCCATATCTATTTCCATACCTTATTAAATGCACTTTTTGAAATGTTGCCAGTGAAGGTAAAACTTCGTTTAAGTTGTAGAAGCCACAACATAGCACGTGTGAAGTATATATTATTGTATAATTCCTAATTCCTTAATTTGTGTTCTAAATCCAGTCAAGCTACGAATCCAAATAACATACGTTCTTTCAGTATCAGAAATAATGATATCGGGTCACTGTTGCACTAATTATCTATTCTAGAAGATTCTACAGACTAATAAATTTTTAAATACCTTTTTTCTTATACCAGTGCTGGATTATGCCACTCAACTCTGAACAGACTGGAGTTGTAGACTGAGAACACTTATTTTTGGGTCTTGCAAGGAAAAACTGGACGGTGAAGCCCGATGCGGATTTGAATTTATAGCTGCTAAGGATATGTTTCAGCTAGTCATTGAGCGAGATAAGCATTATGAAACGTTTTTGTAAACATTATTTTCGATTGTTTTCAAACTGTTAGTTCACTACACGAGCGATAACACAGATCTGCACCATGCATTGGTCAGCTGGGCTAGAACGAGAAGCACATAAAGTTCTCATCAATCTTTAATCTGACGTTAATCTCGCGATCCGTCTCAGGATCATCATAATATGTACCATAGGCGTAGGAATTCTCCGCCCGAAAAGTGTGTCATCACGACGAGCACTAATAATGACGAAATGAAGTAATCTACAACTAGTTGATGGGGCACGCAACTTACCCCTGTGTGTGAACGTTTGTTCGGTAAGCTAAAAGACATATGTTTTTAACTTGTGTGTCTCCGTCTCGAAAACGTATGAGTGCCCTTCAATCATATTTATTCCGTCAGAGTTCCGTGCAGGATACGGAGACTCGTCCTGTTTACTTATTTCATATGGCGTTGACGACGTAAACGCCAAGAACGGTGACTACGAGCTCCTTCCCACTTCAGTTGGCCCACTTCAAGATTTGTACCAAAATATGCCTTTATAAACTAAACAACTAAACGAAAATTACCTCTAAGTTAAAAAGCAACAATTGAAACATTACCATTGGGTAACATCACCTTTATTTTTTATTACAGCTGAAATTCTTTGGGGCATAGTGTTAACCAAGTTTTGGCAAAGTTTGGTGTACAATTTCAGAACTCGAAATGGAAGAAGCACTCAACGTCTTAAAGGAAACTTCGGCAGGCCCTGACGATATACCTATAATATTTCTAAAAAACCTACCCCAAGTAGCTAAGCAATATTTACTGACAATCTTCAACAAAATCTGGACAGAACATGTATTTCCTGACATATGGCACCAAGCAATTACGATACCTATACTGAAACCCACCAAATCACCTCTTGCACCAGAATCTTACAGGCCAATAACTCTAACATGTGCTATGTGTAAACTTCTAGAGAAAATCGTCAATAAGAGGCTGCTATGGAGCCTAGAAAATACCAATCGTCTAAAAAATGAACAATCTGGGTTTAGACAAAACAGATCCACAATAGACAACGCAATTGACTTGGAAACATACATTCATGAAGCTTTTGATAACAAGCAGCATTGCCTAGCAGTTTACTTTGATATGACAAAAGCATTTGACACTACTTGGAAGTATGACATCATCTCAAAACTACAAGCATGGGGATATAATGGAAATATTATTGCTTTTATCACTAATTTTTTGAGCTACAGAAGCTTCCAAGTCCGCTCAAATGGAGTTTTATCAAAAACTAGAATCTTGGAAAATGGTATCCCCCAAGGATCAATCATCAGCCCGACATTATTCCTGATTGCTGTCAACGATATCATAAACTATGTAGAAAAGCCAGTTCAAATACGCCTTTATGCAGACGATATGATAATATATGTGAGAGGCAAAAACCTTACAACCAACACTGAACTTATACAAAAAACAATACACAAGTTAGAACAATGGACCAAACGTACCGGATTATCATTTTCGCCTGACAAGACCAAATATATTATATTCTCGAGAAGACAGACAACCCATTCCAGAGAACCGTTAAAACTAAATAATGTATCCTTGAAACGAACACAAGAAATCAAATTTCTTGGACTTATATTCGATCACCGATTGATATGGAAAAAGCACATAGAATATCTAGTTAAATCATGTGAAAAAAGGATGACCGTACTAAAATATATAGCCAAGAGACACTGGGGAGCAGAGGGTAAAACCCTTCTCAGCATCTACCGATCACTGATAAGAGCTAAAATTGACTATGGAAGCATAATTTACGCCTCAGCCAGTAGTTCCACTGTCAAGCCATTAGACAGTATACACCATAGAGCACTGCGCTTAATACTCGGAGCATTTAGAACAACACCAATCCAAAGCTTATATTGTGAAGCCGGTGAACTATCGCTGAATGACAGAAGGGAGCTTCTGAGCCTAGCATACGCTACTAAGCTCGCATCAAACCCAAATATCCCTGGCCACAAGAACATAGAACAGATTAATAGGGAGTTGCAGATGGATCAACCTGATACAACTAACAAAAAGCCATTCTACCGAAGAATCTATAGTTACTTGAGGAAGATCGACATCTCCCAGATACCCATGGACACCAATAAATGTAGTACAGACACCGCACCCTGGACCATACATAAACCAACCATCAACCAAGATCTCACAAAAATGAATAAGATAGACACACCAGCGACAATAATAATACAACACTTCCAGCAAATAATGAACAAATATCAGAACTATGAAAAAATATACACAGACGCATCAAGACTTAACAAGAGAATAGGAACAGCTGTTGTGACATCCTCCAACACCCTTACAATGCGATTGCCAGATGAAGCTACAATTCTAACAGGAGAATTATATGGAATATTGGAAGCTATGAAACACATACACAATCAAGCGATCCAACGGAGCCTCATCATAACAGATTCTTTGAGCTCTCTCCAGCTCATCCAGAAGATCTACACAAATAATCACATAGTTCTCCAAATTAAACAGATCCTTCACGCGATACAATCAGAAAACCACAATGTTGTTCTCGTATGGGCTCCCTCTCACGTCGGTATCAGGGGCAACGAAAAAGCAGACCTTCAGGCTCAATTGGCGGCAAATCTCGCAAGAATATCTTCTGTGAACATCCCAGCTTCAGACATCAAAGCTCTCCTCAGAAACCGAGTGATTGAAACTTGGAATAATAACTGGCAGAATATTCCATCGAAGCTTCTCGAATTAAAACCTAAATTCGGACCTTGGACTCCAAATTCTACAAGCAGAAGATACCAAACCCTAATCACCCGACTCCGCTTGGGTCACACCCGGATCACTCATGAACACCTCATCACCCAGGAGCCAGAACCTATGTGTGAAATATGTGAAACTAACCTAACCGTGAAACACTTATTAGTGCAGTGCCCATTACTAGAACACCATAGAGTGGAATGCAACCTTACATCGATGGCTTTGAGTGACATTTTAGCACCCAATTGTAACATACGCAACCTGATACACTTCTTACAGCTTTGTAATGTACTACATAAAATATAACGTACTGTATCCGATACCGCTAATGGCCAATAGGTCGATGCGGTTTATTAAATAAAAAAAAAAACAAAAAAAAAAAAAGTTTGGTGTAAAACAATCCCATATTTCTTGAAGATTTTGTCTCAGTTCGGTGATTGTACCAGCAGGATGTTGTTGTAGAACCTTTTTCATCTCGTGCCACAAAGTTTCAATAGGTGACAGATATGGACTGCTAGAAACCCTTTTCAAAAGTGGTACATTATTTTCTTCCCTCCATTTTATAGCCTTTTTTGAGGTATGGCACGCTGCACCATCTTGCTGAAACACAAAATCTTGGCCGGATGTCAAACATTCTTTCATCACTGGTAAAAGCGATTCTTCTAAAATTGCCAAATATTTGTTTGTATCCACATTTCCATCGACAAAATGAAGTCTTCCTACTCCTTTTGATGACATACTGCCCCAGACCATAATGGATGCTGGAAATTTCACTTTTCTCTTCAGACAGTCAACATGGAATGCTTTATTTTTTGTGAATAACTCTACTGCGACTGTCCCCAACACAAACTTCGAATCGGGCCTCATCACTCCATTGTATTGCACACCATTGTTGAGGTGTCCATCGTTTATATTCTTTAGTCCATCTAAGCTGATATTTCTTTTGCAGTGGAGTTAATAGTGGCTTTTCTTTGGCCTATAAACAAGTTGTGCAACTTTAGGGTTTTTACTTCACTTTTTTTATAAGAAAACTTACCTTGCATGTGCTTAATCCCAGTTTGTGGGCCTCTCTATGAGTTGTGGACCTCGAAATTCTCATTCCAATAGCGTCACTCCACAGAGCACTTAATTGTAAATAATTCGCACGCCTGTTTTTCACGATAATTCTTCTTCATGCTCTTCGGTGGGCATTTGTGATATTACTTTTTTTCACATATCGTGGCTTAATATTAACTGAACCAGTTACGTTATATTTATTTATTTATAGTTTGACAACCTTAACTACCCAAAACTATTTTAAACGTATTCTGACAGCTGTCGTTATTAAAAAAAATTGTCATGGCTTTTATTTTTCACAGCCACCTATGCGTTATAGACTTATTTTGCATTGAAATGAAAATAGGTTGATATGCTGTAATTGTAACATGTGTTATTTTTATGCTGCAAATTTGATTAGGGACTGCTAAAGTTGGTGTTTCCTACTATATATTATCAAAATATCCATTGTCAATATTTTAAACCTATAACGCCCTGCTACATTTTTATTATTTGTGTTTGATAAGAAAAAAACTAAGATTTCAATAGTTGGGCCAACTGAAGTGGGAAGGGGCTCGTATAACTACGTATAAGCGTCTTTTTCAGCTGTATCTCATCTCAGCCTTCATTATGATTAACCGTAAGGAAGTAAGGTGTAGACTAAGGACTATTAATGCTATATCTGAAGCTAATACAGGCAGGGTGAGTTTTTATTTTGACATTAGTCAATAGCAACATATCTAAAAAAGTTAAAGCCAAAACTTAGAGCCAATAGTATGCTACTGCAAAATATCTTTGACTCTATAGGGCGACACCTAACTACGCCTATGTAGTGACTTAAACAAACATTTGTTTAAATGAAATGCCCTATATCTCAAGGCAACTTTTGCTCTTCTAGGCGAAGCAATTTCGTGCAACATACTATTACATTTTACGTTCAAATCGTTGAGATTTTGGACAATCTAACGAAAAAAACACTCAAATTTGACAACTCGTACCTCCGCAATTGTTATAGGAAGAGAACTGAATTCTTCCTCAAAAATATGAATCCACATATGCTCCCTAGCTTCTTATTTTTTCAGTTTTTTGATAGTACATACCGGGTGATCCAGAATGCAAAACAAAGTGTTTCTCAAAATTTTGCAGCACATTTTCGTATTTTTCGATTCTCCTTTTGACAAGCTGTTGATATAAAGTTTGTGAGGTTTACACGACTGGTTTTTGAGTTACAGCTAACGCTTTTGTAAAGCGAACCTTGACATAAGTGGAAGACATTACAAGGTTATCTGTATTAAAAAGATAGCAATGTGATGTGTTGTGTAATTTTTATCCTCCTTCTAACAGTTAACACGACAGTTTTGGGTCTTCCATCTTTCTCGTATTTCACCAGGCCAGTACAAGTAAAACGATTCATAACTTTTCCAGCCTTCAGTTTTATATATACATGATACAAAGGCAGCTTTTTAAACTTTAAACTGTAAATTGTTTTTTGCTGTTTGATCAACTGACTGTTCTCATGTTGATAAAAGCAGAGTCTAGTCTTTTCACCTTGATATGCAATTCAAAAAAGCTTAATAACAAATCATTCTGTATATAAAAATATCCTCCAAGTCGCATAATGTCTCCTAACGTCACATTTTCAGATATGTTGTTGTATGTATGTAGACTGTATGAGTTTAGGATAGATTTAATTTATAATCTTAATGATCTGCTATTAACAGTTAAAAACTATATCTTATTTTCAAGAGTATTGTAATATATTTGATGTACCTTGACATCTGATTTACAAAAGGGTTAGCTGTAACTCAAAAATCAATCGTACAAGCCGCAATCATCTTTATATTAAATAAAAACCTGTGAAAAGGGGAATCGACATTTTATTCAAAAGTTAGAGAAGTCGTTTTCTTAAATTCTAGAACACCATCAAAAAACTGAAAAAATAAGAGTATATGTGAAAAATATGGAATCACGAAATTTTTCTGGCGATAAATTCACTGGTTGAGAAGTTGCGAGCTATCAAGTGTTTTTTTGATGGATTGTCCAATATGAAAATGCAACACTATATTATCCTATATGAAATTGCTTCGTTTGGAAGGTTCAGATTTAGAAAGCCCAAATCTGAAATAAATTGTAGGGCCTGCCATTTGAAAAATATATATTTGATTTACAACGTAGTTATGGATCAGCCCTTAGGGATAAAATATTTAACGAGTGAGGAGCATTCAGGCCAGGACTTTTATGTTTAACTTTTTTATAGGATATCATTAGTAATAACGAAACCCACACTGAAAACTTGCTCTGTATATTGTTATTTCGATCTATACTATGAAGCAGCCCACCTAGGCGGCAGAAACTTCGGTGAAGTTTAATTTTTACATGTGTATTTTTATCTTACCAGAAAAAATATGGAATTAACAATGAATGGAAAAGATATAAAATCAGCAATTCCCTATGTTTCCATATTGGAGGTTGTTTGGAGACCAATGCAAATATTCATTCGGGTGCTACTGGTATCTTGGTTGAGAATATTTGTTTAAGTCCCAATCATTGAGTTTATCTTACACGCCGACTAAATTCCTTCACTTGATTGTTTTTAAGACTCTAAAACTTATGTTTGATTTCTGTCGCTCTCGGTATCTATTTCACGTCGAAATAAAAGTATATCAAAAGCTTTGGGATACTTTTTTCTTACCTTTGAATGGAAATAATTCGCGAAGATAGCCGTAAGCAACAGAACCTAACGATCTAGATGATAAAAGGTATGAGTTATCTCAAGTTTGAAATTTTTTTTCAAGCACACTATGAAAATTTGTCTTAAGCCGAAATTTTTAACAACCCCAACTGGTATATAGTATCACTGATAATATCGTCTTTATTGGGAATATGCTATACAAATAGACATATACCCCGAAAGACGGACTTCAAAGGATCTAGCACTTGCAAGGTAAGTTTTGTTATAAAAAAAGTGAAGTAAAAACCCTAAAGTTGCACAACTTGTTTATAGACCAAATAAAAGCCACTATTAACTCCACTGCAAAAGAAAAATCGGCTTAGATGGGCTAAAGAACATGGACAATGGACACCTCAACAATGGTGTGCAATACAATGGAGTGATGATGCCCGATTCGAAGTTTGTGTTGGTGACAGTCGCAGTAGAATTATTCGCAAAAAAGTGAAGCATTCCATGTTGACTGTCTGAAGAGAAAAGTGAAATTTCCAGCGTCCATTATGGCCTGGGGCAGTATGTCATCAAAAGGAGTAGGAAAACTTCATTTTATTGATGGAAATGTGGATACAAATATTTGGCAATTTTAGAAGAATCGCTTTTACCAGTGATGGAAGAATGTTTGACATCCGGCCAAGATTTTGTGTTTCAGCAAGACGGTGCAGCGTGCCATACCGCAAAAAGGACTATAAAATGGATGGAAGAAAATAATGTACCACTTTTGAAATGGGTTTCTGGCAGTTCAGATCTGTCACCTATTGAAACTTTGTGGCACGAGATAAAAAAGTTTCTACGACAACGTCCTGCTCGTACAATCATCAAACTGAGACAAAGGCTTCAAGAAATATGGGATTGTTTTACACCAAATTTTTGCAAAAACTTGGCTAACACTAAGCCCCAAAGAATTTCAGCCGTAATATAAGATAAAGGTGATGTTACCCAATGGTAATCTTTCAATTGTTGCTTCGTTAACTTCGCTCATTTATTCGCACATTGTTTAATTGTTCAGATGTTCTATCAGTTATAGGTCCAAGTGATTTCAAATATGTATTTTTTACGACTAGAGTGTATCTAAAATGTTTTTGAGAAAATAAATTGCTTTAGAAGTAAATAGTTTCGTCATGTTTAGTTTATAAAGGTATATTTTGGTAGAAATCTTGAAGTGGGCCAACTGAAGTGGGAAGGGCTCGTATAAGCTGAATTCGATGACTATCAGCTTTGGTAAGAATAACATACATCACAATAACTAAAAACAATAAGGACTAAAGAATCACATACGATACGTTTCCAATACCTTTAATCATAAATAGATCTTAATTTCGGTAAAAGTATCAGCTTTCCATCTAACTTTATGCTGATAGAATTAGAAACATCATTGCAAAGCATTTTCCATTCAGAAACGACAGCCTCTGTATTATCAGAATTCAGAACTGGGCAATAATTTCTTGATGCTACACCCCAAGCCATCAAGTCTTCATTAACTTTGTCTATTATTTGTTCAACGTGTTCAGACTTTAAAAACGTGGAAACATGGGTGTCGTCAGCATACAGGTGAATGGAGCAGCATGAGTACAACTGAGACGTGTAAACAATATTCAAAAGAGGCCCTAAAAATGGGGTTCTCTACTGTTGACGGTTTTAGGTTCAGAAAAAAGATATTGATAATGTTAACAATTCGTTTCCTGTTGTTAAATAATTCTAAGTTAGTTGCACAGACTTTAGTTGATGCTTCAAAAACCTTTAAGTAATCTGATAATATCAGTGTTGTTAATCCATTACGATCAGTTGCTTCTGTTATGTGTATCAGTCTTTAGCACAGTACTTAATCTGACTAGAATATTCTATTACTTCGCTAAAATCTATCTATGTGAATTTTAACACGCCTCTGCAGATAAAACAATCTGATGCAACTCATGCATTGGGTTGCTTGACGTCGGTTCAGAAACGCGAACTATTTATCTATTTGATAAGCATTACCACGTGGTTTTCAAACTACATCAGTACATAACCATACATCGCAACTTATTATTCACATATACCACAGCTTTGGATTAGGTTTTTTTTTTAAAGGAGCAGGGAGGCAGTTGGAAGAACGTGCTCGGTAACAAATGTCATCGATAAATGATAATTTATAAAACAAAAAAATATTTCCAATAGCATCATTGAAAAAACGAAAAGATAACCTTGTTGACATCCCGCAAATGCTGCAAACTCACTCAAGATATAGATAACGTAAGTGTTAATCTAATCTCAAGAAAATATCAAAAATGTAACATTTGCATCACCCAGAAAATCTCCATTTGCTTCCTATTTTTTCTCTCAATAATATTTGTTCGTTTAATGTTCAACAAGACGGTTGTTCATTGTTACTGGTGACTTATTTTTAGAAATCCCTGCCCTAGATACTATGTAAACAAAACCTGAATTCTGAGATAAGTCAGTCAAGATAAGAGCAAGGAAGTATCCTAGTTCTGCTAAATATATTCGGATTTCTTTGTAAATGGCCGTTTCGCAAAAAATTTGTGACTAGCAATTGACGGTATTGTGCGACCCACTTTTTGAATGGTGCAGTATCATAATTTGACGCACAATTTGAATATCGGTAGACTCAGTAGATAGTTGTTAACGGTCGTTAGGTTAGTATTTTGGTCATCATTGCTCGTGTTCGATCCTCGAGCCGATCATAGATTCTTTTCATACTGTCCAATAATAAAAACTACGAATTTATACGACAGACGTTGTCCCGTCTTAGCTAGGATGAATAATCAATAGGGATAAATATACTAAGTGACATATAAATCCGAACACCGAGTTTAAATGGTTTTATTTTAATAAAAATGTAAATAATATGTGAAAAAATTGTCAGCCTTATCAGTTGGACATTCTGGTTTTTATACTGCTTTTTTTTAATTCACTAACGCTCTAAAAATGAATATTTCAGCCGCAGTAAAGAATCAACGTTGGCGGATTTTGGTTCTTGACATCCTTTACGATCGGTTACGATGCCTAGAGTATGGAGACCTGTACGATTTCGTCAACTTAGTGAGTTTGATAGGGGCTTATAGTGGGACATCGAAAAGCTGGACTTTCTTTTCGGGCAATTGCAGTTAGAGTGCAAAGAAGTGTAGACACTGTGGTTGGGTGTTGTCAGGCATGGCTTCGAGAAGGATGTACGCAAAGAGCAAGGGGCACTGGACGCCGCCGTAGAACAACAGACCGTGAAGATCGCCGCCTAAGATTATTGGCCTTAAGGGACCGTTTCTCCACTACCAGGTCCATTGCAAATGAATGGTTTGCAGAACACGGAAGACCTATTGGCATGCGAAGTGTTTACCGACGAATGAGAAGTTTTGGCTTGTTTTCATACCGGCCACACTGGGTCCTCCCTTTAACTCGAGAACACCGACGTAATCGCCTTGAGTGGTGCAGACAACGGTCACTCTGGGATCAGGAATGGAACAGTATTGTCTTTAGTGACGAGTCTCGATTTTGTTTAGGCATGCACGATGGTCGTGCCAGGGTTAGAAGGCGACGTGGTGAAAGGAGGAATCCACAGTTGTTTGTTAAAAGACATGTTCATCACACTGTTGGAGTTATGGTTTGGGGTGCTATAGCTTATGGTTCCAGGTCACCTTTAATCTTCATCAGAGGTAACATGAACGCGCAGCGTTATATCCACGAAGTTCTAGAACCCCATCTTCTACCCTATCTTGACACCCTGGCAGATCCAACTTTCCAACAAGATAATGCCCGACCACATGTTGCAAGAGTCACAATAAAAAAGGTGGTAGACAAAGACCGAACCTTGAAGATTTTGTACATACTATTACTAATAAAGCGAAGTATAAAGAATATATAGACTATAAAAAATTAATAATAGACTTAAAATCTGAAACCTGAAACAACTTATATAATATATCGAATATCTGACTACGACAATCATTGAAAGCATACAGGGTGTTTCAGTTTATTGTTGCATAACTTGAAGATTCGAAAGAACTTTTAAAATTAATAAAGTCTATATAAACATGGGTCGAAAAATGCGTGGATTCCGAAATACAGGATGTTTAAATTTACCTTCTAAAATAGTTTTTTTTAAATATTTCGAACAATATTTGATGTATAACAGTGAAAATTGGTATACAAGGATTTTTTGGTACGACAAAACGAACCATGGGCATAGTTTTACTGTAGCCGATAGAGGGCACTCTCTACTGTACCTGTAGTGTATTAAAATGACCGAAAATTTTTTCTTAGTGCTATTTTTTGCTTTTTCAATAAAAAAACTGTTTATTCGCATAAAAAGCTCTCTTGTGTATTTTCGTTATAGTTAGCCGTTTTAGAGATATTTCGATTTTTAGGGTTCGATGCATTTTTAATTATTTATGATAAAATCACGTTAAAAAGTCAGTATCTCGATAATTTTTAGAAGTAGGCTGTGCCTGCAAATATTTTTGAAATTGAAGGCGGAATAAGGTTAAACGTCAATTAGTTGACAGTTAGTTTTGTTGTCTGTTGAAACCTGAAACGTTTTTTTTGCAATTGTGAATGCACGAAATTTAGTTTCCTTTACCTGTTTTTTTTGTAAGTTTTATAAAAATGCCATTTTTATTCTCCAATCAAGAGTTAGCGGATATTCATTTTGTGTATGGCTTTGTAAATGGAAACGCAGCAGAAGCAGCCAGAGAATACGTACGAAGATTTCCACACAGACGACATCCAACTCGCTCAGTATTTGTAAGAGTGCATCGCCAAATAATTGAAAATGGTTTTGGAAATCTCCAAAGGGATCAAAACATAAATGTTCGTCAGCGCAGACTTACCCGTATGATTCTGCGTGAGTTTGATAGAGATCCGACCACAAGTGTTAGAAGAGTTTCTGGTGCCTTGGGAATTTCAGCAAGCCATGTTCACCGTGTTCTTAGAAATGACCATAGACGTCCTTACCATTTGCAACATGTGCAAGGACTACAGCCAGGGGACAGAGAACGAAGAATCACATTTTGTCAGTGGATTCTTGTTAGAACTGATAGTAATAGGGAGTTTTTAAGTAACCTTTTATGGACCGATGAGTCATGCTTCACTAGACGTGGAGTGGTAAATTTTCATAATCAACATATTTGGTCGCATGAAAATCCGCATGCAGTTCGGTAAAGAAATTTTCAGCATGAATGTAGTGTGAACGTGTGTATCTACCGTAATCGACTATTTGGACCCTACCTTTTGCCTGCAAGGTTAAATGCTGCGACCTTCTTGGAATTTTTGAAGGCTGAACATGCAAATATGTGGGATGATGTAATGTTAGATTTAAGAAGATTGGCCTGGTTCCAACTTGATGGTTGTCCAGCTCATTATTCGAGAATAGTTAGAAACTGGCTGGACGAAAATTATCCAGAAAGATCGATCGACCGTGGAGGACCAGTCGCCTGGCCTCCACGATCCCCTGACCTAATTCCATTAGATTTCTTTGTGTGGGGATTTCTAAAAGAAAAAGTGTACCAGACTCCCGTAACTACAAGAGATGTGCTAATAGACAGAATCAGGAATGCATGTGATCATTCGTAGATGTGAATTGTGTAATGCCCAAGTCGAAAATTAAAAAAAAATATTTTCCCATAAATAATTAAAAATGCATTGAACCTTAAAAATCGAAATATCTCAAAAACGGCTAACTATAACGAACACTCACAGAACAGCTTTTTTATGTCGAAAAGTGCGAAGAATCAGTTTTTTTATTCAAAAAGCAAAAAATTGCGCTAAGAAAAAATTTTCGGTCATTTTAATACACTACAGGTACAGTAGAGGGCGCCCTCTAGCGGCTACAGTAAAACTATGCCCATGGTTCATTTTGTCGTACCAAAAAATCCTTCTGTACCAATTTTCACTGTTATACATCAAATATTGTTCGAAATATTTAAAAAAAAAATAGTTTTGAAAGTAAATTTAAACACCCTGTATTTCGGAAACCACGCATTTTTCGACCCATGTTTTTATAGACTTTATGCATTAATTTTGAAAGTTCTATCGAATCTTAAAGTTATGCAACAATAAACTGAAACACCCTGTATAAAAAAAGCAAGAAAATTAAAATAATAAAAACAGTCCAAGAAAAAACTGGATAACTGCTGGACTAATTAAATCTATCAATGAAAGAAACGAGAAATATAAATTATATAAGACAAATCCTACAGACGAAGCAAAATAAAATTATTTGCACTATAAAACTAAACTATGCCAATTGATCAACATTTCGAAACAAAAATATTACATAGAAAAACTACAAAGCAACAACTCTTATTTTACTTATAAAATTGTTAATAACTATTATAAACGGATTGTTGATATTGTTGATTTTACAATTATTAAATTTCTTTTAAAACGTATTTATTACTATTTTTGGGCTTATTATTTTCTCACGCTGCGCTGTTAGAAAAAATCTTGTACCTAACACTTGTGGAGAGTGATACTTTTCCGCAACGTAACTATTTTGTTCTCCAAGTAGCTCTGCTGCCAGGCAATTCTGTCACTCAAAATGCCACTAGAAAGACAGATCTATCAGATTCGTTTACCTTGATATCGAGGATAGAGGGAAAGTTTCTAATAACTATCACTTGATAGATACCAAAATAGCTGTAGGACAAATGCGATTGACCCGCGACGTACAAGATAGTATTACGAGAAGTTTATAAAAATACGGAAATGGTGGAACTCTGTGAAAGCGATAAAATACAGTTTGTTGTATCCGTAGCCAAAGTTCACATCTATAAAAATAGTTCTATCGATTATATTTTGAATATAAACCGGAAATGGGAGGCCAGTCCATCGAGTAGCGAAATACGAGGGTGGTCCCAGAAGTACCCGGCCTGACCCAGAGATGGCGATAGTGGTTTGAAAAATATCATTGTATTAGAAAGTATGCAACATATGAAACATATATGTCAAGTTTGAAAAAGAAGGAAAGTGGATTCGAGCAGAAAATAGGATAGGTAGCCCGAGCGATACGTATTTCTGCTGATTGGCTTCATAAGGCCCGAAGTGAATGCACATATGCAACTAAAAAAGTAGATACACATGCCCATACATCCGGATACGAGGTAACGAAGATGGAGAGGGAAAAATCACACAAGAGCCATTATTTTCCTATTTTTTGTTATATACCTTTCTCCGCATGATCATTTTCTGTTTGTAGATCCTTTTGTGATTAGATGTCCCCTTGAAAATTCGAGGTCTTCTAGCCATTTTTGACTACAATGTGTAGGTTGGCTCTTATTGTGGAGTTCGTGTGTGATTTTTTTCTCTCTACATCTTCGTTTCGTCAGGTTACACCCGTATCCCGATGTATGGCCATGTGTATCTACTTTTGTAGTTGCATATGTGCATTCATTTCGGGTCTGATAAAGCCAATCAGCAGAAATACCTATTGCTCGGGTTACCTATCCTATTTTCTGCTCGAATCCACTTTCCTTCTTTTTGCGGATTTTGCCCATTATTTTCCTATTTTTGGTTATATACCTTTCTCCGCATGATCATTTTCTCTTATATGTATATGTTGGAACAGCGATTTAAAAGGCCTCCTCAGCCATGCAAATGAGAAGGATTGAGTCAACGGTTCATCTAGGAAACAAAAAACTCTTAAACATTTGATTTCGGGTCGGGCTCATTTAGTGAATCTAAAATTGATATTTTGGTGCATAAATATGAACATAAAACAGTACAGGAATACTGATGACCCATCAAGTACCCGCAATCGAGTAGCACATGCGCAAGCAAAGTCATGAAAATGATGTCTTTGCCCTGAGCGTGCATCAGGAAGTGTTACTATAAAGTTATCAAGGATATTGACTAACAACAGTTAGTCCTCAAGAAACGTCTACAAATCTGACTCTGATATTCCGAAAAATCTAAGTTGTCTAATTTTAAACAATAAGGTAAATATATATCTGTTTGGCAGAATGACGAAAATTATTGTTAATATCTACTTTAGGTTTAAATATCATCACAAACTACAAAAATAAACGGTAAATACGAGTCGTTATCTAACAGAGAACCGTAAATTTATATCATGTGTATTATGACGTAGTATCGTAGTGGCTCGTCATACTGCACGTGAGATAACCCCCACTCAAGGTCAACATTACTCAGTTCATTGGCAGCAGAATATTTTTGCATTATTGAGGTTCGGAATTATCATTGTGGAGCGAGGTCAGGATTATTACCCTATCCTGTCTGGTGACTAAGGAGGAACACAGTCAAGTTCATAAGCTAGGGATAATGAAAAGAAAACTTTCATTAACGCATGAGCAGCATGTGGTTTAAAATGCAAACGATATTGGTAACTATGATGCAAAGGAGAATATCTGCAAAGAGAAAAGCCTCAACAGGGTCCGATCCATCACGATGAAATGAAGTAAACACAACTATAGTCACCTCCCACTGACAGTTTAGTTGATGGGTGTGGCTAGTTATCTGCTGTGCCACTGCACTGGAGTACTATGTACAGGGTGTCCGGCTATAAATTGAGCCCCTCTATCGTTTTATATGACCTACGCGAAGAATAACTCTTATAGTTTTCCGCGAAATATGTATACTTTTAGTGGTATGATGATATCTTGCCCACCTCGTATGTGCATTTAGCATCACCGCGTTGTCTGCTACCTGATTTTATAAGTCCCTCAAATTCACTACTAAAAATATGCAATGTCCAGAACCCCGTGGTGTACGATAAGTACAACCTATAGGTAAGTGGCTGAAATATTTTCCGAACAATACGTTTGAAGGTCACATGTCCGGAAAGATATCTGAAATATATCTAATAGATACGTACAATTATCAGGACTAAGTTTATTTAAAATACTGTCATTTTTATCGTCTTTGGCACTTTTTTCCGCCACCAGTGGACCGATTTTCAAAAACAACAAGGCCTTACGTCCTTGGCTTATAACCTGGCAACAAAAAACTAACTTATTTATATGCCACATGTTCTAATTTTGAATGTTTCAGTATTTTTAAACAACTCAGGGAAAACCCGGGCAAAGCGAATACCTGGGAAATTTGAATTTCCCGCTTTACACTCAAACCATGAATCGGCCATCGTAGCAAAATGCATAGACTGATTCGTTCAACTTTCTTCAAGGATCAACAACCAGTTGTAGAAGAACACACTTGCCTATTTGAGGCATCGAAATGTATTTTTTCATAAAAAATTAGATGCATTGTGCTTGTAATTCCATCTTCATATTATATATTACGAACAGCTATTTAAAGGTCCTTCTCAATCATGCAAATGAGAAGGATTGAGTTCATGGTTCTCGTAGAAAACTCTTACGGGTGATTTGGGGTAAATCGGATAAGGCCTGTAATCTTATTGTCGTAGCTAGTGAAGTGAAAATTTTAACTCCAACTCCATTAATATTACCTAAAATTCATTTCCCTCAGTACACACGATTCCAAAATACATAGTTATAAGAAGGAAAAGACTTTAGAAGCTCCAGAATTTCAGCTATATTAAAACGCGAAAAACAAACAAAATATAGCACTGAGTACCATAATGAAGTTTAATTATGGTACTCAAGCTCACATTAGCTTGCCACTATTGATCTGCACATTTTCGTAATGGCAAAACTGAAGCTAGTTTTGGAAGAGCCTCGTAATGTCACCCTCTGACCTTATTAAATGGATCTTTCCATTTACGTTCACATAAATTTTGCCACCGTTTGTCCACACATTCTTCAATAAGACCTTCTGAATTTGTAGGGATGTCATCTTGAGTCGAATTGGTGTAAGGTCTTCGGCCAGCTCGACTCCAGTGACCTTGAGTAGCCTTTTTTATCGTAAATGAGACTCCTTACTGCACCATCACTTAGCTTGAGGAATATCCCTCTAGATTTTCTGTTTGCCTATGCTTTTCCAACTCTCAACCATATCTCGATATCATTGTCCTGCAAATCTATTGACAGTTTAGAGTTGAGAAAAAAACTGACTTTTTCACCTTCAGCAAGGTTGAATATGCTTAGATTATTTTTTCTAAACCGCTGATCTATATATCATCACATCTTGATTCCAGTTGATGTAAAACCTTAATTTGATTTCGCATTTTACTAATTTCAGCTTCTGTACAACAAGTACTGTTTTTGAAAAAACCTAAGCAACGTAAAAAACCGAAAAATGTCATCTTGCAGACTAGGACGTTCTTAGTGTGCACATGTCAGTTTTTTAAAAATACGTCGTCGACGATGTTTCTATTCTAGTTGATTCAAATGTATGAGCATGTTGAGCAGCCTCAAGGAAGCGCTACTGTATATTTCAAATCAAAGAAGAGATCATTCTTCAAAGAGCACCCAGAATTCAAGGAGGTTATATAAATCTGATATTACGAAACATCTAAATTCTATAATTTCAAACAACAATGTAAATATCTGTCTCTTTGGCAGAACAACCGAAATTATTGTTATTATTTTCTTTAATTTTAAATATCAACGCAACCTGCTAAAACAAACAGTAAATAAAACCGTTATCTAACAGACAACCGTAAATTTATATCATGTGTATTATGACGTAGTGTAGTAGTGGCTCGTCATACTGCACGTGAGATAACCCACTCAAGGTCAACAATACTCAGTTCATTGGCAGTAGAATACTTTTACATTATTGAGGTTTCGTTTATCACTATAGTGCGAGGTCAGGATTTGTTGGTTCAGGATTGTTAGCCTATCGTGTCAAAAATCTGACGATTAAGGAGGAGTACAGACAAGTTTATAAGCTAGGGATTATGAAAGGAAAGCTTGGAGTTAAAAGGCTCACTGCTGACAATTTCGTTAACATATGAGCAGGATGTGGTTTAAAATGTAAACGATATTGATAAGTGTGATGCAAAGGGTAATATCTGCAAAGGATATTATTCTATCCATCATGACAAAATGCAGCAAATACTACTCCAGTCGCATACCATCAACAGTTCAGTTGCTGATGTACTACTGCGCTGGAGTTTTATGTACAGGGTGTTCGGGTTTAAATTGGCCTCCTCTCTAACTTTTCTATATGACCTTCTCGAAGAAAACATTTGTATAAAAGTATATTCTGGGTATCTCAAAAGTGCTATCGAAAAAAGTAGTATCTTTTTGAACGGAATACCCTGTATATTTTCAATGAGAATGATAGTCACCATATATGATAATATCGCGTCCACCTCGTATGTGCATACCGCATCACCGAGTCGTCTAATACCTGCTTTCATAAGACCCTAAAATCCACCAGCAAATATGCAGTATTCACAACCCCGTGGTGCACGGTACGTACGACCGATAGGCTCGCGGTCCATCGACGGCAAGTGTTTTTCTTGCAATAAGTTTTAAGGTCAGATGTACGGCAGCAAATCTATGATGTGTGAAATATGTCTAATAGGGACTGGAAGTGTAATCAATATACCAATATATATCTTTTACCTTGAAAAAAATTTCAAAATTAGTCAGAGTCCTCTGAAGCGTCAAAGAACAAGATTTGAGTGATTTTTATATTTTTGCTTTTAGCCCATTTGTCCGCCAACACTGGACCGATTTTCAAAAACATTATATAGGGTTTATCCTATTTTGTATAACGGTATATTGAAATAGATATTCAAGCTGATTCCTCATAAACAGATCTTATCCAGCCAACAATCTTTACATTGAAGCTAATGTCCAAGGCGTCAGACAAACTTACTTCTGCAGTAGACCAAAAAAAAAACATGTTTCTCCATCCTGTAAATGACAAATATCAAGCAATGTTCAAAGAAAATTCAGTATCGTCAACCGTTGGTCGAAGACCTTTTCTGGGTCCATCCTTGCATCATTAAAAGATATAGTAACATCAGTAACAGTAACAGTTTAAAAATTAAGTTAAAACATGAATTCCTCAACAGCGAGGAGTCTGTTCCATAAAATTTTAGACATAAAAAATCAACATTGAACTTGAAGTAATATCTAACGGATGATTTTTTAAGAGGTATACACTCTCTCCAACATATCGGCCGGTATCTCACGAATAAATGCTTCAATATTGGCTTCCAGTGCGTCAATCGTTGCTGGTTTATCCCTGTAGACATTAGCCTTAACATGGCCCCACAAGAAATAGTCCAACGGCGTTAAATCACACGATCTAGGCGGCCAATTGACGGGCCCCAAATGTGAGATAAACTGTTCACCTAACTCGCCTCTCAATAGGGCTATTGTTTCGTCTGCGATGTGGCATGTGGTACCGTCTTGTTGAAACCACGTGTCAGCCAAGTCCAGCTCTTCCAATTTGGGCAAAAAAAAGTTTGTTATCATCGCACGGTAGCGCTCGCCATTCACAGTTACGTTCCGGCCATTGTCGTCTTTGAAGAAGTACGGCCCGATGATGCCACCGGCCCATAATCCATACCAAACAGTGATTTTTTCGGGATGCATTGGTAGCTCTTGCAATGCTTCTGGCTGGTCTTCACTCCAGATGCGGCAATTTTGCTTGTTAACGTACCCATTCAACCAGAAATGAGCTTCGTCGCTGAACACAATTTTTTGATAAAAATGTGGATCTTCCTCCAACTTTGCCAGCGCCCATTCACCACATGGGAAACGTTGTGGGAGGTCGTGTGGCTTCAATTCTTGCACCAGCTGTATCTTATAAGGTTTTACACCCAAATCCTGTCGCAAAATTTTCCACGTAATGGAGTAACGCTGCGAACGGCGGCGAATCGGCATTTCACGGTCATCACTAACACTGGCGGATACAGTCTCAATATTTTCTTCAGTACTCACTCTACGTCTGCGTGTTGATGGTTTAATGTCCAATAAAGTAAACTGGGTTCGAAATTTAGTCACAAGCTTCCGAATAGCTCCCCAAGTAGGCCGACCAAATTGCCCATAAATTGGAAGCAGTGCTCGATGCACTCTCTTAACCGAGCATGAAATTTAATAGTAAAATTCAATAATTTGCAGTGGTTGTTCGTTCGTAAGTCGATTCATGGTTAAATTATAGACCAAACTGAACAAGTTTGACAATGACACAAGACACGATTCACGCGTCATCTGTCAAAGACAGTGTTGCCAAAAAGATACTAGCAAAAAAAATCACCCATTACCTATTTGCAGATGTATGTACTATATTACTGTATCAAAATATATCATAATAACCTAAATGTATTTCCTGGTACTATATTTGTGATTTTTTCATGTATATACATGTAGACCCAAAAAAAATCCTTTTGGGTCTTTTATGTTTATTGCATATGAATAACACTATTTAATTACAAGTTTACTGTTAACAGCGCGACGACATTTTTGATAACGTTCTATTATGCTAAAATCTCTATTTCTAGACAACAGCAATAAATAATATCCTGTGAGGCTCAAGATTAGTCCATCACAAATTATGTTGTGGCTGAAACTAATCAAGATAACTACCTGCTTAGAATTTCTTACTTACTCTAATCTAAATGGAGATGTTCGCCCGAATCTCCATTCATTAAAACCTAAAAACTTTTACTTTATTTTTTCTTAATGAATATCTTTCATCGCGAATGTGCCCATCCGACTCAAAAATATAAAATTAAAAAACAACCCTCGCAAACACGGCCACTTTGGTAGTTATGAAAAGCTATTCCTTACGCCGAAAGTAATTTTATTAAGAGCTAATCAGGATGCAAGAAAAATCTCGAGAAAATCCGCTGCTTTACGGCAGCAGCTGAGGCGAAATTAAGCCCTAAATTATACAAGAAAACTGGAACGAAATGTTTCTGGCCTACCTAGCGGTTCCGATGAAAAACGTTCGGTCATTATTTTCTCTACTTTTATACTCTTTTCGTTTTGCTGGGAATTTTTCTTGCCGGCAAGGTTATCAGCAAAGTGGAACGCTATGTAGCACTAGCTCAGATTAGAGTACAAGATTAGATTCTGTGAATTATTGTAAAGGACGAACTGAAGGGAATTGGATTGAAATGACGACACTTGCTTCGAAATCTGTCACTTAGCGTAGTGAGCACTATCAAAGAGAATAGAAAACTGAGTGAGTTTGCTGCTAAAAATATTTGTAATCCTTGGTGAGATTAGTTTCCTAACAAAAGCTTGAGAACATTCAATACGAAAAATATCATCTAATTATTAGGTATAAAGAACTCCTAAGGTTATCAATTTTATATGTGTTCAACCCTTAGGCTGGATCTTACTGCTGACCCGCGGGAATCAAAATTTTGGCCGGTAGCACGAATTCTACCAACCAAAAAACGGTTATGAGGTAATGGATCTGATAAATATGACCGGTTGCTTGTGACATGTCTCTCAAACAAGACAAAAATTATACGATTATAAGCCACACAAAATTTGTGACTATGGCAAGAAGTCCTAGAAGCTTATTATTATTATTATGATAATTGAGATGAGCAGAGTACACAGTACTATAAGCTCATGCAGTAAATATAGTGTACGGACACGTAACACAAATACATCAAATAGAAAAAAATAAAAAAAGACATCGATTCGGTGGCATCCATGTGGAGATGACCGTCAGCGTCGCGGATCTGAGGTGATGAAACTTTGTAATTCAGGTTTGTTCTTAGATACCGAAACAGCTTCTTCTTATTTTTGGAGGTAACGAGTTTTCGTTCATAAGCATGTTTGGCATTATGTAACGTTCTAGATAGGAGGTTAGAAAAGGATCGATGAGACACGTAATCTTGTGAATGGCCACTCCTCCTAAACCGTTGCCACAAAGATCTCTTGTGACGAAGCATCCTCGATATGTTAGAGTTGATCCACAGTATACCTTCTTTTCAACAGTATTGTCAGCCGTTTCGCTTAGGACTCGTTGAGCGAAAGCGTCCCACATATCTTGGGTGCTACGGTTGTTAAGCAAAGCAGGCCAGTTGACTTCAGACAGGGCTTGGTTAAGAGCATCGTGGTTTACAATTTTGATGGTTTTAAACTTATCGGTTGTAGAACGACTATTTATATTGAACTGGAGAGAAGATAAAAGTGAACAGTGGTCAGACTTGCCAAAAGGTGGCAAATAATCTAAATTAGAAACAAAGTCGGCGTCGTTAACGAATATCAAATCCAGAGCCCTAGGCGTCTGTCCTTCCCTGAATCTCGTTGGACGATCAACAAGTTGAGATATGCTAGAGTTACGTAGCAAGTCGATGTTAGCAGCAGAAGAATTGCATTCAGGAATGGTTGACATAGGCCAGCTAATGTCACGTAGATTGAAGTCACCAGCTATGAAAAGGTTGGTGTTTTTATTTAAGTGATCTGAAATGAGACTGCACAGGTGTGTGTCTCCCAAACAGGGCCGTGGCCGATATATGCAGCCTATCGTGAAGCTGAAATTTGGGCACCTCAATTCCAAAAATAGATTGTCAATGCCATCGAAAGGACTGAAAGAGGGAGATATTGTTGCAGGGCATTGCGCAGCATTAGTCTTACTTGATTATAGTGAGGCCTTCGACTGCATTGACCACACTATTATCATTAGGATTTTGGAATCAATAGGGTCAAAGGTAAAAGCGCGGATCTATTGGCGTCCTACTTGGAACAAATAATGTCAGTTGAGGAGTTACACAAGGATCAATCCTTGGGCCTCTGGCATTTACATTATACAGGGTGGCCCATCCATGTGTGGACGGAATATTACTCATAAACAAATACATTTTGAGGACACCTATTCATGGCATGCTATACATGACATGTGAGGGCACATTTCTAAAATATTGGCAATGATACAGGGTGTCCCAATTTTGACCTACATATGAAAGTTGTGATTTTTTAAACGGAAAAATTTTATTGCATATTTGGATAAACCAATTCAAAATAAGAAGGTTGATATAACATGCTATGGGGTTTTGGTAATTAGCAATTAAGATGTAAGGTGTTTTGTCCAGAAAAACCGTCCATTTCGGCAACCCCTCAATCCGCCATTTTGAAATTTGGAGTGCTGAATTTTTAATCAAAAAAAAACTTACACACCTCAGCTTTTATCTATTCTACTTCTACTATTTCGAATTCTCATTTTTGCTCATACAGGGTGGTCAAAAACTCAAATTGTGCTTTTTCTCGAAAATTTAAAATGCATCACCCTGTATATTTGTGCAAGTTTGGATTCAATTTTTGTAAGCTTTTTTTGGTATGAGGTTTGACTCAGATAAAATCACTAGAGTTTGAGCTATTAAGCTTTTAATAGAACAACACACCAAAATTAAAGAAAAAATCACAGCATCCATGGAAACAAAAGATAAATAGTGGGCTAGTTCCATATTGCCACTAAGAGTACAGATTTGACGTTAAAACTAATAACAATCAAAACAGTAAGAATCAGCTTCAAGCGTAATAAAGAAAAACGACTATAACAACAACATAAACAAACAAATATCACTAATCAAGACCTGATCTACAAAAAAACTCCTCGAAAAATATCTCCACTATGTTGAATACACAGCCGTAGTCTTTGGATAAATGACAGTCACAGAAGTTCTGCATATATCAGTTTCTGCTCCAGTTTTCCGTGCACTTGAATGGGGATTTTCCTGCAACTTTAATAGAACCTCCAACAGATTCGTCTCATTGGCGACACTTGGATTATTTATACATTGTTTACTTGATTCAAAACGTTCTCGTAGTGTAGAAAATGTTTCCGGCTTTGGATGTCTCATATTAGGGTACCGTTGCTTATAAATGCGAGATGCTAGCAAAATATTCATTTTCTAACACATTTTTATTATAATGCTCACAAAGCTAATTTTGACAGTTTGTAACTAATCAACAATTTATTTGTTCCAAGGATGATGCAAAATCTTAGGGAATTAAGCCATTTCATAAAAGACGTGCTAATAACCAAAAAAATAGCCGTATAAACCCTTATGTATCTAGTATCAAAAAAAGCTTATAAAAATTTGACAAAAACTACAATTTGCGTTTTTAACCACCCTGTACGAAAAAAAATTAAAATTCGAAAAAGTAACAAACAGGATAAAAGCTGAGGTGTATAAGTTTTTTTTGGTACAAAATTCAGTACTCCAAATTTCAAAATGGCGGACTGAGGAGTTGCCGAAGTGGGGGGTTTTTCTAGACAAAACACCTCATATCTCAGTAGCTAATTACAAAAACCCCATAGTATGTTATGTCAATTTTCTTCTTTTGAGTTGGTTTTTCCCAAATATGCAATAAAATTTGAAGCATTCCATTTGTAAAAATCACAACTTTGATATGTAGGTCGGAATTGGTACACCCTGTATAATGGCCAATATTTTAGAAACGTGCCCTCAAGTCTCATGTATAACATCCCATAAATAAATTTTCCCAAAATGTATTTGTTTATGAGTAATATTCCGTCTACACATGGATGGGCCACCCTGTATACTAGAAAAATTACAAGACACCTTGAATTCTGTTCATCGCACATGTATGCTGGCTCAGCTCAAGATAACACTTCCTGATACGAACTGGGCTGAAGCTCAAGATAGAATAGAGACTTGAGGGCCTTAGCATATTTATCTTCAGACCGCAAACTTCTGTTAAATTCTAATAAATCTTCTATTGCGCCATTCGGAAGGAATGGGGTTAGTTTATGTATAAAAATCAAACATTTTAAATTAAACATTGAAAACTCTGCTAAAAATTTAGGACTTACGATTCAAACAACATATTGGCAAATTTATTCAAAGGAGTAACTTTCCTTTAAAATTTTTATATCCCCATAGAACCTATCTTGCAAGCAAGCATAAGTGAGATACTTGAAAAAATTATAAATCTGTTGTTAACTGGGTAAAAAAAAATCGATTTTGAAAATCTACCTCTCGTATAACGTAGCATGCAAAGCTGTTTCCTCCGTAGACTATCTCTGTGTACGGAAGTTTTACACGAAATGGGTGAAACCCCTTCATATTGGTCGAGTTTGTGCCCTAAGTTCCTTGAGGATTGAGTGCTGTTTGAGGAATGATCCCTCCTTGGGTTTTGAACAAACAATAACGCTTCCTTGGGGAACGTTCAAGGCAGGAATTGATATTTGTATTTCACAGTTATCCTCACAGTCCGTTCAAATTTTCAGAATATTTAAAATTGGCACCATTTACGATATCTTCAGGATCATCGAAGTCATCCAAATATTTTCAAAATATTTCCAGCATTTTCAAAATATATGCAATTATAAAAATCGAAAACAGGTATTTTAACACCCTGCAACTACCACAACTAGAAAAAAATAAGTACAATTCACAGAGAAATCACAAAGTCGAAACGTCTTTTCGTGTGAATATTGTGCATAAAAGTGTGACAATCGAAAGCTATAGTTATCAACCCTAATAATTGTATGATTGTTGCAGGTTAGTACGAGCTTTGCATTATGGGCGCTTCACAGGTGAGCTTCTATGTTTGATGTACATTATTGCTGTACTTTTAAAGAATACAGTGCCTAAAAGAAGAGAGCTACATAAAACTTCAAAATATAATAGAGCTTCAGAAGTTCAATCCAATACTTCAGAAGCGCAAGAGATTGGCAAAATATTCAGAACTGCTAGAGATTCTTATATAAAGCGAGTCCTTTATACATATTACGCACGCTACATTTGAGTAGCTTGCTCAGAATCGAGATAAAGTATTTTGCAGATATTTCGGTACGATAATAGCGGCTGTTTATTCAATTGACAGTACAAATGAACCTAACCATTGATATATTTATATAAAACAGGTATTCTGTACATACAGACCGCCTAAGCATACGAGTATGAGGCATTGTGTCTACATAACGCGTACTGTCGGTATTTAAGTGAACATTAAGGCCCCTTGCACACGACCGATTATTCCGCCGTCCGGTTCTTTCACCGATCAGCGAAAAAATCGGGATTATTTTACACACGATAATGCGACCGACTATTTTTCTTGCATTCTATATGAAGACCAGCGCTGTACTTGTCATCCGACGTAGATAGAGCTTGACTAGTTTCGTTTCGTGCATCTCCAAAACTGAAACGTGAAAAGAAGATCGCACTTGTGTATTTATTGTACAAACGAAGAAAATACAAGAAAGTAGCATCAAGAAAATTATGGATTCATCTACTAGGAGCAGAAAGAAGTGCAGTAGGAGTATTTTATACCGTGTTTGGGATGCTAAGAAATCATGAAGCAAATTTTTTCAATTACTTTAGGATGCCTGTTGCAACATTTGATTATTTGAGTGTGGAGATTCAGTATTATTTCCATAGTGAGATGTAGTTGAACCATATATGATGTACATGATTGTGGTGTTGAAGCCTGTGAACACTGTAATGTATGGTATGTCGGTCTCCATTGCTGGCTGTAGTTAGTGTCGTATGACTGAGTTGCTGATGGTGCAAAAGAAGGTAGGAATTTGTTGGTATCAGAAGTATTTTCGCTATCACTGAAAGCGTTGTACAAGCTGCAAAACTTCTATGCGAAATTGAAGTTTGTCATCTCCGTCAAAGTTTTTTAACAGTCGGCAAAATGGAATTAAACCATGAGTTACCTTCACTGACTGTGGGTGTGCTGTCCGGTTTTTTTAAAATACACAGCACTTTGGCTTCAACATCGTCTCGACATTTCTTCGATGCTGAGGCTTGATTTCCTGTTGGTAAAGCTTTTGAAGCCGTTTTCTTAGAGGCTGATGAATCTAGATTGGATGGATGAACAAGGATCAAATCCTGATCAATTTGAGATTGCTATTATCATCTCTATCCTGCTGCTCCATCGCATCTGTACTTTTTCTTGGGAAAGACTGGATTGTTTATGTAAGGAATTGCAACTGATCGTGAAAGATATATTGTCTTATTTTCTTAAAGTCAGAGCCTGATTTAAAGGTTTTAATTTTTTTCTACTTCACAAAATAAATGTATTTATTTTTTCCATTTTTAAAACTAAACCATCACCTTACACCACACACTACGTGACTGCGTCTCTGTACCACGGCCACGTAAGAATCCCCGTTCGTGAGTCAACAAGTATAGACTTGCATGTCCTGAAATGAATGCGCCGGTTAATTTACTGATCGGCCAAATTTTAATACGAGCGGTGGCCGATCAGCAAAATAGCCGGAACCGTCAAGTCTGTTAATTGTATTTGAATGTAAGTAAAATAGTGTTTTCCGGTTTCTCTACCGGTCGGTGAAACAACCGGTGGGCGGAATAATCGGTCGTGTGCAAAGGGCCTTAGTTATACATTGAATATTTTTGTGTTACTTCATGAAAATCGTAAAAAGATGTACATTATGCGTGCCTTCAATAACAATTAATATCGACGTGCTAGAAAAACAACAAAGATGCATTTTAATTTCACGTGCATAGATATATAAGAGACCAGCCATTAGCAGGGGAAAGAAAAACTTAAATTATGCAGGCCTGTGTAACCTTTGGCCTATCTTTAGGGTGCCCTGAAAGTTGGCACTTTCCTTTTATGAGTATACTAGATCTTTGAGACAAAACAGCACCGAAGGCGTGAAAAAGAAAAATACTCATAATTTATTTTGCTTGCGAACACTGATTTCAAAAACACTAGTTTGTTTAGCTCGTCCTAAATTTTCTATATTTAGAGTTGTCTTGTTCTTCAACTGTCTTCAACCTGACGGCTTTTGCACCATATAAACAAACTTGTGCAGCTCTGATGGAAAGAAACATCAAGGACGGCGGCGTATCGATAGGATCTTGTAGATCGTCATATCGAATCGATAACCACGACATTGCTTTAGGAATGTGCCAATTTCGGTTTTTCAAATACGGTTTGTTTATAGTATAGACTAACCTGGACACCAAGCGTCACCTAATTTGGATACTGATACATAGTCTTCAACATCATAGGTAGGAGGGGATTGTGGGAGGGGAGAGCGGCAGGGTGGTACTGACTTATTTTCTCTTTGGAACCTAACATCTCGGTTAACTTAAAGATTTGGTATGTACATAATACTAAAATAACTTGCCTATTATTGTCTGACATATACGTTCTGTAAAGGAAAGTCCAAACTCTAGGGACATCATATATAAGTCAGTAACCACCGATATGATTTTGAGGGAACTTTGACATAAGGTTATTACCATGCCGTCATGGTTTTTGAAAATCGGGCTAGAGGCTGCGAAAAACGAAACACAAAAATTCCGAATAGTAACGCCTAGAATCTATGTGCAACTAGAAAGTTAATAGTGGATTTCACAAACATTAATGTTTAACGACACTATCGAAGTACAATTTCACAGAAGCTGTCAAAGCTCTTTGTATATCAACGACTTGTACTGAAATATTGGATAAAATTCTGAAAAAGCGATTGTATTATAAAGGATATCACTTTTTCTTTCCAAGATTTGTACAGAGGAAACACGACAACTTTTTTGTATTTTGCTATTGCTCATCAAACTACAAAATCAATCCCCCAACGATAATGCAACAAATAATAGGCCGATTTGCCTTTTTGTTGTCCGTTTTCCAAGGCAAGACTCGGATGAGTGCTGTCAGCATGAAACGATATAAAAGATCAAAGATATCCAGTTCAGTCTATGTCTATACAAGTTCAAGGTTGCTATTTTGCCATGTATGTGGGTCAACGTGAATACTCGACCTCACCTCATATAAAGGCAGGTTCTTTGCTATTTTAACATTGAAGATAATATAAGTCTTCAATAATCTTCCTCTCTACATCGTCCTGTATCGATAGTTTCGTCATTTGTAAAATCAAGCAAATATCATTGTTGGTTATACGCAAGATAAATTCGTCATTATTTGGCCATATCAACAAATTACGGAATAAAAAACATTCCAAGCAGCTTCAGAAAATTACGCGACCAGTTGTTGGATATCAGTAAATTATATTTTGAAACAACCTTGTTTTTATTGAAATGTATATCAAACTGATGTTTCTTAATTTGTTGACCATGTATTTATTCTGTTTTTTTCTGGACACTACAAAACGCTACACGACGATTAATCAAATTATCTCATAATGATTTTCAAGTAGAGTTTTGTTTTCATAGTTATGTCGTCATTTGTTGAAGATCTACAATAATTCAAACGTTTGTGCCGCTTGATAAAAAACCAGATTAATTTGGCGTATGATCAATATATTGAAAATATCCAGAATTCTTTAACAATTAACCCCAATGCTTTTGGTCATACGTAAACTCCAAAAACAATACATCACGAATCCCAGGGATAATGAAATTTCAAAATAATTCTATAGATCAGCCTCAGGGTATAGTAAACACATTCAGTGAGTTTTTTAGCAGCGTCTATGTCCCTCACAAGCCCCATAATAATGCCTCACTAAATCATAGTAATTTATTTGTCCATTTTCATCCAATTGAGGAAAATGAAGTCAGGAAGGCCATTAAATCACTAGAGGATAAGATGACATCTGGTCTAGATGGCATCCCGTCCTTTATAGTCAAAGATTGTGAGGAAGTGTTTGTTGGTGTTCTAACTAGGATTTTTAATACTTGTCTTATAACAAAAAGAGTTTCATATATTTGGAAGATCGCTGAGGTCTGTCCAGTGTTTAAGTGTGGGGATGAGTCAAATATTGAGAATTACAGGGCAATCTCTATATGATGCATGTTTGAAATAGTCTTGTACAGTCGCATTTACATTGCCGTCCAGCGTCAGATGTAATTGCATCAAAACGGATTTGTCGCTAATCGCTCAACAAAAATAGTCAGCTATACCAGGAAAATTAATGTTTGCGAATATCCGTACTCTATTGATGAGTCTGTGCTAGAAAGATGCTCTGATGTACGTGATTTAGTTATAATCTAAAAAAGTTAACTTTTAGTCAGCATATAAATAAAAAAGCATCAGAAGCATTGGCGGCTTATGGTTTCATAGTAAGGAATTGCAGGAATTTTCATAACATAAAGTCTATTAAGCTATTATATTATGCTGATGTTAGATCCAAAGTCGAATGCTGTAGTATTATTTGGAGCCCTTACTATGAATGCTATAGCACAGCTATTGAAAGAGTACAACGGAAGTTTATGAAGTTGTTCTGTTTAGGATTGATGGGACATATCGAGAGAGAGGTACAAGTAAACTGTTGGACAATAAACCTATTATTATTATTATTATTATTATTATTATTATTATTATTATTATTATTATTATTATTATTATTATTATTATTATTATACCATTTTTCTACAGCACCTCCACGTTTTGTCTATGCAAACCATACATTCGTATTTTTTTATGAACATTTGTTTCTGGTGATACAAACTTTAGACACATGAAAATGAAAACCAGGAAAGGCAGTCGCTCTTCAATTGTCATACGAGCATTCGTTTCCGATTTCAGAAGCACTGACTGTGCTTTCAAATTTTCAATTGCAGGTTACAATCATTTCTCGCCAGTAGATATGAGAAGTAAAATAACGTATATTAATGGAAATAACAAATATTTATTGATTTGGGGTTAAGAACAATTTGAATTCCAAACTGGTAACTGATAAACCGTCTTTTATTAGAAAAAAAAACAAATTACAGATAATTCATATATTATTATCTATAATTAGATTAGTGAGCAGCTAATGGCGAAGTTTAGCTATGGCAGCTATTCTTACACTTAACCATTAACTGCATAAGAATATAGATGGTAAAAAAGTACAGCTGTAAAGAAAATAATAATGAAAATAAATGTAGGAAAATGCCCATGTAACTGATTACAAACTAAATAAAAATTAGCTTATAAATACAATGCTGGAGAAAACCACCTTTAAGAATCACCATCGAGCAGAGGAGCTCTTAAGTGCTTTTTAAAACTATACAGCGGCAGGCTCTTTGTTCTGTAATCTAAGCTATTGTACAATATGCATGCATTATATGAGAAGGCCCTGTTAAAAACAGATGAACTATGAAGTGGCATTGTTAAAGCGAATGTGTTACGGATATGTCGTCGATGAACATTATACCTAAAAATTAGTTTTTCGCGTAGATAAGTTGGAGTTTCAGAGACAACTAACTTATGTATAAAGGTTAGATAGTTGTATTTAACTAAATATGTCATCTTTAACCAACCTATTTTAGGATAATGATCCGAAACATGATTAAATTTTCTTAAACTAAATATGAATCGTACGCAGTTATTTTGTACTACAGATATTCTGTTACGACTTGCAACATCCAAACAAGGATGATAAACTAGATTGCAATAATTAAAAATAGATAACACAAAAGATTCACACAACTTTTTTCGCACTTTAAAATTCAGCAAATTTTTGTTAGCATGCAGAGGTCTCAGACGGATGTAACTTCTTAGTAAGAGGTTATTTAAATGTTCACGAAGCCGCACGTTTTCATCAATAAACACACCTAGACACTTGGCACTTTCGGAAAAAGGAAGATTTTGATTGTTAATAGTTATACTCAAGGAAGGTTTGACTTCGGCTCTTCTGTGATTTGGACAAAACAGCACAGCAGAATATTTGGAAGCATTAACGGTTAGGCTGTTATTGGCTGAGTAGGTGCAAATAGAGTCAATGTCCTCGTTTATTTCCATAGTAGCAGTCTGGAGGTTCTCAGGATAAAAGAAGTAAAGCAGTTAAGTGTCATCCGCATAAGACTGTAGCTATGAATTTTGAATGGACTTAGCAATATCGGCTACATAAATTAAAAATAACAAGGGTCCTAAAATTGAGCCCTGAGACACACCCGAAGTGATAAAGTGCTCATTTGACAAAGCTCCAGAAACTGAGACGCGCTGAGAACGGTGGTTTAGGTATGACTTAAAAAACTGCAGTGCTATTTTATCAAAACCATACAAATTTAGCTTAGCGCACATCAGTGCGTGATCAATTCTATCAAAGGCCTTGGAGAAATCCAGTGAAACTAAGGCGACACACATTTTTTTATCAAGGGCCCTGATGATGTTGTCCACTAAATTAAGAAGAGCAGTTGTAGAACTGCATGATTTTCTAAAACCAGACTGATGTACTGGGAGTATGTCACTTGACTCTAAAAAATCTATGATTTGCAAATAAATGATTTTGATCACATGATGTAATCTTTACCATGAAGGCCACATCTGTATTTCACTATTGAGCCAACGATGTTGCCCTATTTGTCCACCACATGCGCAGCAATCGATTTAGTCCCCCCGCTATGTGTTCCGCTCCTGGCGAATATCGCCAAAACCGACAGCATCTAATAGTCATAGTGATGACTCGGAGATTGAAGCGACCGCTTTGCAGTTTTCGTCTCTGGCAATATTCGTAAATTCCTAGATACGTATATGCTCCACAATTTGAAACAACAGCCTTGTTCCAGCCTTCCGACGAAAAACTGTGAGTGGTCTACTTCAATGCGTCGGCATGCGCTTAAAATTTTATTTTACGCCACATATTCTGATCGTTAATATTTAAAGGGTGCTGCATTTGCATCTGTATCAGGGACGACCCTAGAGACCCTAAATATTCAACGGCAATGATGAATTTCATGAGAGGGAAGCAGGAATATGTCTCTACGATCAGCGATGGCATTATTGCTCGAAAATAGGATTTTAATGTTATTATCCGTCCATTTCCTGGCAATCCGAAGACGCGTGCAATATTGCGACTCAGAGGCGCCCCTACTACATCGGCGCAACTGGTGAGCTCGAATTGCAAACTTTCTCAAGGATCTTAGCAAGGACACTAGTTACAGTCGGTTTGTTAAGTAAATAATTTCTATCTATAAGCAACTCATTAAAATTAATTTTGTGTAGAAATTTTAAAAGTATCAGCCAATAAGGACGCTGTTCAACTTATAAAAAGTTTTGTGAAAGAAAGGTTCCAATATGTATAAAGTATTCCAATAACAATGGGAATACACCAAGGCTTCATTCTTAGTATCCTGTTATTCTCTCAAATCAGTATATTTCTAACAATAAGCCGTATTCATAAAACGGAGGATATCGTTGTACCTGCAGATTTTGAAGGAAATCCTCCGGATGGTATTTATAATAATTTGAAGTAAACGCTTTTGCTTTTTGAGAATAAGGATATTCATAATCTTCACCTTATACTTGGCATAGGAAGCAGTGTGGTCAGTAGCAGACTCAACTTTGTAACGAAAGGTGGTCAAACGATGATGGCGGAAATGTTTTATGTTAGGGATGTTAAAACGTACAAACCTCGTTTACCTTCACTTGGCCGTGACTTCAAACAATTATATCGGTTCGACAAAGCAAATGTACAATGGCCTGCGGACAGGTTTTTAGTTGAGAATGAGGAAACTCGAGGAGGAACACTTTCATGAAAAAAAATGAAGATATGTCTACGCTTTCTCGCTGTGTCTGGATATCAACAAGGTATTGATCAGGAACTTGGCAAGACCTTATACTTTACCTAATGCTTCCGAGGATATGCATCTCTTTTATGAATACAGCTCAATGACGCATCTTTCTCCTTTGATTTGATCAACATTGATCTAAATACAATGTATATTTCAGCTGCTCATAATTTAACAGTGAATGCCTCTAAATCAAAACTTACGATTTTTGTATCAAAGCAGAAACGGATTATAGTAGTAAGCAAAAATATTTATCGACTTAACATCAATAATGTTCCTTTGCCAATTGTAACTGCTAGCAGGAATCTGGATTTATGGCTGGATAATGAACTAAGTTTGACTATCATATAAAGGAGTTATGTTCAAAAACTTATGGTATCGTCAAACAATTATACTAAGTGACATATAAATCCGATCATCCAGTTTAAATGGTTTTATTTTAATAAAATTTTGTATAAGTACTTAATGAAGCATAATAAGTAAATGATAAAAATTTCAAAATGATTGCACTGCTTTAAAGCCCTTTGACCTTTAATAATGTGTGGATGCACCCTGATGTGCTATGCATTCTCCAACGCGCCTAGGCATGCTTCTGATCAGGTGGTCAATGTCCTCCTGTGGTATCTCATTCCAGGCAACCACCAACTCCTCTCGAAGTGCTTCTAGAGTCTGAGGAGGACGTTGCAAATTGAGCAATCTCCCACCCATCATATCCCACACGTGCTAAATTGGGCATAAGTCGGGAGATCTTGGTGGCCATGGTAACAATGTGACATCATTATGTTGAAAGAAGTCTATTGTGACTCTTGCAACATGTCGTCGGGCATTATCTTGTTGGAAAGTTGGATCTGCCAGGGTGTCAAGATAGGGTAAAAGATAGGGATCTAGAACTTCGTGGATATAACGCTGCGCGTTCATGTTACCTCTGATGAAGATTAAAGGTGACCTGGAACCATAAGCTATAGCACCCCAAACCACAACTCCAACAGTGTGATGGACATGTCTTTCAACAAAAAACTGTGGATTCCTCCTTTCACCACGTCGCCTTCTAACCCTGGCACGACCATCATGCATGCCTAAACAAAATCGAGACTCGTCACTAAAGAAAATACTGTTCCTTTCCTGATCCCAGAGTGACCGTTGTCTGCACCACTAAACGCGATTGCGTCGGTGTTCTCGAGTTAAAGGGAAGACCCAGTGTGGCCGGTATGAAAACAAGCCAAAACTTCTCATTCGTCGGTAAACACTTCGCAAGCCAATATGTCTTCCGTGTTCTGCAAACCATTCATTTGCAATGGACCTGGTAGTGGAGAAACGGTCCCTTAAGGCCAATAATCTTAGGCGGCGATCTTCACGGTCTGTTGTTCTACGGCGGCGTCCAATGCCCCTTGCTCTTTGCGTACGGCCTTCTCGAAGCCATGCCTGACAACACCTAACCACAGTGTCTACACTTCTTTGCACTCTAACTGCAATTGCCCGAAAAGAAAGTCCAGCTTCCCGAAGTCCCACTATACGGCCCCTATCAAACTCACTAAGTTGACGAGATCGTACAGGTCTCCGTACTCTAGGCATCGTAACCGATCGTAAATGATGTCAAGAACCAAAATCCGCCAACGTTGATTCTTTACTGCGGCTGAAATATTCATTTTTAGAGCGTTAGTGGATTAAAAAAAAGCAGTATAAAAACCGGAATGTCCAACTGATAAGGCTGAACATTTTTTCACTTGTTATTTACAGTAAGATAAATACATTCACCAACTTTTATTAAAATAAAACCATTTAAACTGGGTGTTCGGATTTATATGTCACTTAGTATATATCCTCAAAGATATTTCCTAAATAGTATGTTAAAATTATTACAGCTGTGTGATGCACTAATTATTTCAATTAATCTAAAGAAATATTATTATGTATGGACCCGCTTTGTTGCAGACTGATAACATCAAGCTGCAGCAACTTTAAAATTCTGGTTTCCGTTATTGTCTTGGTATTAGAAAAATAACCATATTAGTCGTGTTCATAAGGAAAACGGAAAATTGAATCCAGAAACTCTTAGAACCTACCATATAATATCTTTAGTCCATAAGATCTTATTGGATAACAAATCAGAGCACCTTTTCAACACGCTACAAAAATTTGAAGACGTTAACAACTCAGCAACAGGAAATAGTCAATATCTCGTTATACCCCACCATTTACATCATTATACAAACTGAGTATCGCAATTACAGTCTTATAAATTTCCATAAAAAAATATAAGCAATGCTTCTATCCACCTCCTCTGCTTGAGATGGATTCTTTAAAATTCAGATAGAAGATTTTATATTAATTGAAATACAAACATGTATACTTCTATAGACTCGAAAATTTTTCGGCAATGGTCGCAAGCGACATGTATTACTTTATTCTTATACGACTCTATTCTTAGTCGTGATTCTATTTTATGGCCGATTTGAAAAATAGCTTGAGGTAACAACACTCCTCCATATAGATTCTTTGATTGCAAGTTCAAGTACCTCTCAAAATAAGCTTTAATTTGTACAAAAAACAAATAAACGCTTGATGTTATTATTGTTTCTACCATTTGAGCGGTGGACTGGAAAAGCGTAAGGGCAAGGATCCGTTCTCGCAGGAACTGGCAACAGCAACCCAAGCGAGTGCTTAATAGTTGCTAAAACATATGACAATCATGGGTATGTCTGCAATAAAGAATCGCAGATGGATTGGTAACCCGACCGGCGAACTTTTCTGCGCTTTGGCTTCATCAGGTCCAGGTGAATGTACAGCGAAAACAACGAAGTGAAACCCGAACGAGCACGAGGATGGAAAAAACCTCGGGTCTGCGAGGTATCACAGTGAGGTAATTTCAGTCCACTCCTTGTTCCTTTGAGTGATTGGGCCGATTCAAAAGTTCATTAACAAAAACGTTTTAAAATAAAAAATATCAAAGACAAACCAAGTGTTTTGGTAAATATTGAAGCAACTGAAACCCTAACTTTGAGTCTTATCTACTTTTGAATCTAAAGGTACTCACTCAAGGTCCTTCACATTATAAATAGTAATTATGCCTTCAAATTTTATTGCCAAGAGATTCTAGTGATGAAGCTCAGTGGTCCCAAAGAAACTATGAATATCAGTATTAGTATGACCACAGCCGACGTCAACTACGAGCCGTGAACAAAGAAATCTGGCAACGTAGGTGGTAGTGTTACTCCCGCCGCTGCTTGCTGCATCGACGCAACTCGTGCTCAAAACGCTGAGAAAACATAACCTTTTCAATTTGTGATTTGGGAATCCGAGAGGCTGTAATTAAGAGATAAGCTTGTTTTCTAAGCTTCAAAGTGTGTGTATGTGTTCAAAGTGATCGGTGACTATAATATATGAGAAATAGACTCCAGTTGTAGTGCTTCTGTGCTTTAAAAATAAACTAAGAAGTGTGACTGTGGCTGTTCGCGCCTTAGGACGCTAAGGATTTCAACTATTGAAAACGTGCAAATTCAGGTTGTATTTTTCTTTATTCATTTATCAAGTATTTGACGCAGACAATATGCCTCGTTGTTGCTGTGTTCCTTTATGTAATTCAAACTATAATTCTGCTTTGAAAACAGAAAGCTATGTTTCAACTTTTCGCTTCCCAAGTACCGAAAGTCTGAAAAACAAATGGCTTATGGCAATTCCCAGAAAAAATTGGACACCTTCAAAATATTCAGCTGTGTGCAGAGAATCGGATATCATCAGGACAGAAAATATAGTTTTGGCGGATGGAACAGTCCAAAATAATATACCTTTGAAATATCCAAAATTGAAAGAAAATGCTGTTCCCTCCATTTTCCCAAACTTGCCATCATATCTTTCAAAAACTGAAGCACCCAAAAGAACTGACACAATGCAAAGAAAACAAAAATTAATTGAGAAACATGAAAAAGCTCTCCAGAATTTCGATGATATGGATAAGATCAAAGACTTTCAAGAATTGCATTCTTCATTTTCAAAAATTAAAGCCTCACAGAAATGGAATAATAAATTATCTGATGGAAAGCTATATTTTTATAAATTGGATTTTGAAAATGATATCTTAACTTTGAATATACAGATTATAGTTGATGGTCAGATGGAAGTTCGGGTTGTTCATAAAGGATGTAACCTTTCTTTTAGTGACTTGAAGTGGGTTTTGCCATATGATCTCAAAATTACCAGATGGTCCCAATTAGAAAACCTGCTAGATAGGTATTTTTTCTATTTTTCTGAGAACCAACACAAAAACTCTGTTGAAGTTTGCATCAATATGCATTGGAACAACTTGACACAGCGATTTCCATAAGTAATAATGACTCAGTTATGTTTCTATTTTCCAAATTGAAAAATAACAGTAAAACTGAAAGTAAATGTATCAAAAACAAACAGGTAACTGCACATTTCCAAGCTGGGCCTGTTGGAACACAGTGTGCTAACACCAAAAAACGTAAACTAAATACTTTTAATTAGGTTAACTGCATTAGCGACTCATATATATATCACGGTTATTTCGTATTTTTAAAATTTTCAGAGCTATTTCATATTCAGACGATTTGTATCGAATCGAACTGCCCTTCTTTCATCACGGCTCGTAGTTGACGTCGGCTGTGGTATGACGTTGTAAAGGCTTGCCGCCTTTACTTCCTCCTCGACCAGCACATGAAACTAATTTCGATCCTTTTGAATTCTGCGGAAGGTGGATTTGCAATACCTCCCGTGGATACCCCTAAAAATATGTATGAGCTGCGGTCATGCTCGGCAGGCAACGTCACCCGTTGCTATTTGCTCCACCGACGGCGCAGCTTTCGCTGATTGATTTCGAAACGTCGACATTATTAATCTCGTCGGCAAAGGTCAAAGCATCATAATGAAGTGGACAAATTGATGTGGCGCGAATGTGTTGCAATGTTTGTGCAGGTACACGCATACATCATAGGAAACTGGCTTCTCATCTGAATTACGGAGGGCTTAGTCCACGAATTCTGTTAAAACGAATCTTTAAATTCTTGTTGGAGAAATAGCTAGAAGATTTTAAACATGCTTGACAAAAAGTGTTCAGGCTTTCGAATTTATTATAGTACCCTTTGTATATCATTTTTTTTTTCATGCACATGTAATCTTTTTAAATCAAGTAGCACCTTGTAAATGAGATGCTGCACTTCTGGGATTATCTCTTGCACTCATGACTTCATGGTCAGGCAAGTTCACGAACAATGCTGGCTGCACCACATACTTTAATCCAAGAAACCCTGACTTAAATTCTAGTTGAAATAACAGAATAAATCAAGTAGTAAGCTTACCTAATATGATTCTTTCAGCTATTTTGGCGGCGATAGGAACGAGACTTATTGGTCGATAGCGGAGGATTTGTCGCCCTTTTTGAATACAGGCGTAACAGAAGCACTAAGCCAGCATGAGAGTAGGGTATGAGATCTAAAAGACGATGTGAATATCAAGCTTAATGGTAGGGCCAGCGCTGAAGCGCAGCTTTTAAGTACAGCAGCCGTCATCCCATCTTTACCAGGGGAGGAAGAGGTCTTCAGATTTCGCAAGTGCATTAATACATCTTCAGGCAGGAACTCAACTTCGCAAAGGCTGTTGGGACACCTATGGCAGATAGTGGTCAGTAGAAGGTCTCCATTAGGCTCATCGACGAAGTCATCACTAAAGGACTCTGCCAGTAGGTTGGCAGATTCGGTGGCATCCATGTGGAGATGACCGTCAGCGTCGCGGATCTGAGGTGATGAAACTTTGGAATTCAGGTTTGTTCTTAGATACCGAAACAGCTTCTTCTTATTTTTGGAGGTAACAAGTTTTCGTTCATAAGCATGTTTGGCATTATGTAACGTTCTAGATAGGAGGTTAGAAAAGGATCGATGAGACACGTAAGCTTGTGAATGGCCACCCCTCCTAAACCGTTGCCACAAAGATCTCTTGTGACGAAGCATCCTCGATATGTTAGAGTTGATCCAGGGCTTTGAGGGGTCACAGTATACCTTCTTTTCAACAGTATTGTCAGCCGTTTCGCTTAGGACTCCTTGAGCGAAAGTGTCCCACATATCTTGGGTGCTACGGTTGTTAAGCAAAGCAGGCCAGTTGACTTCAGACAGGGCTTGGTTAAGAGCATCGTGGTTTACAATTTTGATGGTTTTAAACTTATCGGTTGTAGAACGACTATTTATATTGAACTGGAGAGAAGATAAAAGTGAACAGTGGTCAGACTTGCCAAAAGGCGGCAAATAATCTAAATTAGAAACAAAGTCGGCGTCGTTAACGAATATCACATCCAGAGCCCTAGGCGTCTGTCCTTCCCTGAATCTCGTTGGACGATCAACAAGTTGAGATATGCTAGAGTTGCGTAGCAAGTCAATGTAAACAGCAGAAGAAGAATTGCATTCAGGAATGGTTGACATAGGCCAGCTAATGTCACGTAGATTGGAGTCACCAGCTATGAAAAGGTTGGTGTTTTTATTTAAGAGAACTGAAATGAGACTGTACAGGTGTGTGTCTCCCAAACAGGGCCGTGGCCGATATATGCAGCCTACCGTGAAGCTGAAATTTGGGCACCTCAATTCCAAAAATAGATTGTCAATGCCATCGAAAGGACTGAAAGAGAGAGACACCGAGAAAGCGGACGCGATTTCCGTGCGAACATAGATGCATACTCCACCAAAACCAGGAGTGCGTGGTGAATCCATTCTGTATAAATAGTATCCAGGCAAATTGATGGAAGAGTCGGACACGTTGGAATGGAGCCATGTTTCAGTAAGGCAAACGAACGTTGGATTATTGTCTCGAACAAATGCTTGGAGTTCAAGTAGCTTAGAAAAGAGAGATTGTATATTAGTGTAACAAACCGTCCAGTTTGCCATAGAATTTATCAGTTTTTTGAAGGTGTGATCTCCTGGGTAGCTGTGTGTACTATAGAAGGTTTACCACGAACGTATTTTATAGTAATATTGCTTTCGCCTGTTGTTTGACGACGTCTAAGCTCTTCGCGAAGGTGTTGTAGTTCTTGCATTTGACCTTTATTTTCTTTCATATGTTGCTTCTTTCAATTTGTCCCTCTTCACTTTCTCTTTTGAACCGCTCTGATAAGCAACGACGGACAGCCCCTATAAATCCCCCGTTAGGTTCGCTGTTCGACTGTTTAAAAGCAAGATCATTAAAAAAGCTAAGATAGAAATTTCAATGAAAAAGCTATTCATTTCCTGGTATCTAACTCGTATTTTTTTAAATGCGACGCTTTGTATCGCTTTATAGAAAAATACAGCTGTGTTTTCTAATTTAAAAAACATTTATCTATTTATAGAGGCAAGCTGGAAATCTGAAATTACGGGTGCAGAAATTGTTGCTTGAATACCATATTTCTTACCTAAAAGTTGCAGCTAAAAATTTCAGTATGGCTACTGGACGCCATCTTGGAATACTTTTTCAATAGAGTCAAAGTTCACGTGATACTTCGTTTCAAAATCACTTGTGAGTATTTCGTAACTCTAGAATATAATTTTATATTATCTCTCGAAATTGAGGGTTGTCAAGCTGTCAGTGTTGAAGGGTCTTGTACATTGATAAAAAAAACTGGGAATCCCATAAGAATTTTATTTTCATTACAATCTTTGCATTAAGTCTAATAGCCTAAAAAGGTGTCAAAACCCCTTGAGTACTTAGTAGAACGCCTGTTTGTACCAACAATTTTTAATTCAAATATCGTGTAAAACAGGTGCTGTACTTATTTCTGTGTGTTCGTCTCTTTAAATATACTAAGTGACATATAAATCCGAACACCCAGTTTAAATGGTTTTATTCTAATAAAAGTTGGTGAATGTATTTATCTTACTGTAAGTAACAAGTGGAAAAAATTTTCAGCCTTATCAGTTGGACATTCCGGTTTTTATACTGCTTTTTTTTAATTCACTAACGCTCTAAAAATGAATATTTCAGCCGCAGTAAAGAATCAACGTTGGCGGATTTTGGTTCTTGACATCCTCTACGATCGGTTACGATGCCTAGAGTACGGAGACCTGTACGATTTCGTCAACTTAGTGAGTTTGATAGGGGCCGTATAGTAAGACTTCGGGAAGCTGGACTTTCTTTTCGGGCAATTGCAGTTAGAGTGCAAAGAAGTGTAGACACTGTGGTTAGGTGTTGTCAGGCATGGCTTTGAGAAGGCCGTACGCAAAGAGCAAGGGGCACTAGACGCCGCCGTAGAACAATAGACCGTGAAGATCGCCACCTAAGACCTATTGGCATACGAAGTGTTTACCGACGAATGAGAAGTTTTGGCTTGTTTTCATACCGGCCACACTGGGTACCTCCCTTTAACTCGAGAACACCGACGTAATCGCCTTGAGTGGTGCAGACAACGGTCACTCTGGGATCAGGAATGGAACAGTATTGTCTTTAGTGACGAGTCTCGATTTTGTTTAGGCATGCACGATGGTCGTTCTAGGGTTAGAAGGCGACGTGGTGAAAGGAGGAATCCACAGTTTTTTGTTGAAAGACATGTTCATCACACTGTTGGAGTTATGGTTTGGGGTGCTATAGCTTATGGTTCCAGGTCACCTTTAATCTTCATCAGAGGTAACATGAACGCGCAGCGTTATATCCACGAAGTTCTAGAACCCTATATTTTACCCTATCTTGACACCCTGGCAGATCCAACTTTCCAACAAGATAATGCCCGACCACATGCTGCAAGAGTCACAATAGACTTCTTTCAACACAATGATGTCACATTGTTACCATGGCCACCAAGATCTCCCGACTTATCCCCAATTGAGCTCGTGTGGGATATGATGGGTAGGAGATTGCTCAATTTGCAACGTCCTCCTCAGACTCTAGAAGCACTTCGAGAGGAGTTGGTGGTTGCCTGGAATGAGGTACCACAGGAGGACATTGACCACCTGATCAGAAGCATGCCTAGGCGCGTTGGAGAATGCGTAGCACATCAGGGTGCATCCACACATTATTAACGTCAAAAGGCTTTAAAGCAGTGCAATCATTTTGAAATTTTTATCATTTACTTATTATGCTTCATTGAGTACATATACAAAGTTTTATTAAAATAAAACCATTTAAACTGGGTGTTCGGATTTTTTATGTCACTTAGTATAATTTTGAGTTTTAACGCTGGCTTACTAACTTATTCTTTAATGTCCCCTTTGCCAACGAGGATTCGTTTTCCTCTTACCAAACGAACGTTTTATTTCAAAGCGTGTTGTTCATCGTACATAGGCAACTGCATCCATCTATAATTTCTTTTATTAACAGCTTTTCCCGAGTTTTACCGTGAAAACTCTACAAAACGCATGTGTACTCTCGCGAAACAATCCTTTCTTTTCTGCAGTATAAATGCAGATATTATTTCTGCTTCAGCACAATACCGGGCGGGCGGTTGTTTGTACTAATAATGCAAATATTGCAGAGCGCACAATGTCCACTCACAAAAGCTCATGTACGTAATGACATTTATTTTTAGTTCAAAAATATACACGTGTAGTATTTCCATATTTGCATAATTCTTTTTAGCTATATACTATTTGTACTCTGATTACAATCCGTACAATAGGAACTGCACAGTCCAGTCGTCATAGGTGCTGAGTATACCGGATGTTTCAAATCCTCACCATTGGGATCTCGGATATAGTAAGAGATTCAATTCAATTTAATTAAATATATTACAAAATCATTTCAATAAATACAATGGTTTTACATATTCACTATAATAAAACATGTAACCAGTTTTTCTTATGTGGTACCTAGATAACTAAATACCTGTATGCACCAATAGATGAAACAAAATAAATCCAGGTCAAATAATTATTTGAACATTACGTCTAGATAATTATATCTTACTCACTCAAACGAGGACAAAAATCAATCAATTCAAAATTTAAATTCCTAAAAGAAAGCATAAAAAGATGATCAAATCATTTGCATTTTTAGCTAACAGAGAGCTATGAACCTACCAACCACAACAAATGATCTACACTCTGAACTAAACAATTTTAATTTATTTATCATACTCAGTGTCACAGGCAAAATATTGTAGATTTTCTGACCAACTGATCTTAAGTTTATGTTTGTGAAAATATTAGGTATATTAATTCAGCATTGTTTCTGGTTGAGTAAGGATGACTAACATATTCTCTTATTGAAGTATTTTTATACATAAAGGAGCAGACATCAGAAATATACAATGATCCTGCAGCAAGTATTTTCTTACTATAAAGTTGACAAGTAGGATATCTTTTGTTTTTCCTAAAAAATATGTTAGAAATGCAGTTTTTAAAGGCTTAAGTGCTGTCTCATATAATCTTCCCCAAACAATTATTTCATATCTGAGTAATGACTCCACTAGGGCTTTATAGACACAAATTAATAAGTGATTGTTTAAAATTTCTCTGATCACGTAAAACTTTCTGATTAATGTTCGTATATCGTTAGTTAACCTAAGCACATGTAGCATCCATTTAAGATTTTGATCTATTATAACACCAAGGTATTTGGTGTCCCATCCCGTTTATTTCACTATGGGTGCAAAAATCGAATTTAGGTAGCTAACAAACTGACGCTTAGAAAGTTTCGACATTCAAGGTATATTCAGAGAGAGACGAATTTGCCCAAAATCGCTATTATTTTTTACTGCCTTTATTTGCTCCTTACATGACGACATTCTTAGAATTTTAAATATGACGTTTCGCCTCTTGTGTATTTTTTCCTCGGACTCCATGATGGATTTATACGCAGGTAAATAGAGTTTTCAATTCCGATTCCACAAATGTATAATATGACATTGCCAAACCTTAGTTATTTTGAAAAACAGAATTTTCTGGGTACGTCTTGAAATTATCAGATAGTCATTTGTTTCAAATACCAGATTTATCGCAAAATCATTTTTTATTCTTCTTGACCCTCCTTAAGATGGGGTTTCAAAGTAAATTGCATGTTATCATTGTCGCTTTTTCTCCTCTACAAGATGGCGTAGTCAAATTTTCAATTTATTTTTTTCTTCTTTCGACATCCATCACCAACTTTGTTTTCTCATATTGACGCTAATATCCGGATTTTGTATATTAGATGGAGTTTTCAATCCTAAATTCAGTGATATATTTTTTTAGTGAATTTGTTATGGGAACGAAAATTGCAAGGACATAAAAAAGGTATGGTGCAAGATGAACCCGAAATGAAAGACTTATTCAGTTCATAAATAAGCAGAGGTAAATCATAGTCGATGTTCAAGACCTTGTCCGTTATTTTGTAGACGAGGCCTCTGTACATCGATCACTGCTCGGTCTTTCAAACTGTGTTACTATGCTTAATTTGTGGTCTGGTATACGAAACAAATGACTATCTAATAGTTTCAAGTCCTACAAAGGAAATTCTATTTTTCTGAAGTAACTATGGTTTGGAAATATGAATGTTAGTTAAACGGAGGTTGATGTTTGAAGGAGAAATGCGCAGTGCTTTGACGATGTTGCTGCCTGCGGAGAATACAAACGGTCTAACATTAATTCTTAGAGACAGAAGACACGTTAGTTCTGCAGTAATTGTCGCTTGTTCAGGCAGCTTTCTAGAAGTAGATGAATGGATTACAAATCGCGGTGACGTTTTTGGAGTCCAAAATAGGTCAATAAATTGATAGATAGACAGAAACCCTATTCCAGAAGACCTTGTACAGGAACTGAAAAGGTCTGTACACTACATGGGTCAGTAATGTCAATTAAACAAAATTACAGGAAAAAACCAATGCACATATGGGAACAATACACTGAAACACGTGGTCAACTAAACAAATGCCGTGGAAAATGTTTATTGCCCGTTTTACATTTTTAATTATTCTTGGTAACCGATTTATTCGGTCTAATTAAACTGAGCTTTCTGGAACAAGTTCAATCGATGTGATACCCAAAATATAGATCTTGCACGATATATATAAAAATTTAGAAAAGGTGGCTGCAGGTCAGTCGAAACAGGTACCATTTTTTAATTAAATGTAGAGATTGTCTCAATTGTACAATAAAATTTACTAGGATTCTTTAGATAAGGTCAGTGTTTCACAATAAAAAACTGGGTCCCGGAACTGTTGCGTTACCAACTGGGTATATTAGTTAATAAACCCAAGCCGGTTTTGGAAGCACAAACCATGGTAATTCTTTTAATAAACTCAGATATTGTTCCAGGCATAACGAGAGTAAATCGACGTTTAATAAATAGAATTCGCATTGCTTTGCAAATTTTATCGTCCATATCTGACATAGATAGCAAAAAATCTACAAAGTTTTGTTTTGAGATAGTGGAACTCTTCATACACGTGTTTGAGTTTGATTCGTGACGGGAAGATGGTCGAAAATTTCCTTATATTCATAGGCCAGCAGGAGGCAAGAAATTAAGACATAAAGAAGCTTCTCGAAAGTAATGTTCAATCGGTTTCTGGTTTGTTCAGACCCCAGCTTCAGCATGACTCCAGCCAACATAAGAAACCGGGGTTTTCCTTTTCAGAAACAACTACCCTTGAAATAACAAAGGTAATGTGTAGTGAAACGAGGGCGACCAAGTAAAAAAAATAAAGGAAAAAGTACTCACTCTCCAGTTGACGAGAAGGGCTAAGTACGTCTCTGCCCGAAATCATACCGCTCCAACAGAAAATGAAATCAGCTGAAGCGCTACCGAGCAGACGCAAAAACCACATTGATTGTCTTACACCTAATGGCACATCTTCTAACAAGGAAGGCAAGATGTTGCGTAAAAAGTCTAGGTATTGCATCCTGTCCAATCGATTTGGGAGAATAAATGGTCCAATGAGCATACCGTTCACCATGCCAGCCCAAACATTCACCGAAAATGTTTGTTGAAAATGTGCCTGACGGACAGCGTGCGGATTTTCTACTGACCAAACATGAGTGTTGCGAAAGTTATTCACCCCATTACGCGTGAACGTAGATTCGTCTGTCACCAATATGCACTTCAAAAAGTCCGGATTATTGTCATGTTGATGCAACAACCACTCACAAAACCGCACTCTTGCTGGAAAATCGTCAGGTTGAAGGGCTTGTACACATTGGACGTGAAACGGATACAGCCCCTCTTCACGCAGCGTTTGCCATACTTTAGTTTTTGATACTTGCACTTCTCCAGCCACGTCTCTAGTGCTTGTTGAAGGATTCTCGTCTACGCGATTACCTCTAGACGCGTGACCGTAACCGTCGGTTGAAGGTTGCATACTGACCTGACACACTGACCCCGACCCAATTCTGTCGTCGGGTTGAGCTAGTGTCCTAGTACCAGTCGGGGATGTCGCGGCTACAGGACGGTATTCAGATATTTTTGATGTTGCAGAGCCCTTTATCTCGATTCACTTAAGACATTGGTGTATATGGTACTAAGAAAAATTGCTTCTGTTTTCAAGATCTACACGTCGTGTAAAGGAAAACCCCAACTTTGCGGACACCCTGTATAATGATCGTATCTCGTATCAAACATCATATACACGGTGGCCGATATGTAACTGACTGGTTTGTATCTTGAATATATTTGTGATGAAATAAGATACGTCCATTTCTTAATCTTTCATTGAAACTTTTTGAAAGGTTTCGGGAGGAAACAGTATTATTTTTCTCCAGTATTTGTTTTTTTGGGATAAACCTTGTTTTTCAAAAATCCTCACAAAAAATGCGGGAGCCGTTAAATCTGGTCACCTTGGTGTCACCAAATGAGAAATTGAACGTTCCGGAAATATTTTTCGCAAAAAAAATCATCGTTTCCTTAGATGTGTGACAAGTTGTTCCGTCCTGCTTGGACCACATGTTTTGCGTGTATCAAACATAGCGCGCAATTCAAGTCATTTATATATTGGCCACCTTGTATATGAATTCATTTGAATGTCTGTTGTTTGGCAGCGGACCTGAAATTGGCGAAATCAAAAACCCTTCCGTACCAAATATCGTGAGGATGCCGACAAAATGTGTTTTTCGACAGGTTTTTAGGTCTTCTATACCACTGTGGGACTGGACTAAAATACAGAATCAAATTATCATACATGGATACACAATTTCTGCAAACGAACATGCATGCTCGGACATGACTATCTCGTTCGAAGTTTTGCTATCAGTAGCAAAGCTTTATAAATGGATACTATGCTAGAAGATGATTGATGAGTCCTTCGAGGATTGAAGCTGGGATAACATACGGTTACAGCTTCGTGCCACACATACATCGAAATAATCAAACTTTGGTACGCTGCCTCCAAATGGAGAATTTGCTTATTCGTGTGTTAATTATTGTTAGCCACCAGAAATTTACTTAGAGATATTGTTATGCATACGTTATGATTCATCTCAATTTAACCATTAATAATTATAACAATGCCTATTTATGCTGTAATTTTGTTTTTTTTAACTTAATATTATCCACTAAAATATAGTCAACGCCAAACAAAGTGGCGTGCACGTCATCAAGGTGGGTGTGTTGAAAAATTTACATTGTTGCCAAACTTTTTGTAAAATAATAAAATTTATTATTTACATATCTAGGTTTATAAGCAATATTAACCTCAAATGAGAACAAAAATAATAGTATAATAAAATTATAGATCTGTACTTGCATAATCATTAAGTATGACAATTATTGATCAGATGACACTATGAAACTACCATATTTAATTGATAGCTTAAAGGTACTGAATAAAAATCCAAATGGGGTCCTCCAAATTTTATGCATGGTATTTATTTTACAGAATTCATACAGAAAAATTCATTCTAAAATTAGGTAAGCTACTGGTGTAAGCTTTTTCTGTACAATAAAGTTAGTCGGAGTTTCTTTCTTCAGCGCTGTCTGAATCTGAATCTTCATCACTCTCAAAGTTGATTATTAAAGGTTCGATGTCTGGTCGATCAAAAATTCGTTCTCTTTCATACCATTTAAAAATTTCTTGCTCAGTATGTCGAACACTATTTTTCCACATGTCTGGGGTAACCGTTTGTAGAGCCTCGTTCCACATATCCAAACAGTGTTTTTCACTGTTACCATCTCTACCAATATGTCTGTTATAGTAACCTTTTGCTATACCCCAAATTAACTCAATAGGGTTAAATATACAATGGTATGGAGGCAGACGAAGAACTTTGTGCCCATGTTGTTCCGCCAATTCATCAATCGTATATTTTAGGTGGTTTGTTTCTAAAAAAGCAGTTATTTTAAGAATAGGAATAAACAAAAGAAATATAAACTGTCGACCAAAATATATATAATTAAGAAGCATTATGTACCGAGCAACAATACTCAATAGCTCTGTTTTAAACATTGTGTTTAAAAATGGTATGTTTTGATTTGTCAACCAGTCTTGGATATTTTTTTTTGTCCATGCATTGTTGGGCACTTTGTTCAATATCATGCTGTGATAAGGGGCGTTATCCAGTATAATCATAGATGGACTCTCCAATTTTTCTAATAACTGGTGTTGAAACCATTTCAAAAAATTGTCCTGGTTCATCTCTCCATGGTAATCTCTCAATTTTGTTTTCGAAGAAAATATCGCTTCACTACCCTCAATAAACCCATTTTCATTTCCAGCATGTAATATAATGTATCTAAAATATATTAGTTTTAAATTTTATAGTGCAAATTGTGTAAAAGTACATACCTTTTACCATCTGTTTTAATAGCTTTCACGCTTTTTTGGTTTCAATTTTGCCAAGAGCGACCTATGGTCCCATTTTTAAATATCCAAGTTTCATCGAGGAAGACAAACTGGTATAAGGCCTCAACCTTGGCTTGATTGTATTGCCTTAGAAATTCCACCCTTTTCAAAGCTATACTTGATAGTTCCATGAGCCCTCGTCGCGGATTATCCTTAAGCCACTTAAATCCAAGATCTCTAAGCAACCGCCTTAAAGACGTGGCACTACCATCAAATCATGCCCTATCTCTTAATCGAGACCATAAAGTTTGTATCGTAACTTGTTCTTCTGAAACCATGTGTAATATGACATTATAATTTAGTTAACAAATTAATGCAAATTTCTGATAAGTTATTATAATAAGATCTTACTTTTGTGATACATATTATAGATCACTTCTCGAATGGCACTTGTATCCAATGTCGCTGTGTTGGTTACACGTTTAATATAACTCCGCTTTTTCTTGGGCGATTCTAAATTTGCATCACTTTTCACACCCTCGGAAATACGACTAACTGTCCTTAAACTAATTTTTAAAGCAGCAGCAACACGCTACAAAAAAATGAAATAAAATTTCACTATTATTAATATACATTACATATAATTATTAGTAACCTACCTCTTGAACAGCATTTAAAGGTAACAAAGGCCCGTTGTTGTCCCTTTCTTGCTCAATGTAGTGCATTAACGAGGCCACGAGTTCCTTACACCGACTATTTAACTGTTTGGGCATCTTTATATACCAAAATTGCCTTTATCTACTCGTGAAATGAATAATTTGGTTTTGAAACAAACAGTTGTTGATTTACAGTATGCGGGGCCAAAGGATTTATAAAGATTTGAAATGCCACAAATTGATTCAGTGTCAAAATTAATACAAATGTCAGTTCCCAGTTTAAATAAGTTTCAAGGTGACAATGTGTCAACGCTGCGAAATCGGTTTAGTGCGTTTACATGTCGATAAGTGATTGGAGCGTGTGCAAAACATTTTATTTCGCATAATGCGTCTAAATTTATCAGAAAGCAACTTATGTGATATTTTAATAACAATGTTTATATGACTATTAACCATAATAAGAGAGTAATGACCATTTTAAAATTTATATATCACATTAATATGAAACTGCAATAGAGCAATTGTTTGTGATAGAAACCTAGGCATTAGGTCGGGGAATTTTTATCGTGATGACGTGCACGCCACTTTGTTTGGCGTTGACTATAGAATAAACTCGTTACATGTGCAAATACAGGTTGACTTTTTAGTTTAGTCGGTAGTGCCTACCTTAAAAGGTCATCAAAGAAAATAGTTACAGAAACTGTAGGCCACTGTGTGGTCCTTACTTGGAAAATGTATCACTATTTAGAGGAAGATTCGTAGCTACGGAAGCTTGATATCGCATAAATATCGGGCTCGGATCGATACCTCGGAAGCTAGGGATACTTTGTTCGAAAAACAATAAACTCTGACAACTCATAAGTCAGACATTTTTGCTGGTGCTGGTGTTTTTTTCAACCCTTTTACATAATTTATACAAGATGCTTATATCGGGTTTTTTAAATTCGACCCTTACCGTTGGTATCTCGGAAACAGTAAGAGATACGAAGGCTCTCAAATGGCGTATCCAGGTAACTACAAAACTGTTGCTAAGAAAGATTCGAAATCAACCGAATTTTCTCTAAACCGTTTTAACTTTTTTCTGGCGTTAAGTATAGCGGGATTTTAAAATATATTGAACATAATTGAAATTTGTGTATTTTGATTTATTTATTCCCAACAGGTAACACGAAATTACACGAAAAATACATAATTAGCAAGAGCGGTAACGCTGAAGACAAAAAAAAACTTAAGAAAAGAAAAACTTAACTCTCACTGACGAATGTACCAGTCTCTGTAGCACTTCATAACAAAGTTCTCAGTATCAAACAATAAGTCATAGGAACTGCAAACAGTATTGAAACATGAACACATCATATTTACCGAAGATCTAGACATTACATTAGTATTATCGATAACCAGATAGAAAGTGATTTGAACACGATTTCCCAACCTAGGCACACGAACATTAAGCTTACTTAACATGAATGAACAATCAACTTGATTCTGTATGATTTTGTACAAAAGATGTAGCGCTGATATATCGCGTCTAAGATGCAATGACTCTATATCAAAGATGGGATAATTTCAGGATAATTGCCATACTATTTGTAATACAAATACTTTAAAGCCTTACGCTGGACATATTCAATACTAACCCTTGAATTGTTGTAGATTGTAAATTAATGAAGCGTATTCCGGCTTACTTCTAATAAATGTAAAATATAAAAGCTTTAGAGTTGCTATGTTTGAAAACCCTCACCAATTCCTTACAAAAAAGCCTAGCGTCTTAAAAGCTGAATTTACCATTTGAGTGATGTGATCGTTGAATATCAGCTTAGCATCGAATACAACACCCAAATTTTTGAACGTTTCTGTTTGTTCGAGTAAGTGCTCATTGTTGCTATAATCATAATGTATTACATTTTGCTTCCTACTAAAAGACAGAACTTTACACTTCGATCCCTCAATCGTGAGAGAGTTTCTGGAATACCAAGGACGCACCAAGTTCAAGCTGTTTTAAAGAGAAGTATACTTTATTTGAAGTCACTTGAAATAGCATAAAAACCTTTGGTCGGCGCGTCCTTTGTAATTTCATGACGTATCATAGGCGTGCGGTCATTTATTTAGAACGATAATAATAATGTTTTTATATCACAATAAATGGATTTTACTATCTCCTTATTTTTTTGATTTGGGATAAAAAATACTTATATTGGGAGTTTAATTTATGTTGACTGAAAGTTAAGAAATGGAAAAATTACAAAATTCCAACGTTTGACATAGGCAAATATTTACATAGCAGGTAGGTATATAAAAAGGTATATAAAGACTTACATTATAGCTATTTATATATCATCCTCGCCTTCGGAGCTGTCGCTAGAGTCATCTTGTAGAGGAATTACAACGGGATTTACAGGAGGCAAAACACAATATTCATTTTCTTTTTTAATAATATGCCTAGAACACTGCTTCCATAGGTCTGTGGCAGCAATATGAGATACTGCATCTCTTATTGTGGCCAATAGCGATTCACTTAATTGAGGGGTCTGATTATGTTTTCTTACTTTTTTTTTAAAGCAGCCCAGACCAACTCAATCGGGTTAAAAATGCAGTAATAGGGAGGTAGACGTAATACTTCATGGCCATTTTGCTGAAGCAGATTGTCAACAACATACTCTTTTTCAAATTTTTGTCTTTTAATAAGATCCAATAATATGGCTTTGGTTGATTTTTGTGGTATTTCCATTCCCTTATCCTTCATAAAATCAATAATGTCTTGTTTTTTTGTGCCTGTATTCGGAATTTTGTTTTTCTGTCGGGAATGGTATGGCGCATTGTCCATAATAATCACTGAATTTGGGGAAATGTTTGGTATTTACTGCTGCTCTATCCACTTTTCAAATAAGTCGGAGGTCATGTCCTCATGATAGTCGGCACATGGTTCTTTGATATTTTTGGCAGATAACAGCAAGGCATTAGGTATAAATCCATTTTCACTGCCAGCATGGAGAATAATGATTCGTTTTCCACGGTTGCATGGTGCATTTCAAATGCACTTGTTGCTGTCGTCAACCCAGCCGTACTGCACAACATCATGGGTATCATACCACGTTTCATCCAGGTAAATCAGATTTCTTTTCTGCTCTCTATAGATTTTAACTTTGTGCAAAAATTCTTGGCGCAATTTAACGATTCGGGACGACTCCATAATCACCATTCATTTATCTAACTTTTTGTATTGAAAACCGCACAGTTTTACAATACAGTGCAGTGAGTCTAAGCATTTGTAATTATAAAAATCTTCAGGATAATCTTTTAATTTATCCCGTATCATTTCCAACGTGGGCACCAAATTTTCTTTATAAAATCCGTATATTATACGAAGAATATCTTCCTGAAAACCCACGTCTATTCTTTTTAATGTTTGCCCTATGCGCTTTCTGTGGAAGGAATGGTTGACTACATCTCCCCTTTTTATAACCTGATAAATGGTAGACCGACTGGTTTTTGTCAGGATACAAATTCTGTTTAAAATTTGATTTTGCGAGGAATCTGAATTTTCGTTTTTCAGACAATCATACATATTTAGGATTACTCTTTGGGTCTGTTCCTCTAAATCTTTATGAAAGAATTTTGCCTGCACAGGTTCATCAACCATCTCCTCGTGGCTTGGAGCATTTTCCCAAGGTCTCCAAAGAGCCATATTTAGGACACACAAGAACAATCAACACAACAAATAAATCAACAAGTAAACTGAATATTCAAAAGTCAAAAACACACAAACTAATAAAATCTATGAAAAAACACGGACAGACTAAATAAAACACGTTTATTCACCGCTACACGGCACTGGCTAAACTGTTTCAATTTTCAGTAGCCACCTGCACTTGTTCGGAGCTCTGAAATACACGCTTTCTCATTGGCTATGTCCACGCATAGGCGTGCTTTACTCCACGTGGACCGGTGAAACTGCCTTTGATCTTATACGGGGGATATTTGCTGCGAAATTTGGCAATTTTTGCAGCAACAGAGCGTGTTAAATATAGATATATAAAACGCACCCGGTATTTCACAGTGTTTCAAGTGACTTCAGATAAAGTATACAGTCGTGATAGTTCTGAATAGCAGTATAGATTTTTATGTCATCAGCATAAAGTAAATAACACAAAAAACAAAGGACCAAAATTGGATCCTTGGGGCACTCCAGAAGTTGCTGGATAAGAATTAATTTGAAACCACCAAACTCAACGTACAGATTTCTATCAAATAAATATGATCTGACAAGCTTCAATAGATTCAAGCTTAGCAAGAAGCAAGTAATGGTCTATCTGTTCAAAGGCCTTTTGAATGTCGATATAAATGACATCCAACTGACTCTAATCATCTAATACATCAGAGATCTTTTGAGTCAGGCAGGTCAGATTTGTGACTGTTGATCCGCCAGCAACAAAACTATGCTGGTTAGCAGAAAAAGTATATTTGACAGAGTTGTAAATAGTAACCTCAAAAATCTTACCAAAATTGCAAAGTATCGCAATCTGTCTGTGGTTACAAATATTACTTCCATCGCCACTTTTAAAGACAGGACATACCTTTGTCATTTTCCAAATACGAGGGTAACCAACTTTATTTTTTCTAATGGACGCCATATTGGGTTCTTATACAAATGAATAGAATTTGTAGATTTTTGATAACAAAAATGTATGTCATACATTGCCAATCGTTATTTCAGAAATCAATCAAATAGTCATTTGCTTCGTATGTGCGAGCAACTAAATAACTGTCTGCAATCTTGTAATTGAAAACGATAAGGTCGTTGGATGGACAATAAAACTGTATTTAAAGAAATGTGTCGCAGGCTCTTATCTGCTGTTCAAAAACTCTGAGGTTACCACCTGTTAAGGATGTCGAATTTGTTGATGAAATCACCAGTTTTTCTATCAAAATAACGGGTCTACTCCATTTAGCTGTAACAGACTGTATATAGTGTATTTACACCCAAGATAGAATGGATGCGTGATTGCCAAAAGCAAGGACGGCGTACAGGGCCGCATTCAGGGCTACCTCCAAATGATGGACTACCACCAACGTGTTGTAAAACAAAGATGACAGTATTTGATAGAAACAGAAAGTTAACAAATTACTCAAATACACTTAACAACAACAACAGCAACAACCAAGCGAGGTGTATACAAAGACACGAGCACGCAGTGATACACGCGACGGACGGTGGCCTGAGTGCAACTCTGCCTGCCCTGCCACTGCCCCGCGCATTATTCCGCCAGGCGGCCGCTTGAAATTTAATGGAGAATTGACCAATAAGAGGCGTTGTCCCAACCTACAGTATATTCAGAAAGAGATAGACCGGACATAAACAAGACCACGTGATCATCGAACGCTGTAACATTCGGCAGGGACGTATTAAGAGTCACGCAGTACATATTTTAGATAGTAGATGCTGCTATGCGTAACTTTGTAGTAAATTAGCACAATTCGATGTGTATACGATTGGTGATGGATATAGGATCATGTGGGGGTGGGGTTAGAAATATATAATGATGTAAATATACATAAGGGTTTCAAAATTTTCGCTTCGATTTCCAGCTTCGGATGCCGCCTGATGTTTGGTGAAATACAGTCGAATATAATCTCAAAATGGCGTTTAAATTAGCCTAAATTAAAAATAATCGTATATCCCTTAAAATTGCTTTTAGAATATTGATTAGTATATTTTTTGATTTCTAGGTAAATATGTAACCAAATTAAAACGTTCAAAACGTAAAAAAATGTGCATGGTTGAACATTGTCAGAAAGTAGATTCTTGAATAGGTTTTGCCAAAATGGGTTCAAAAATGTCAATAATTAATTAAAAAATACAGTAGCTTTATAATTACTTATAACTTACCGAATTTGATGAACGACATCTTTTATTGGAAAGATAAGCTTGATGAGCTTTCATCATCGCTACTGCCTGAAGCACCAACATCAATAATGAATGGCTCGACTTGTTCCTTTAAAATATTGTCCAGTTCCCACATTATCTTTTCAACTTTGTCTTTCACGTGCTTAATACAGTTTTCCCATTTTTGCGCTGTTATTAATTCTAGTGCTTCTTTGAAAAGTCCTTTGAGGTCACAAAATTTAAAAGTTGTATTGTGCTTAGCTATATAATTTTTAACCTCTGCCCATATGAGCTCAATGGGATTGAGCTCGCAATGGTATGGAGGTAAACGGAGCACAGTTTTATTTTGACTTGCTGCTATTTCGTCAATGGCGTATTTTTGATATTCCGCCTTGTGATCCTTGACAACTCTTAATAATTGTACTTTCAGCATTGCTTCTTCAAAGTTGATATTTTTCGAGCGGAGCCAATTTTGAACATCAACTTTCCTTGAAGCCGTTGTTGGGACCTTCTCCATTCTTCGAGAATGATAAGGCGCATTATCCAACACAATTACTGCGTTTTCCTCTAAGTTCGGTAAAATTTTTGAAAACCACTGTTCAAACGATTCGCCATTCATTTCCTCGTGGTAATCTCCAGTTTTCTTAGACTCAAAGCACCACAGACCGTCAACAACAAATCCATCCTCACTGCCAATATGGCAGATAATGAGCCTTTTCCCTTTACCTGGAAATCGAAGTACTAACTGGTGTAGATTTATTTCAATAAGCGAACCTTTTTTAAATGTTTTCATCACATTCAGCGAAAAAACATTGAGACATGAGTATCAGATTGCTATAATTGGGATTATTTAGTTATATTGAAAGAAAGAATATTGAACGTCGTATGATTACTCAGCGCTTCACAATTTAATTTAAAGTTATAAACCTTTAAAAAATGAATGATCAGGAACCTGAAATACGCGCAAATATTAATATTAACAAATTATAACTTTATAAAGCTTAAAGTATGAATTAAAATGATTAGAACTATTAGGAACGGTACACAATATAAAACTTAGCAACTTTTTTTAAGTTTATAATATTCGACATATTTTAAGATTATATTAAAAAATTATTGAAATATCGAAAACACATAAAAACATGGCTTAAAAAAGTTCTAACAAATGAAAATGACAATAAAACATCCACGCATTTTATCGAAAGTTATAAAAGTTTTGTTACTTGTAATATGTTTTATCTGCCCCCTGGAATTAATGTTTAGAACCTTGTTCCAAGGTTTGAAAAACATCCGATTATTGTCTGTTACTCGTATTTACCTGCTGGATTTTTTAATCCGGTGGACAGTCCATCTAGAAAGGCCCTCCTGGATGAAGTTACAGAATCATCAACCCATACTTTACTTGTAGTGTGTCCTCCGTTTACCCACGTTTCATCAAGGTAATAAATCTTCCTGTTTTGATTTCTATATTTCCCAATTTTTGTTAAATAATCCTTCCTCCATAGCACAATTTCTTCTCTATCCAGTAGTAAACTATTACGACCCCGTTTTTTCCATTTGAAATTTAAATGCTTCGGTAACGCATGGAAAGTTGATCGTTTGAAATTTGGCAACGTTGTATCTCCATTTACCTCCTGCAGTACTTTATCTATAGTAGGTATTTCATTCCTAAAGAAGAATTCATGCACTTTCCTCCTAATCGCATGCTTATCAGCTTCATCCAATGATTTAACAATACTTTTGCGATGTTTACTGGTCATTGGCGCAGAAAAGGTGTGATTTTTTTTGTATTGTCTTAACACATTAAACACTGATGCGCGACACACCCCAACTTTGTGAGAAACCTTCACAACAATTTCTTTGATGGCTGATGCCTCGTTCTCCTCGCGCTCGATCTTATATATATTCAAAATGACCTCTTTCATTTCTGCACTCAGGTGTCTTTTTTTAGAGCGTTTCCTAGGTGGACTACAGGAGTTTACAACTTCATCGGCAGTATCTGTACTACTGGGCATTTTGCGCAAGCAGTTGATAACAATAACAATCAATAACAAGGTATAACAATAACAACGACAAACTCAACAACTTAATAAGATAAGAAACGAAAACGTCCAAAGAAATATCAAATTGCAATGATGCACACGACATACGTAACACGTCTGAACCTGAATGTGACTCTGCCTTGATACGACTGCTCTGCCGCTCGGCATAGGCATTTAATTGCGAATTGACCAATGAGGGCTCCTGTTTTACGTCGAGACGGCGGCGTTAGCGTGAAAATCACCCGAACCTTTTGTTTACATCCGGTCTATCTCTTATCTGAATATACTGTAATACCGAGAGATCACGCGCTAACTGTTAATATTTACATCTCATCTTGAATTTGGATTCAGTTTAGATGGTAATTTCTTATTTCGGTAGACCTTGTAGTTGCTCAGCTTGCGTTTCGTCTTCCTACCTGTCACCAAGCCTAGACTATGCTGAGGAGTTTCCAAATAGCACAAAACAGCATTGCATGATTGGCCGTCTCTGGTCGTATGTACAAACGAAAACTTTATTACTAGTGTAGTATGGACTAGACAATATGTTTAATACATATCTGCTCTTAATTGATCTAATTTACGATGCATACTCGCATTTCGTCGGATCATAAAATTTTGATAATTTGACGACTGAATATTTGATTTATCATACATGAAGTCGTTTTCAAGGTTGTTGTGGTTATAAATTTCAATATATTGGCTTTGAATTACGAAATTAAAGCACTGACCGAAAATAACATAAATGATCGTTCCTTCATGCAAGAAATAATTTAGTTTCCGGGAATGTTTGGTCTCTTGAAGTATGCTCCTTTCAGCTCTTACGTTTTGATTTCCGAATCATGCCAATGCCTATAGTCAAACTCCTCAACAATTTTTCAACCTACATAACTACAGAAAGTTGAGGCCCACTCGACAAATGTTATTGGAGGCTACGACGAGTTTATAGAGATGTCTTCTCTTTGCCGACACAAAAGTCTGGAAAACCATTTGTATGAAATCCAGAATAAGCTAAGCGATTAAGTATTTCGAATTTACGGTATGCTCCTTCAGGGGCAGCATAAGGTTCAGTTCTAGGGCCCCTCTTGCTCCTAATGGATACATTTAATTTGGTCGTTAAAATTAGAAACTGTAGTGTAACCTTCAAAACAAAGTATTTTAAACACACAGTAATACAGAAATTTTTAATCTTTGTTGAATATATCTCATGTACACTAACACAAAGTTTTAGAAGCATTTCGTACTTTATCAGGTATCAGGTAAAAGACATTATTACAGATTATAGTATGTATTATATACTTAACTTTTTTTGTATATATTTTCAAATATTGGTCAATGGCTAGACTGCGCCATTTGTATCATACTTTTTAACGTTGTGCCATGATGTTAATGATGCAATAAAGACATGTGTTATTATTATATTAAAAAAAGAAACTGGCAGTTCATGCGAAAATGTATTTTCTGCTTCAGTATGATAATCCGCACTGCAATAAATACCTTACAAATATTTTTTTTAATGGCATCACTAGTTACTAATAGTGGCTAGACGAACAAACCTTGAAAAATGCCTCCTAGTCTCTCATATTGATATATACTAAGTGACATATAAATCCGAACACCCAGTTTAAATGGTTTTATTTTAATAAAATTTTGTATAAGTACTTAATGAAGCATAATAAGTAAATGATAAAAATTTCAAAATGATTGCACTGCTTTAAAGCCCTTTGACCTTTAATAATGTGTGGATGCACCCTGATGTGCTACGCATTCTCCAACGCGCCTAGGCATGCTTCTGATCAGGTGATCAATGTCCTCCTGTGGCAGCCACCAACTCCTCTCGAAGTGCTTCCAGAGTCTGAGGAGGACGTTGCAAATTGAGCAATCTCCTACCCATCATATCCCACACGTGCTCAATTGGGGATAAGTCGGGAGATCATTATGTAGTCTATTGTGACTCTTGCAACATGTGGTCGGGCATTATCTTGTTGGAAAGTTGGATCTGCCAGGGTGTCAAGATAGGGTAAAAGATGGGGTTCTAGAACTTCGTCGATATAACGCTGCGCGTTCATGTTACCTCTGATGAAGATTAAAGGTGACCTGGAACCATAAGCTATAGCACCCCAAACCATAACTCCAACAGTGTGATGAACATGTCTTTCAACAAAAAACTGTGGATGCCTCCTTTCACCACGTAGTCTTCTAACCCTGGCACGACCATCGTGCATGCCTAAACAAAATCGAGACTCGTCACTAAAGACAATACTGTTCCATTCCTGATCCCAGAGTGACCGTTGTCTGCACCACTCAAGGCGATTACGTCGGTGTTCTCGAGTTAAAGGGAGGACCCAGTGTGGCCGGTATGAAAACAAGCCAAAACTTCTCATTCGTCGGTAAACACTTCGCATGCCAATAGGTCTTCCGTGTTCTGCAAAACATTCATTTGCAATGGACGTGGTAGTGGAGAAACGGTCCCTTAAAGCCAATAATCTTAGGCGGCGATCTTCACGGTCTGTTGTTCTACGGCGGCGTCCAGTGCCCCTTGCTCTTTGCGTACGGCCTTCTTGAAGCCATGCCTGACAACACCTAACCACAGTGTCTACACTTCTTTGCACTCTAACTGCAATTGCCCGAAAAGAAAGTCCAGCTTCCCGAAGTCCCACTATGCGGCCCCTATCAAACTCACTAAGTTGACGCAATCTTACAGGTCTCCATACTCTAGGCATCGTAACCGATCGTAAAGGATGTCAAGAACCAAAATCCGCCAACGTTGATTCTTTACTGCCGCTGAAATATTCATTTCTAGAGCGTTAGTGAATTAAAAAAAAGCAGTATAAAAACCGGAATGTCCAACTGATAAGGCTGAAAATTTTTTCACTTGTTATTTACACTAAGATAAATACATTCACCAACTTTTATTAAAATAAAACCATTTAAATTGGGTGTTCGGACTTATATGTCACTTAGTATAGCTTCCAGTGTGCGATTTTTTGTCATATCAAGTCCAAATTAGTTTTCCCTCGTTTTGTTTTATTGCCCTTTGCCTTTTGCTCGAACAATCAAAAATAAACTGGGAAGGTCCATACTGCGGCCCATAAGTGTAAGAAAGAGCGGTCGAGTCGGATATATTAAAAGTGTAAATGTCCTCAGCATCGGGCACGATACACCCTTAAAATAAAAACTAATATCAGTGCCAGCAACGTCACAGACCGACGGTCGTCCCACAATAAAGAACTTGATCCCGTTTCTCAGCGAGCGCGAATCATACGGCAATTTTGCTGGATGAAGCGTGGGCACAGCGGCGCCCTCGAGTCGATCATCCTGGGCCGGTGTCCAAATTTCTATTCGAAGATTTTTTATATAATCCCACAAAGAAAAGCAATCCGCCCGTATGGATAATAAGCATCATTTTCGGACTAATTTAAACTTAGAAAGGTATAAACTAGTAATATAGCTGGACAGCGACGGACATCTGTTTCGTGCTATTTGGCAGCTTAGTATTAAGTTGGACAATGACCGAATGCTGAGCAACTATCCTCTATCCGGAGTATAAGGTCTATCCAGAATAAGACGGCACAAAGTGCTATTACCAGAATCGACAACGGCGAAAGTGAAAACAGCAAGATATCCGTTGGAACCCTATACCAGTCCGTATCAGCACTGTAGCCGCTAGATGCCACCGTTTCTGGTGCTATAGTAGCATCAATCAAGTGAGCGATCTCTCTCTCTCTCTCTCTGATACTAAATTAGTCACGTTATCGCTTAATATTATTTATCTTCTAAAAATATTGTTCGTTAAAGTTACGACACTTCAGTTAGCCTTCTTTCAGACTTTTCCAAGAATTCATAAGCATATTGCTCATAAATAATACTAGACATAAATGTTATTATCTTGATACTCTCTTTTATTTAGAGGGGTCATACTCAGATAGCCATAAAACCACACGGTTTTTGGCAAGTCACAGTAAAATCACACGTATAACTTTCATACAGCCATCTCAATCACGCATAAATACCATGCCTCTATTGTTTATTTCACGTTCTTTTTGCGGGTCAGATTAAAACTACCAGAGTCACTTTATACAGCCATATCTCTCTAATATACACATATGTAATCTGTCTCTGTGTGCGGACGTTTGTTTTTGTGGTCTGTAAATTAGGTGACGAGACTGACGTTTTTAACTATTTCTATCCAAATATAATTACGTGATCAAACGAACTTACCTTAAGTGATGTTCGATCTTAATTATGTGAAGTCCTCGTAGAAGTAAATATTTAGAATACATATCGTAGTACCCTCGTAGTAGTACCCAACCTCCACGGCGGTTGTGTACCACTTCAACGAGGACGGAACATAATTACAATGTTATACTATCAGTTTCAAAATAAGTTCCTTCTATAGCCACACAGCGCTAGAGACAATTCTTCCATTTCTCATGACAGTGCTGGAATCGCTTTCAGCTGGTCGGTTACAGCCGTTTTAACGTTTTCTATCCCAAAATGGGATTCGTTGATGTAATTTTTCAACGTCGGGAAGAAAAAAGTCACAAGGACTCAAGTCAAGCGAAAAACAAGGCTGATCACTATATGCCAATAAAGCAATTTTCAATTATAAGCTAAGGAAACAACTGTGTTCATCTTTGGTTATGCCGATTTTCAACTACTGTGATATTTTATATTATCCGTGTCTTAATGTCGTTACTAGAAATCGGATTCAAATTGTGCAAAACAATTGTGCTAGGTTCGTCTGCGGTTTAAGGCGCTTTGACCATGTTTCTGGTAGTCTTATTGAATTAAACTGGATGATAACAAAAAATATTGTCAAATATCATTACCATGTTTTTACTCATAAACTAATACTTATGTCAAAACCTATATACTTAAGAGAAAAGCTGATCTTGAGGCGTAATATTCATCATAGACATATTAGATTTCCAGATTTGATAACTAAACCTATTCACTCCACAACTTTATTCCAGCGTTCTTTCACGTACAGGGCTTCAGTGTTATACAATGCCTTGAGTCCTGAATTCAAAACCATGTCCTTAAATTGCTTCAAGAAAGCTGTCAAATGTCATATTTACTTGGATCCATAGTCTTAATTAGATTGCTATAGATATATTGTTAAATGATTCTTCACTTCCCATGATGCAACATGTACGTATGTAATGTGTGTATGTGTATGTATGTATGTCGTCGCCTGAATGCAGAACTATTGTATGTTCGAATACTTCATGTTTCAGATTTTAACTCGACATTGTAGGTCATAGTCACCTACATTGCATGCAGAGGTATTGTATAGATCGACCAGCCAAAGATTGCTAGGGACGAAAGGGGGAAATGCGATGAAAAAACCTTACCATTAGACGATTTTATATGGAGTCATAGGCGGAGATCGGAGAGACTTGAATTATTAATTGAATTTATATTTTATTACAACTGGTAGTATTAATATTTTTTTGCGATTCATAATGACGTGATACCAAACATACATTATAAGAAATAAATATACACAAACACTGAATATTGAGAACAAAATAAATATATTTTTTAGGCAACAAGTAATATTCCTATGTACGCATTATGATTGAACAGCAAAACAAATTATGCATTCTTCTAAAATAGAATACAACAAGTCAAAAATATCTGACTGAATAGAAAAATATAGGAAAACAAAAAGTAATTTCTTGATGAAATAACCCATAAACAACACATAGAATTAGACTTTCTACTGAGATACTAAAAGCCACAAACCAATAGTATAATAAATGAATATCTAAAAATTCTAAAAGGTAGCCAATCTAGTATAGTTTCAATCCTGATTAGAGTCATGATCACTGTCTGAGGAACTGTCATTGCTATCACTTTCACCTCCTATGTTGATTATTATTTCTTCCTGTATTTCTTGAATGAGACTGTCTTTTTCCCAATATTCATCTTCAATTTTTATAACATGTCCAATAACCTTTTGCCAGTCACTGGCACTTACTGAAGCGATGGCCTTATTAGAAATTTCATCTAGTTTTTTTATAGTAAATTCGCCGCTTGTATTATGGCTTCTAATGAAAAATTTTACTTGTGCCCAAATCATCTCTATGGGATTAAACTGACACATATAGGGTGGCGTTCGAAGTGGGGTGTGTCCGAAACTTCTTATTAAATTATCTATCTTATAATTTTTCTCATCAGATGGTGGCCTATGTAGACAAGCTATTTCATAAAGCTCCATTTTTTTAGCATTAGGATCATGCTCTATACCTTTTTTGCTCAACCACGTGATGATGTCTCTTTTTAGAGAAGATCTAGTTGGAGGCTTGTCTTCCAAAGCTGAATGGTAAGGTGCATTATCCATTATTATAATACTATTAGGAGGAATGTTAGGAAATAGTTTTTCAGTAAGCCACTTCGTGAAATTTTCTTGGTTCATTTGACCGTGATAATCACCAGTGGCACAGCCAGCCTTGAAAATGAGACAGGCTCCAGGAACAAAACCATCTTGCGAACCCGCATGAACAATTATAAGTCGTCCTGGAAATGAATAAATAGCCTCATTTTAGTGTTATTTTAAGTTTGCCAACACCTTTTTGAATCACTATGTATAAAAAACATATTTTTGAGAAAAAAATACTTGCAAGGGATTATGTATTCAATTAGACAAATTAAATGAGCACTTATTAAGAATATTCCAAAATTGAGAAAAATGTATAATAAGCAAAATCGAGGTGAAAGAAACTTTATTACCTGTAGAACTTATATTGCTCAGGACACCCATAATTTCTTCGCTTTGCCAGCATTTCTTGAAAGTGAGGTCATTATCAACCCAAGTTTCGTCCAAATAAATAATATGCCTTCCTTCTTCCCGGAACTTTTTAATAGACCTAAGATACTTGTATCGCCAATGTAAAATACTGGGTCTTTCCATTAGTAATTTCCTTTTGTTGTGGCATTTACGCCAGTAAAATCCTTTTGCTTTTAAAAGCAGCCTCAACGATTCTTTACCAAATGGAAATTCCATTTCTTCCTTCAGTTTGATTAGAAGTTTACTACAAGTAGGTACCACTTTAAAATCACAGTAAAATTTTTCTATCATTCTCCGAATAATGGAAAAATCGACTCCATCAATTTTTTGGATCACAGAAGGGCGTGATCTCTTTTTTCCGGGAGAAGCTAAAGGCTGTGTGGAGGTTGCATTTTGCCTGTCTTTATCTTCTTTTCTAATTTTACTTATAGTTCGTTCACTAACACCCGTATAATATGCCGCCCTTGCATTTCTAGCTACCAGTGGATAAACGAAAGTATTGTTAGCCGCTTCTGCATCGCAAGCACGTATCACGTTTGCTATTATTTCCCTTGCCTGGCTGTGAATAACTTTCCCATGCTTGAATTCCATTATCACCACTAAACAGTAAATTATATTTTCAAAGTATTTGCCAACTGCCTACGCCTATGGGAGTAGGTTTATAAATGACCGTGCCATCGGCACGTTATTCTAGTTTCAGATAAGATAAGAGTTTTGGACCAATCAGCGACCGGATGTTTACCTGCGGCCTGGGTTTTCCAGCTACATTGCCAAATTCAGCGGAACAATTCTATATCTTAAATATGTTAATATGTATGGACCGCATTTTATGTAGAACATCTGACAACTTCGCAATTTTTTGTCCGCATTCTTTCGGCTTGCAATCTTTCGCTGGTCCAACATTAAGTCCCTGCGCAAGCGCTCCCCCACCACTGGTTTTGAACGATATTTGGCGTAATAGCTTGAGGCACGTCATTTCGCTGCAGAACTATGATAAGATCAGATGATCACTTACAGAACTTCTGTAAGACCAATGTCAGCAACAAATGTAAGTCCACTTTCACGGACTTGTCATACTTTTTTCCGGTAAAACATTCCAAAATCTCTTAGAAATGTTAGGCAAGACACAAACACGAAAAATAGCTCTCCTGTAAAATTTGCATTTTGTGACTTAGAATACTTCTGCATTCAAGCGACGATGTATATATGTATGTATGTACATGTGTATGTATATATGTATATTTTGTTTGATATCTGCTACTTAACAACTTTTTTGCATGGGTGGTTAAGTGTAAGAGTAGCATGTTGCTAAACTTCGCCACCATATGCAACTCTTGTTTTTCTGTATGAAGTACAGTTCAAATAAAGACAATTATTATTATTATTATTATTATTATTATGTTCGTTTTTAATAGAATCCCTAATGAAACTACCTTAAACCACCGAAAAATCTGAGCTCATGACAAAACACTATCTCCATAGGCCTCTTCAGCCAGAATTTCAGTGATACTGTGCCCAAGTCTAAAGCAAAATCTGCTAGCACAATTGATGTCACTTATTTTTTGAACACAATACAAAAAAATTGTTCAACAAAACCTTCGCTACCAAATTACTCAAGCGCGATTCTTGTACTAAAGGCGTATCACATGTTCCACTGTTCCTGTTCCAAGCTCGGCACCTCCAGTGTTGCCAGATCGAACGCTGCGTTGCCAGCCTCATCACTTAATTCAAAAACCTCGTACGTACTTTTGTTTCTCTTACCACATCAAAAATCTTGTCGTCTAGTATTCCTAATCTGTGCTTGACACTGTCAGTGTGAAAGTTCACTTGACATGGGCTTACCATTTTGACTTTACCTTTTATTGATTTTCATAATTAAAATAGTATCAGTACCTAATATACGAGCCCCTTCCCACTTCAGTTGGCCCAACCATTGAAATCTTAGTTTTTTTTATCATCAAACACAAATAATAAAAATGTAGCAGGGTTTTATAGGTTTAAAATATTAACAATGAATATTTTGATAATATATAGTAGAAAACACCAACTTTATCACTCCCTAATCAAATTTGCAGCATAAAAATAACACATGTTGCAATTACAGCATATCAACCTATTTTCATTTCAAGGCAAAATAAGTCTATAACGCATAGGTGGCTGTGAGAAATAAAGACCATGACCATTGTTTTTATTAATCGGAATACGTTTAACATAGTTTTGGGTAGTTCAGGTTTTCAAAAGAGGTAGAGGAAAGGTTATTATTGAGAAAATTCGGTTACTGATAATTAAATTTTTTAGTTCTGGGAAATCAGAATCAGAAATTGCAACTTTGTTAGACTTATCGCGGTATAGTGTGAGAAATATTGTTAGAAGATATAACGTAACTGGTTCAGTTAATATTAAGCCACGATATGTGAAAAAAAGTAATATCACAAATGCCGACCGAAGATCATTAAGAAGAATAATTGTGAAAAACAGGCGTGTCAATTGAGTGCTCTGTGGAGTGACGTTGTTGGAAGGAGAATTTCGAGGTCCACAACTCATAGAGAGGCCCACAAACTGGAATCTAGCACTTGCAAGGTAAGTTTTTTCATAAGAAAAAGTGAAGTAAAAACCCTAAAGTTGCACAACTTGTTTATAGGCCAAAGAAAAGCCACTATTAACTCCACTGCAAAAGAAAAATCGGCTTAGGTGGGCTAAAGGACATAGAAAATGTAACCTCAACAATGGTGTGCAATACAATTGAGTGATGTGGCCCGATTTGAGGTTTGTGTTGCTGACAGTCGCAGTAGAGTTATTCACAAAAAAATGAAGCATTCCTTGTTGACTGTCTGACGAGAAAAGTGAAATTTCCAGCATCCATTATGATCGGGGGCAGTATGCCATCAAAAGGAGTAAGAAAACTTCATTTTATTGATGGAAATGTGGATACAAACAAATATTTGGCAATTTTAGAAGAATCGCTTTTACCAGTGATGGTAGAATGTTTGACATCCGGCCAAGATTTTGTGTTTCAACAAGATGGTGCAGCGTGTCATACCTCAAAAAAGGCTATAAAATGAATGGAAGAAAATAATGTACCACTTTGTGTATCATCCATTGCATTATAGATAAGCTGGGTCTAATCAGCTCGACATCAATCGTTGATCTATCTGACTGAAAGCCGTACATATACAATATCGTTAGTTCTGAACTACGAGAATGAAAATTATCAGAACTGGTTCCTAAAACAGCGATAATGGAAAATATAATTTTTGCCCATCTCAACCAAAGAACGCACAAATAATCGCGTTAAAATCCTATTTTCAGGGCATAATGGCACAGCATACGAAACGGGCGGTTAACGCAATTTCTCTAAAATATTTTGTAATAAATATTAATGCAGAGTTGCCCGATCAAATAATTCAGCGAATCTACATAGCAGGCATATAACTCTGTAGAACAAAGAGTATGGAAATGAGGTTTTTATACTATATACTATTTCGGACGTAATGGATACCTTTGCAGCAAACAAGCGGTCGAGTAATAGGATAGAAGCTATCAGTTAACCATCTGAAACTTATTCTGTAGTACTAATACTCGTAATTTTCCATGTAGCCCAATCATATTAGACGAAAATACCTCTGGTATGTGAAATAATTGTAACGTCTGGTTTTATTGATGCAAGTTGTTCAAGGGGGTATTTAAAACATGGTCGCATAAAATGGGTACTCCAATTGTTGTAGGAAAACTATTTATCCAACAACAAATAACAAGAAAACGTGTTTTTGACATTCAATTGAAAATGTTAGCAGGAACGAAAAAACTCACAGAATAAGATTTTTAGGTATTTATGAGACGGCATACAGAATGAGACCACACGGAAAAAGATCCGACTGATAGTAAAAAAGTTATGTCCAAGAATGATTCCACGATTCGTAGGATTTATACTTCTGAATGAACAAAACGAAATTGGAGTCGATTGGTCAAGTAGTTTTTGAGAATTTCTAATTGTTTATTCCATAACACCTACCTTCCGGTCATCACTACTAGGTCACTACTAGCAACATGCAGGGTTCGTTAGAAGGGCATTTTATAGCAAAATACACCAGTTCAGCTGAACCACAGACCACTGCGAAGGATAATTGTTATTTTTGTGCAAAAACATAAGGGTTACGTTTTTTTTCCTTACAAACAAATTCAAACATTTCGTATTTGTGAGTAACATAATTGGACAGATTCGCTAAAATATTCGAAAAACGTATTATACACATTTCAAATCAAAGCGCATGTTTCTATCCGCTTTTGTTGTGAAAAAATTATCTTCACGTCATTTAACCCCATGAAGACTTCCGAGGTTGTCGAAATGTTAGTAACGTAATCTATTCAAAATCATATTAGTTCGATTTATCGTCAACAGACGACATGGTATCTACCAGAGAAATAACAGCAAGGTAAGTTTCAATTCTTCTTCTGAATTGTTTGTCAAAAATTTGTGTTACAGTAACCAACTTTTCCCGAAGAAACCAGGTGGAAAATGACGGAGAGGGCGCCGCTGCTGAGAAAATAGAAAAGCAACAGTTTTCTGCGGGCGTCGCCTAGATGATTTTTAGCTTCCGCTTTGTTCTGTTCCTTCGAATACCATTATGACTTTTCCTCCTTTGTTTTTATACGACGTCTCAGGATGTGCTTCTGTAATCGATTTTATACGTTTAGGCTTCCGATTTCTTGCGCTTCAGAAGGATAATAACCTTTGGTTTATGTGAGTCTGGTGTCATTGGAATATAGATGTTTGAGTTAAACATAGATGTCAGATACGGTTTCTATTCATTTCTATCAATCTGTAATTGTAAGGAGGTAAGTTTCGTAGATTATTGCCATCCATTTCGAATAGCGCACTAACAGCTCTGGAAAAAAGTGGCACATATAGAGTTACTATATTTGATGCCTTCAATAAGATTGCAGTGAGCGTAATGGTGATGTGGGCAGATTCACATTGAAAATTGCGTATTAAGAGGTCCATTTCCTTGGGAAACTCCTGAGCAGATTTGACGTAATAGTATGCAAATTTTCTTGCTTTCAATATAACACTTTATAATTTCTTTAAAGTGAAAGATTTTTCAATCTCACAAAGAATAGGATATGAGTCTGTTGGTTTCTCAGTAATAAAAAACAAGACAATAAACTTACAACAAAAATAACACGTCGAAGTAGTACATGCACTATGGTAGAATGTATCAGACAGTTTTTACATTAAAGTACAAACGTACATATACTAAGTGACATATAAATCCGAACACTCAGTTTAAATGGTTTTATTTTAATAAAATTTTGTATAAGTACTTAATGAAGCATAATAAGTAAATGATAAAAATTTCAAAATGATTGCACTGCTTTAAAGCCCTTTGACCTTTAATAATGTGTGGATGCACCCTGATGTGCTACGCATTCTCCAACGCGCCTAGGCATGCTTCTGATCAGGTGGTCAAGGTCCTCCTGTGGTATCTCATTCCAGGCAACCACCAACTCCTCTCGAAGTGCTTCTAGAGGAGGAGGACGTTGCAAATTGAGCAATCTCCTACCCATCATATCCCACACGTGCTCAATTGGGGATAAGTCGGGAAATCTTGGTGGCCATGATAACAATGTGACATCATTATGTTGAAAGAAGTCTATTGTGACTCTTGTAACATGTGGCCGGGCATTATTTTGTTGGAAAGTTGGATCTGCCAGGGTGTCAAGATAGGGTAAAAGATGGGGTTCTAGAACTTCGTGGATATAACGCTGCGCGTTCATGCTACCTCTGATGAAGATTAAAGGTGACCTGGAACCCAGAGTGACCGTTGTCTGCACCACTCAAGGCAATTACGTCGGTGTTCTCGAGTTAAAGGGAGGACCCAGTGTGGCCGGTATGAAAACAAGCCAAAACTTCTCATTCGTCGGTAAACACTTCGCATGCCAATAGGTCTTTCGTGTTCTGCAAACCATTCATTTGCAATGGACCTGGTAGTGGAGAAACGGTCCCTTAAGGCCAATAATCTTAGGCGGCGATCTTCACGGTCTGTTGTTCTACGGCAGCGTCCAGTGCCCCTTGCTCTTTGCGTACGGCCTTCTCGAAGCCATGCCTGACAACACCTAACCACAGTGGCTACAGTTCTTTGCACTCTAACTGCAATTGCCCGAAAAGAAAGTCCAGCTTCCCGAAGTCCCACTATACGGCCCCTATCAAACTCACTAAGTTGACGAAATCGTACAGGTCTCCGTACTCTAGGCATCGTAACCGATCGTAAAGGATGTCAAGAACCAAAATCCGCCAAAGTTGATTCTTTACTGCGACTGAAATATTCATTTTTAGAGCGTTAGTAAATTAAAAAAAACCAGTATAAAAACCGGAATGTCCAACTGATAAGGCTGAAAATTTTTTCACTTGTTATTTACAGTAATATACATACATTCACCAACTTTTATTAAAATAAAACCATTTAATCTGGGTGTTCGGATTTATATGTCACTTAGTATACTATAGACGACATATAATGTACAGATATCGATGATACTTATGGTTTCACTAGAGTATAAAACTCTTCGACACCAGATGGTTCCATTTCGCATATACATTTATGACTTTTTTTTTAATAAAGGAAGTGCTGAAAAGGATTGAAGATGTTGAGGTAAAGTCTTGTGCAGTTTCAGTGCTGAGTAATGTGGACATTTTTCAGTAGAATTTAGATTTTGGGATGGTGGATGTACTTCTGACTTTTGCGAGTATAGAAGTACGGTTGATACCAGAATTATGCATTCCCGTCTATCGGGATATGCGTATTCATACAATTTTTTGGCAATATTTCATGATCAACGCAATCATCAGCTTCTGACAGGTCCACAAATAAACGAGATGCTACACCTTGATTTCCTCGATATCCATGGATTGCTGTTGTGAAATCTAACCGTACTCTGTTCACACCACTTTCCTTTCATGAAGTCATGTTGGTTATCAGTTAGATACTTATTTGATTCCAAAAAAAATATAAACTAATCAGCAAGCAAATGCGCAATAGTTGCCCATATCATCATGATTGCCTTGTTTTATGGATTGGTACTACAAGTGGCATATTTAATGCTCCTGGGAATTCTCCATCACTAAGAGATGAAGATGTTAAGAAGAGGATCAGATATTTTTTGGTGATGAAATTTGGAATATCATCGTCATCACAACACTTTTGGTTTTTTATTGTTTTCTATTTTAGTTCTAGGGCACATACATATAGGAGCACACATGACTCTAGAGGCTGCTCCTGGACTATTCAAAAAAGCAGTAAGCAACACAATATGAACTTAACGATCTGAACGTTAATATTGAATTTCATAGATTTTTCGATTCATTCTGTTTCCGTTTTCAAATATGCTTTACCCGACTATCCAGAAACAAAAAACAAGGAAAAAATGCGTTTTTCTGACAAACTTATAATAGAAATAAATAACCTCGAAAGACTGAATAAAGTGGAGTATATGGGACTGAGGGGTAGTATTAATTCTTTTATTTTTTCTTACTTATCAGGTCGTATATGAATCAGTGTCCGATTATTACAATCAAGATATCGGTACCCCACAGGGTAGAGTTCTTGGACCCCTGCTCTTTCTGCTTTTCATAAACGATTTACCATACCAAATCCCTGAAGGAGAAGTATTTTTATATGCGGATGATACTACTGCAGTAGTCTATGCTGTATGTGAAACAGAATTGCAAATGAAGGTGAATACAGTGCACCAAGGGTTTGCTCACTGGTGTAATCTAAACAATGTAATCATTAATCACGATAAAACTGTAGCTATGAATAGATCTATGAAGAAGCAATTCTGTAATGTTAACTTGTCTCTTCTTGGCCACAACATCGAGTTCTCTCTGTCTACAAATTTTTTGGGCTTAGTGGTGGATTGCCATCTAAGCTGGGAAACCCATATCCACAGGGTTTGCAAAAAGTTAAATACAGGTGCTTTCGTCATAAATAGTCTAAAAAATTGTGTAAGTCGTGAAACCTTAATTAGTGTCTATTATGCGTTTATATACTCAGTCCTGTCATATAATATGGTTATCTGGGGATAGGCCTCAACTATCGACAGAGTCTTCATCACACAAAAAAGAGTCATTAGAAACATGTTTAGGTTATCGTTCAGGGCGTCCTATATTGACTATTTTAATAAATATCAACTTTTGACCGTCTCCTCAATTTATTTGCTAAAACTACTGTCCTATAGTCATAAAATCAAATGCTCTTACCAAAAAAACTCACATCTTCATGATTATAACACGAGGACTAAGAACCAATTTTGCTTAGGTAAGCATAACTTAACTACTCACGAAAAGTCGCCTAGATATGCTGGTACACGAATATACAATAATTTACCAGAATCTCTTAAACAAATAGATAATGTTATGCTCTTCAAAAGGCACCTTAAGAGGATACTCTTATCTAACACCTTCTATAGCATAGATGCGTTCCTTGCGTTTCTGAAGAACCTGAAATAATGCTTTTGTCAGGAGGTCCATTAACTTGGCATCTACATGCACTTTTTAAATTTTATGTTATCAGTTTGTCTGTTCTTCTTTTAGTTTGTTTTTATTTCGCCTTTACTTTTTAGAAGTGATACTTATGACGTGTTTATCTCTATACTTATATACAGGGTGTTTCAGTTTATTATTGCATAACTTTAAGATTCGATAGAACTTTTAAAATCAATGCATAAAGTCTATTTAAACTTGGGTCGAAAAATGCGTAGCTTCCGAAATGCAGGGTTTTTGAATTTCCTTTCTAAAATAGTTTTTTTTTTAATATTTCGAACAATATTTGATGCATAACAGTGAAAATTGGTATACACGGGTTTTTTGGTACGACCAAACGAACCATGGGCATAGTTTTACTGTAGCCGCTAGAGGGCGCTCTCTACTGTACCTGTAGTGTATTAAAATGACCGAAAAATTTTTCTTAGTGCAACTGTTTGCTTTTTGAATGAATAAGCTGATTCTTCGCAGTTTTCTGCATAAAAAAGCTCTCTCGTGAGTTTTCGTTATAGTTAGCCGTTTTTGAGATATTTCGATTTTTAAGGTTCGATGCATTTTTAATTATTTATGGGACAATAATATTTTTTTTTACATTTTCGATTTGGGCATTACAAGTAATTAAGATGATCGTTTAGATTGTTATTTTAAACACAGCAATAATTCCTAACTCCAAATAAACACAAAAAACAGAATATTAATTTGTTTAATTTTCCAATATTATTTTTAACAAATTAAATTAATTATTTACAACTAAAATGCTATTGGATAGTTAGGACCACCAACATATAAAATCTAAAGTAGTTCCTCGAAATGTAAACCCAATTGTTCAACACACAATTCACATCTACGAATGATCGAACGTGGTATAGCATTATTCAAATAAGGCCTTATTTCATCACATGCATTCCTGATTCTGTCTATTAGCATATCTCTTGTGGTTACGGGAGTCTGGTACACTTTTTCTTTTAGAAATCCCCACACAAAGAAATCTAATGGATTTAGGTCAGGGGATCATGGAGGCCAGGCGACTGGTCCTCCACGGCCGATCCATCTTTCTGGATAATTTTCGTCCAGCCAGTTTCTAACTATCCTCGAAGAATGAGCTGGACAACCATCAAGCTGGAATCAGGCCAATCTTCTTGAATCTAACATAACATCATCCCACATATTTGCATGTTCAGCCTTTAAAAATTCCAAGAAGGTCGCAGCATTTAACCATGCAGGCAAAGGTAGGGTCCAAATAGTTGATTACGGTAGATACCAATCCACACGTTCACACTAAATTCATGCTGAAAATTTCTTCCGCGAAGTGCATGCGGATTTTCATGCGACCAAATATGTTGATTATGAAAATTTACCACTCCACATCTAGTGAAGCATGACTCATCGGTCCATAAAACGTTACTTAAAAACTTCCTATTATTATCAGTTCTATCGAGAATCCACTGACAAAATGTGATACTTCGTCCTCCGTCCCCTGGCTGTAGTCCTTGCACAGGTTGCAAATGGTAAGGACGTCTGTGGTCATTTCTAAGAACACTGTGAACATGGCTTGCTGAAATTCCCAAGGCACCAGAAACTCTCCTAACACTTGTGGTCGGATCTCTATCAAACTCACGCAGAATCCTACGGGTAAATCTGCGCTGACGAACATTTATGTTTTGATCCCTTTGGAGATTTCCAAAACCATTTTCAATTATTTGGCGATGCACTCTTACAAATACTGAGCGAGTTGGATGTCGTCTGTTTGGAAATCTTCGTGCGTATTCTCTGGCTGCTTCTGCTGCGTTTCCATTTACAAAGCCATACACAAGATGAATATCCGCTAACTCTTGATTGGAGAATAAAAATGGCATTTTTATAAAACTTACAAAAAAAAACAGGTAAAAGAAACTAAATTTCGTGCATTCACAATTGCAAAAAAACGTTTCAGGTTTCAACCGACAACAAAACTAACTGTCAACTAATTGACGTTTAACGTTATTCTGCTTTCATTTTCAAAAATATTTGCAGGCATAGACTACTTCTAAAAATTATCGAGATACTGACTTTTTAACGTTATTTTATCATAAATAGTTAAAAATGCATCGAACCTTAAAAATCGCAATATCTCAAAAACGGCTAACTATGACGAAAACTCACAAGAGAGCTTTTTTATGTTGAAAAGTGCGAAGAATCAGTGTTTTTATTCAAAAAGCAAAAAATTTCACTAAGCAAAAATTTTCGGTCATTTTAATACGCTACAGGTACAGTAGAGAGCGCCCTCTAGCGACTACAGTAAAACTATGCCTATGGTTCATTTTGTCGTAACAAAAAACCCTTGTATACCAATTTTCACTGTTATACATCAAATATTGTTCGAAATATTTAAAAAAAACTATTTTAGAAAGTAAATTTAAACACCCTGTATTTCGGAAGCCACGCATTTTTTGACCCATGTTTATATAGACTTTATGCATTAATTTTAAAAGTTCTATCGAATCTTAAAGTTATGCAACAATAAACTGAAATACCCTGTATACATAGTGTTCGGAACTAATAAAGGAATTTGAATTTGATTTTGAATTTGAATATTGTCCGTACTCTTTTTTCTACTATCCTATGGATCGCATTGCTGAATGAGTTTAGACCACAACTTACTGTGTATTGGATTTGCCGTGCTGTCGTACTAAAACACTTTTTACTACCTATTTATAAGCTACGTACAATGTTTCACAATAAACCTCACAACATTTTACTACCATGTATGCCTTCGCGTCATGTTTGGAATTCTTTCGAACGGAATGTATTGTACGAAAACAGCAAAAGGAAATTCACGCTAGCATTACCCTATCCACGTTTTCTGTGTATGTTTATATCTGCCAACCTGTTGTTCTGTTTACTTAGTCGCGCTTCCTTATGGTTGAGATAAAATTGAAAGAGGGACCGACCGACCAAGCGGAGCTTCAGGCAGAGTTTATTTTCTCCCAATTTATATTGTTTCTTTGTTCAGATAATCAAACATGTCCATACATGGTGAGCACTTGATATGTAAGAGGGAATCTTTGATTTAGTTCTTATTATACTACTATGACCTATAATTACAAAGAAAACAGACTTTATATACAGTGGTTTCTAAAAAGCGACTCATTTACTTGTTTGTTGAATGGCTCAAGGTAGCAAGCTGACATTCATGCTGATAGAATTGATGCATAAATAGTATATTCTGACGTGCAACTACGGTCTCGCAGAGCTTAGAATAGACTTACTAGCCGTATGATGTAATGATACACTTCAGCTTCGCTCTAACAAAAAGGAGCAGAAGAAAGAAACATGGACAAAGGCAGTAAAATGTTATAGAAAATATGTGACTGATAAAGATACAACATTCGCCGACCAAGAGATGTTCCTAGTAAGAACCCATTGAAAAAGTGTATTGAAGGTTCCGTGAAAGAGGCTCTACTCTTAGTCAACCCATTCCTGATCCCACACCTACTGTATCAACCGAAAAAAATGTGCGTCGTGTCAGTGATTCGGTCATTGCAAATCCTCGGCGTTCTGTACGGACGCATTCCGCTGCTTTGAGAATCCCTAGGTCAACACTGCACGGCATAATGAAGAAAAAAACGGGTTTGCCTCCTTATGTGTTAAAATACAATCAGTCCAGGTTTTAAAGCAAGAGTTCCCAACCAGGGGGGCGCGCCTGCCAAAGTCAACAAACAACATTAACAAATAGCATTACAACGTATTGTTTAACTTACCCGCATAGAATTAGAAATTAAATATCATGTTCACTTATTCTGATATAACATTAATCACTTAGAAGACTATTGTGGACCTACCAGACGCGGATGAGCATCTGTGACATTCATTGCCACAAACTTGTGAAAATTTTGACGTTTCGATGTACATATTTTGTTGAGAAATCTGTTTGAGTGTGTCAAATTATTGCGTATCACTGCTAAAAGGTAAATTTGTGTATTTACAAACGTCAGTTACCATTTTTATTTAACTTACTAAACCAACGGGGCGAAATAATTTTGAAACGACGAACTTTAAGTACCTAATATTGATTCCAAATGTATTTAAAATTACTAGTAAGACGTCAACCTGCCTACAAAAATATAAATCTCCCGGTGGCATTTTAACACTATGGTATAGGATTCGGCACCAGCCTTAATTTTATTGGTCAATTTCAATTTATTTAACCAATAACAAGCTGGGTGCCGCAATCACTACCGGAATGTTAAACAGTGCTGAAAACAGTGTCAGAATGTTATCAATAAACTACTTCTACTAATATATATATAAATATAACTTGAGACGTGGTCATTGTCGTCTAGACCAGTTAGGTGAAAAATTAAAGCTTCCGCCTTTTGTTGGGTACTTCGACAACATTTAAGCAAGGAGGACTCTTTATACTTTTTTATATGTATTCTCTCTAGCTTTCAATGGTCTTTGCCATCATCATCAGGAGAGTAGTATGTGAGGATGTTGTTAATTGTTGTTTACGTTAAGGATGAGGGAAACACCCAGTAACATGGTGAAAGCTGGATAAATGGTACAATGGTCAAAATTATATAAAATACACACAGCTGTATGACAAGAACAAGTTAAAAACAGTTTAAAAAATTTTTTAGAAATTGAAAGTTAAACATTACATCGTGAAGCCACTTGATGATTGCACATGCCCACCATTTTGTGCAATCACCAAGTGGCTTCACGATGTAATGTTTAACTTTCAATTTCTAAAAAATTTGTTTATCAGTTTTTAACTTGTTCTTGTCATACAGCTGTGTGTATTTTATATAATTTTGATCATTGTACCGTTTATCCAGCTTTCACCATGTTACTGGGTGTTTCCCTCATCCTAAACGCAAACAACAATTAGCAACATCCTCACATACTACTCTCCTGATGATGATGGCAAGGACCATTGAACGCTAGAGAGAATAAAAAAAGTATAAAGAGTCCTTCTTGCTTAAATTTTGTCGAAGTACCCAACAAAAGGCGGAAGCTTTAATTTTTCACCTATATAAATATATATAAATTTTTCATGTAATTTTTCTTATTGCTAAACCAAATTATTAATTTTAAAGTCATTAAATATCGTAATAGGAAACAACGTGCGTTGATTATTATCTTACGTATTTTTAGCGGAAGGTAAGTAAATTTAAATTTAAATTGATAACATTCTGACCCCATGCTCAGCACTGTTTAACATTCCGGTAGTGATTTCGGCACCCTGCTTGTTATTGGTTGAATAAATTGAAATTGACCAATAAGATTAAGGCTGGTGCCGAATCCTATACCATAGTGTTAAAATGCCTCCCGGTGGCCAATATACTGTTGAATACATTACGTTATTAGGATAAAATAATGGGCATATAATTAGTAATTACATGTAGGTATTTTGCTTATTTATTTATTACTTATTTGTTTTATTGTTATAGGTGCAAAATGGCAGCGAAAAAAAAGAAAGTTTTCCGAATATTACGTTTCATAGAAAAAGACGAGTTACAATTGCCTCAGTGTGTGATATGTATGAAAGTATTAAGTAATCATAGCAAGAGGTCCAACCGCCTTGAAAGGTATTTGAAGCAACAACATCCTACTCTGGTTTAGAAGACGAAATAATTTTTTTCTTTTAATGCAAAATCACTCAAGCGGATGAGACTGGATAAATCGGGCAGTTATCACACAGGTGTATCGCAGCATCTCAAAGCTTCAGTTGAAGTAGCTTTTATGACAGCAAAGCAAAAGGAACCTCATACTATCGGTGAAGAAATAATAAAACCACGTGCCCTAAAAGCCACGCGGATAACACTGATCAACAGCCAAAAAATATCCTAGATAAAATCAACAAAATATTACTATTTTTAATGTGCTAAAACCGGAATGAAACTTATTTTTTCAATATTAGTCCAAGTTTTAGAGATACGGTAATTATATATGTTCCTGCTGTGACAGTGTTAATATACTGTAATTCACAAGAATGCACGTGCTACATTTTTATATTCGACAAGGAAAGATGATGTAATCGGCATGATTGTGTTACGTTATACATACGTGTACATTATATAGTTTTATATTAGCCATTTTTTCCTCAGTTGGCTGACAGCGTTCATGCAAGATGTCACGAAAGTGTGTAAACAATCCAGTTCAATTTTGTTACGTGTGTGGTGATGTGACTTTTGCGTCTCAGAGACGGTCTATCACTCCACTAATAACAAAGGCATATCAGCTTTATGTCGGTTGTAAACTAGGTGATCAAGACAAACAGTGGGCACCCCACATCGCTGTAATACATGTGCTTCAAGTCTGAGGAGCTGGTTAAATGGCAAAAAACGGTCTATGCACTTTGCTGTCCCAATGGTTTGGAGAGAGCCTACAAATCATATTATTGATTGTTACTTTTGCATGGTACCTTGTGTTGGACAAGCCACAGGTATGTCCAACAAAAAAAAAATCGGTTATTAACTACCCAAACATACCATCTGCGGTGAGACCTGTGCCTCACAGTGACGAAAATCCTATTCCAAAACCCTCAGAATCCTACACTTACGAATCAGATCATGGCGATCGAGTGATTCGTCAGGAAGAAGATATGCCATCAACGTCAAGAGATCCTGATTTCATACCGAGCACGTCATGCCACCAATCGCACAAAATAACACAGTCAGAATTAAATGATCTTGTAAGAGATTTAGAACTTCCAAAATGTAAGGCAGAGTTACTTGGATCAAGACTGCAGCGGTGGAACTTGTTAGAAGACGATGTTTCAGTATGTGTTGTTCGTAAACGCCACAAAGACTTAGAACCATTTTTCAATATGGAGAATAACTTGGTTTTCTGCAGTAACATTAACGGCTTACTGGCGGTTTTGAATATAAACTATAACCCAGAAGAATGGTGATTGTTTATAGACAGTTCAACATTGAGTTTAAAGGCAGTGTTATTGCATATTGGAAATATTTTACCATCTCTTCCTGTAGGGTATGCAGTTCACATGAAAGAATCATATGACAATATGAAGTACCTATTGACATGCATAAAATACGATGAGCACCAATGGCATATTTGTGGCGATTTGAACATTGTTGCACTTTTACTTGGGCTGCAGCTAGGCTACACAAAGTTTTGCTGTTTTTTGTGTGAATGGGACAGTCGGGCAAAGGCACTTCATTACACCAGACAAAACTGGCCTGTTCGTCAATTCCTAGAGCCAGGTCAAAAAAATGTACAGCATATGCCATTAGTAGATTCGAAAAAAATTTTATTACCACCACTGCATATCAAGTTGGGCCTAATGGAAAACTTTGTCAAGGCATTAGATAGAGATGGGTCAGCTTTTCAATACCTGCGTCAGAAATTTCCAAGACTAAGTGAGGCAAAGGTTAAAGAAGGTATTTTTGTTGGGCCACAGATTCGAAGTATTTTGAAAGATACATAGTTTGAAAACAGTTTAACAGGTATTGAAAAAACTGCTTGGAATGATTTCCGTCTGGTGGTCACTAATTTCTTGGGAAATAGAAAAGCTGACAACTATAAAACCCTTGTCAAAAATATGCTGACATCGTATCAAAAGATGGGCTGTAATATGTCTCTTAAGATACATTTCCTACACTCACACCTGGACTTTTTTCCTGACAATTGCGGAGCCGTAAGTGATGAGCACGGCGAACGTTTTCATCAGGATATTTCAACAATGGAAAAAAGGTACCAGGGAAAGTGGAATCCTTCCATGCTTGCAGACTACTGTTGGACTCTTGGTAGAGATGTTCCAGAAACGATCCATAAAAGAACAGCAAAAAGACAGCGCATGTAGTGATTCTTATAAGTATATGAATCTTGTTACTTTTTTTAATGTATCCTTAAAAATAAGAAGTTTTTTTTCTAAACCGCAACTAATTTTTTTATTTCATTGTCATTTTTGGATTCAGCGCCCCAAAATTAACAAAGAAGTGCACTTTTCCCACAAGATACAATTAAAAAACTAAAATTTGTTGTCCAGTGTAATTTTAGGAGAAGATGCACAGCAAAAGATGAAGTCTATTTCTCTTTCAAATAACACAGTCAAGCGTAGAATCGATGACATTGCAGCAGACATAAAGTCACAAATAATTAACAAAGTAAAATTATCGCTATTTTTTGCCATTAGTTGCGATAAATCCACCGACATCATTAATTGTGCACAGTTAATAGTTTATGTTCGTTGCGTCGGTGGAGATATCATTCAAGAGATTTTGTACTCCCAATCTTTGACAGCATGTACTACATCTGAAGATATATTTCATTCAATATCAAATTTTGTGGAAAAAAAAATCATTTTGGATTGGAAGAAACTCATTGGACTTTGCACAGCTGGCGCACCTGCAATGATAGGTGTACGATCGGGCTTAGCTAAAAAGCTCAAGGAAAAAAATCTCGCGATGGTTAGTACACATTGAGTTATTCATCCACAAACTTTGGCTTCCACAGAAATCACGCCAGACTTTGGACCCGGCTATAAGGATTGTAAACTACATTAAGAACAGCGCTTTGAACAGTCGGTTATTTACTTTACTTTGCGAGGATCTCGATTCTGGTCTTCTTTTCCATACAGAAGTACGCTGTTTGTCCAAAGGCAACAACGTGTTGCCTCGCCTTTATGAATTGAATGAATAGTTCTTCTTGAGTTCAAAGAAAAACACGATTTCTTGACAATGTTCAAAGATGACACATTTCCATGGAGGTTGGCTTATTTAACTGACATATTTGACTCCTTGAATGAACTAAACCTGAAACTGGAAATCTTGTGTTGAACAGATGTTGAGTGTTCTTAGACGGTTATATGAACAAGCAAAATTGCAGACATTGGTCACCACTGAACGAAAAATCGAAACAACAACAGCTACATAGTCCAAAGTAAACTGTTTGGGGCGCAATATCCTCTAGCGGTTTATTGGGCCGTATTTCTTTGAACATGAAGATGGTCATGCATTGACAGTCAATTCCGAGCGATACAAGGACTTGATTGACACTCTCTTTATTCATAATCTAAGAACAGAACGTCGATTTAACAGAAGCACATGGTTTCAACAGGATGGAGCCACTGCCCATACTTCCAGAGAATCGATGGACACTGTGAAAGCACTTTTTCCTCAAAAAGTTATATCGAGACTTTCACTGGCTTCTTAGGTCACGCCATGTGATTATTTTTTGTGGGGTTATTTAAAGTCAAAAGTGTATTCCAAAAATCCACTAACACTGGAGGACAACATTAGACGAGAAATAAACATCATTCCGGAACTCCACTACAGAATGTTTCAAATTTGGGCGCGCGTTTAGAAGTGTGTGTCCGAAGAGATGGCAAACATTTGGATGAAGTGATATTTAAGAAATAAGACCCGCCGAATTAAAGAATATGTTGATAGTAATAAATATTTTCTTTTCAATGACTTTGTATTTTTTTCTAAAATCAAAAAGTGAACTTTCCCACTAGACTGGCATATGAAAACATTTATAAGTCAAGGTTATTTACGTCTACGAGGTTACAAACGCATTTATGTTTTTCTATTTTTCTTAAACATTAGCAATGGATCGAGGGCTCTATGCCGAGTGTGACGTTCCCAAACTGCTCTAGCAAATAGGCACTGGAACGAAACGATAAAAACATAACCTGTCTTTAAGTGTTTGGCGTTGACAGTTTGTGACCACACACTAGAAAAGCTTTATTTTTGTGTTGATTCAAACTCCAAACTACTCAATTCTTACGGGTCAACCTTCTAAATGGTGAGGATGGAGATTGACAGACAAAGCTTTGACAATAAAAATGTGAAACACAACCTATACAATTGATGCCTGATGATGGTTTTATAATAATCGCGCAACATGTCAAGTTCTGCATTTCAATTGTAAAGCTTCTGTAAATTTTCTTGGTTTTACAGATCATGCCGCGAGTTACCAGCATAAAACTATAAATGGTAAAGGCTCTAAATGCCGTCAAAGATGGTATGCCTTATCAAACCGCAAGTAGAGAGAACGGCGGCGAAGAAGATTTTGAATGCGATTTTTGCATTTCTAATCGTTAACAAAGTGTGAAAAAAATTGAGGGTATAGTTTTTTTATGTTCCACATCACAAAAAGCATAAGTCGTAATTTTATCTATTTAGAAGAAACGTTTATTTTTCCTATTAAATAATTAAATTCTTCACTGCGACAAACCTTGAAAAGGCATGTCTTATTTGTTTTTGTTAAATTCTAAAAAATATTTAATTTTCTTAATTTATTATAATTTATTAATTTCGCTTTTAAGAACTTTGAAAAGTCTGCTGCAATTATTTAACGTTTACTTTTCTCGATTTACTAGTAAAAAGTGAAAAATAATCGATCTTCAATGTAATTAGACCTAAAATGTAATGCATATACTTTTGTTGCTTTAAGCAATACATATGATTTAGATAAAGATCTGGTGGGTTACTTGGATAATATAGAATATCGTAGTGCCTAAAATGATCCGTGGGGTCAATTTATATGTGACACGTGTATAAAATTATGCTTTACTAAATTTTTCGAAGGTATTACGAAACAAATGAACAACACACATGAGAGATAAATATGGAGTTACTATACAAGGATAAGTGAATTCACTATTCATAGCAATTTAAACCTTGTGTTTTTGTCTTAAAATTAGAACGCAGTAAAGTCTTTCCTAGAGGGGATCATTTTGCACCTATCTTCCATACATTTGAAAAAACTGTCAAAAGCTGTCACTATTTTTAAAAAGAACATTTAGGTCTGCTAGGTGAGCTCATTAGGTCTCATTCACATGCACCTTGAACAACGAGCGTCGGTTCCTTCTTATATAGAGGAATTCTGCAAAAAAACATTCTCGATTCTGCTAGCCTTCTGCAGTTCAAAACTTCTATTAGTAAGTTTTCCATCATAACAACCGCTGTACACCTGTATTTAGGCATTACGTTTCTGGCTGCTTGAGTATAGGCAAATGACATTGGCAGTTGAATCTGATTTTTTTATCTCCATTAGAAGCAGCAACGACTGATAGTACACGTAAAATCGTCAAAATCTCTTTGACATCATTCGCGTCGCCAAGTATGAAAAGGGGCACTGATGCAACGCTTTCTAGCTTTTAGCGAGAGCTCGTGAATGCACAGCTATCGCTGCTATCTCTCTACATACCTGTCATTTGCTAAATTAAGCCAAAATCCGCTAGCAACCTCCTGAAATGCCATAAGCGGAGTATTTTCTCAGTTTTCTAAAGCAGCGTACGGTTCGGAACTGTCGAGAATACCTTTTGTACCATTATTGTTTTTTTCTAAACCGAAGCAGCCGCGCAGGCAAAAGCCTAAAGCCGTGGTACCGCGTGCGAAGCACAAATTTATTTTTCCTTTATTTGTGCTTGTATGTCATAAACGTGCAATGACGCTGATATTTACCACCGATAAAGTAAAAATTCTGGTTGTAGAGAGAGATACAAGCTTGATGAGCGTACAAAATCACGAAACAACTGTGCATTGTTGGCTGTCTCTGGTTGGGCGAAAGAAAGCAGAGATTGTTTAGTGACTTAATTATACACTGTCAATAACGTAAGTCTAAAATATTAAAACAAATACGAAACTTAAAAACTATATTACAAAACGGATTAAAATACTTCTGAGGTTTTGAAAAGTCACAATTGTAAAGGTTGTTGCGTACTATACCTTTCAAGAGGCGTTTCATCTTTATTACAAAGGATCTATCACTAAGCAGTTCGACATTATCTTGGATAGCACTATAGAGGTGAGTGCCACAGTAATTATCACTATCTAGTTAGTTGAATAAGTGGTTAATTAACTTATCTTCGCTTTCTATGTGCTCGTTAGCAACACAACAAATTGCTCGCATCATCCTTTCTGTTGACGTATTTTGAATTATATAAAGTGTTTACACTTATTTCGCCATTCGTTCCACCCTTAAAATAATCTATCTAATGATTTCCTTACAGCGATTTTTCTATTTCATAATCTCTGCTCGATCTTTTTCTCTCATGCCAATCTGCTTGGGCTTTGGTAATCCTCGAAGCGAAAAATTGCCAATAAGGAAAAGCCCTATTTCAGTACCGGGAGAAGCCTATATCTATATAGAAAGCCACTTATTCGATGGATACAAATGCATCCAAATGTACGTTGAAATATTTTCGTCATTCGTGGAAGTGGGCCGGACTTTTTGAGGTGAAGAAGATTGAGGTCAGTAATAGACCCTCACGGAATTTCTTTGGCAAGTGGTTGAAAGCAGTGTCTACAATTGGTATATTATTCACGTGGGTTGACCTTTCTGCTTCAGCTCTTACAATAATGCTTGTGTGTAGAAACAGGAAAAGACTGAATTTTCTGAAAATATACTGCCACGCAAAATTAACCGGACAAAAAAATTAAATTGTGAGTAACTTTTCAACCTGTGCATCAATTTTGTTCAAATTAAATTTTAAATAACTTTTCAAACTTTACATCAATTTCATTAATTTTTTCCTCAAGTTGTAGGCAATTTGATTGCCAACATTATCGACTGCCGATCTAGCAAAAAAATGAAAACTGAGAGGTGCATGTTGCCCTAAACTTCTAAACACCCTGTGGAAACATTGGATTACTGAATAATGTGTCTTCGTATGAGAATTTTAAGCCTCAACTTTTCTCAACAGTTCTTTGTTTTGATACATGTCGATATCTCCATTATTGAAGAATATATGCTGCATTGAAAAAAATCATGCGATTCATAATAAGAAATTGTTTCTACGCAATGCCTACTCACGATGAAGATTAAAATCCCATAAGAAAGTGGACGGGGTAGCACCCAAACCAAAACAACTAAAAAGGTACTATATGAAGGGGTACTACTCCACAAACTGGTGTTCGGCACTTAAATCTGCAGGTTGAGCAAAAGCCGCTCTCAGGACAATCTCAGGAGAAAGGTGACTAACACAAAACACCCAGCTTTATAGAGGAAGGTTCAACCAAGTAACGGAGGAAAACCACATAGTTTTTTTCCAACACAATACTGAATCACTGGGAAAGAAAGATGTAATACGCGTGAAATTACAATCAATAAACTATGAAATTTACCCTTAGAAAATCATTAAAAAGGGTTTGGTCTAGGAATTAATAAAGAGAAATTCGAATTACTAGTACGTGATCAAAATAGTAAAAATAAGGTTACGTGGTTTTGGCATGTGATACTATTTTCTCCTCCTACCAAACTTGATAAGCTGTTAAAAATGTTCTCGTCTTCTCGCATAATGAACAGATTAAAGCAGCTATTGACCACGTATTGTACGATTATCAAATTCCAATTGTAGCTACAAGGTTACTTATAATATCAACTTTTCTTTTAACCATATCAGCTGAGCTGATGCAAAACATGAGTTCAATATGAAATTGGATAGACTTCACTCTAAATCTTTGTCACATCAACTTACCATTAACCCAACTAAATCTGCTGTTATGTTATTTGGAAAACAAAAAGTTACTTGGCAAGGTACTTTTACTGATAAATTTGTAACAATACAAATAAGAACGTTGAAGTGGAAGGAACTTAGGTTTGAAATTGTGCGACGAATTGAAATCACTTGATCACGAAAAAAAATGCATCCAAAGGAAATTTTTTCTGTTGAGACTTTAGTTTCCACATTGCCGTACCCTGCCAATTAGATTAAATACAGGGTGCGGCAGAGAGGACGGACGTTTTAGGGATGGGTAGTACTCTCCGCCTGCGTGTACGAGAGAGGTGGGGACGGTGCCGTTTGACTCGTGAGATCCTAGCATTATTTTACCAGTTGTCGCTATGGAGCCTTAGACGGTGGAGCACCGCGTTTTCGCCTATGATTGTTTCGTCCGAAATAATGAGTCAGTCATCGTCGTACAGCGTGAGCTTCGTCGCCACTTCAACATTCATCGCAATCGGGCTGTTCCCTCTCGAAACACCATCCTTCCTTGGGTTGACTCACTTCGCAGGCGTCGTGAACTGATCAACAGAAGACCAAGAGGAGCGCCGCGAACAGTTCGAACTCCTGAAAATGTTGAACGCGTTCGACAGGTCTTTCTTCGCAGTCCGACTCGATCTGCCCGGAAACATGCTGTTGCACTTCGCCTTAGTGATTGTTCGGTAAGGCGAATTTTGCATATGGATCTCCTCTTTCACCCCTACAAATTGGCTATTGTGCAACAGTTAGTCGATCGATCAAAATGAGTACCTCATTTTGTTTATGAATGACGAAGCCCACTTTCACCTAAACAGCATGGTTAACCAGCAGAATTGTCATTATTCGGCTAATGAAAATCCGCAACAGTTACACTGCATCAACAATTTCGGCCACCACATGCCTGATGTGATTTTCCACACTTGACTGTCTCAAATGCTAGTTCCTTGTGAACCTGATTCCCTCAATAAATTTGTTTTCGAGTAAAAATTAACTATTTTATGATATTTTTTAAACCGTCCATCCTGTCTGCTGCACCCTGTATTAACCTCACTGACCTTCTAGTATTGTCTCTATTCGTTCACTGTGATGTGTATGGATTCTATTGAGCGCAAATGTATTGTGGATGAATTCAGAAAATTCAAAGGTCATGTCTCGTGTACATATTCGGCGTCCGCAAGTTTGACAGGGTATCATACACCCCAGAGGAAGTTAGTTGGCTTAATTTGGCTTCAAGAAGAAAACTTCATTCAGAAACATTATTCCATAGAATATTGTCTTTACCAAAACACCTCCATATTTATGTGATAAAATTTAGACATGGTGTCCATAATTTTAATATTTGCAGTAGGTTTCGTATCTCTTCCCCTCTACATCGAATTACGGTATTTCAGATATAATAATAGCCGACTTTATTTAGAAATAAACTTACTGATCGGAGAAGTTTAGCATTCGCTACTCTTACACTTAGCCAATCAGTTAGCGATTGGTAACACAATACAGACGTTTATGTACTATCTTAAGGGAAAAAATACAGACAAGAGCAAGATCAGAAGATATAGAAATGATGAAATTAAGTGTATAGTGAATTTATAAACAGTTTAATTTTGTTGCGGAATGTCGATAAAGACTTATACAGTTCAGGTATTGGATTATATCTGATAGCTAAATTATACGAAAAACTTCGCTTAAATAATGTTGTTTTGTGCGGTGAAACTCTTATAATTTTGTGTTTTAACGGTCGGCGCACATCCTTACTAAAAACAATTTTTTCTCTGAGGTATGAAGGCTTTTACTTATCCAACAATTTATCTATGAAAATTAAATAGTGATAGTTTACTAAATCCACAAATTTCATCCACTTCAATATCTGGTGGGCTGAAACATGGCCAAGTTTTCGTAATCCAAAAATGAACCAAACAATTATTTTGAATGATTTGGATAATGTTTTTTATAGAACAATCTAATGACGGAGAATAGACAACATCACAGCAACTTAAAACAGATATGACTAAACATTTAATAGTTATAAGATATACTTTGACTTTGAAGTTGAGTCATTAATTTTCAGATAATGATTGTAGAAGGAAGATAAACCAAAATATGTGTGTAAAAATAAAAGAAAAATTTAAAAAAAATGTTACCTTGTTTTATAAAGTATCCTCCCGACAAGTATTTTAGTGCAGACCTGTATTTGATCGTGCGGTCTTGGAGCGCCGGCATGCCCTCCCCTGTGAGGTGATAAGTCACCTGATTCACGAGCCCTTTGTACTACATTAACAAAGGCACGAGGGGTTGGCTGCACTCGATTGGGAAACCGATCCGCATAAGTCCGTGATGCCGCGGCAGCATTTTGTAAATACTAATACTACTAAATAAGATTCATGATGTCCACAAGCTCAGCATTTTCGTAAACATGTGCAATTTTTATTTCGTTTGAGTCACGCAACAAACACCACTATTCACTCACGCGTTACCGACTGACACATTGACTGAATACAACTGAATAAAATTGTGGTAAAAACATCGTGATAAGCGTTTCAAATTCTTTCGCTTTTTTGTTTCCGATGCGATGAACCGATAAGGCGGATTATATCCGTTGTTGCCAAACAGGAGCACATAATATTATTATTGAGACAGTGCGGTACTCAAACTTCTAAAGGGCTATAACTTTGTTACTTTAATTTTACCAGACAAATGTTAGAGGAAAAAAACATTTCTTTTGATCAGATCTACTCACTGTTAAAATAAATGACTCAACTTCGACTACTACATACCATTTTAAGAACCTATCTTTTAAATAATTCCAAGTCCAAACAGCCATACATTAATTAGCATCATGACAAGCCTTCAACAATCAATGTGGCAGAAGCAATATCCTCCGTCACTGTTTTGCTGTTTCTGTCTACACTATTTAATCTCAACCATTTATATTTTTCGCTTATAGTTCACACAGAATAATGTTCCTTATCTCTGTCTCAATTGGGTCAGCACTTGTACATATCAGTTTTTCTGCATGTTGGCTCTTTCTGCAGTTTCATTTATTGTTTAAATGAGTTACGGTAATTACCGGTTGTAATTGTGAATAAATTTGTTTATAGGCGGCCTTCTCAGACATGATAATGCAATGAAACAAATAGAACCAGCACAGAAAAATCACTGAGTATTAAGTAAACATGATAATAATAATAATAATCATAATAATTTATTGGCACTATTACACAAAGATGTGTTTGCCCAAGTCAGTTAGAGTAGAACATAAAAGAGTAAGTAAAAACAACAAACAATACGAAAATAAGTTAAACGTAAAACACAAAGTGGCAATAAAGGGTAAAAAAACTTGATAAAGCCTAGTTTAAAATTTAGATGAACAATAAAATAAGATAGTTAAACAATTATGAAATAGTAATAATTTTTCATGTTTGTAGTCGAAAGTCCTTACACATGTCTGGAGAACAATAAAATGTAATACAAAAATATCACATACACAAAAAGACAAACGAAAACAAAGTAATAAAACAAATAGTCAACAATTATGGAACAAAGTCCATAAAATCATTATTTAAGAACTCATCTATGCTGTAAAAAGCTTTCGTCACTAGACATCTTTTCACAGTTGCTTAAAAAATGCTTGAGTTGAGTGTTTGACAAAATCTGGGCAGCGCATTAGAAAATAATTCCCTGCCTAGTTTTTGGTAGTCTTGTGTACTCTGGTATTAATTCATTTTTGAACACCTTCGATACATGACATGAATCACCGCAAATCAGTATGCAGTATTGCAAGTTAGATAGGAAGTAAGCATGATGAAGTCGATTTTGTTAAGTAGGTATTTAAACTACGTATCATATATGTTATTTTAGATAACTTCTTTGATAAAGAGGTGATGTGTGATTCCCAAGTTAAGCTGGAATCAATAATCACTCCAATAAATTTCACGGCTTCTACTAAATTACTTCTATATGGACGAGTACTAATCAGAAGAGATTGAGTTTTCGCTATGTTGATTGACAAATTGTTGGGATTAAACCAGTCTTGAATGTTGTTAAAATGCTGCCGAGAATCGAGTAATACATGGTCAAAGTTACTATTGGAGGATATTGATGTCGTGGTATCCGCAAATAATATATATTGATTGATGCTACAGTTTGGCAGATCATTCATGTAAACCAAAAAAAGAATCGGTCCCAAGACGCTTCCTTGGGGAACTCCGTACTTAATATGTACATTGTTAGATAAACAATTCTGAAAACTAACATACTGTCTTCTGTCTGATAAATAAGACGCAATTAAGGACAGGCTGTTATTACTAAAACTATATAGCGACAACTTTTGAATCGAAATCTAATGTTGGACACAATCAAATAATTTTGTAATATCATAGAAGTTAGCGAGAGCAAACATGTTATCTTCCAGACATTTGTTGATGAAACTGATATTCAGTATCCAAACTGGTTGTTACAGAATAAATTGTTACCTTCGAAGTATTCACATATATGATTCCTCGGAAGTATTTCGAAAACTTTTGCTATAATTATTATAGAAATGGGTCTGAAACTACATGGTTCATTCTCGCATCCGTTCTTGAAGGGTGGCAGAATCTTTGCAAGTTTTAATAAGGCAGGAAAGAAATTACTCTCTATACACATGTTTATCAATTTTGTTATAGGATATACTAAGTTATTTAAGGTGTTTATAATTTTAACGTCGATGTCATAAGGATCTCTACTTTTAGAATTCTTGAAGCTTTTGATTGCGTCTCGAACATCATTGAATGAAACAGTTCGAAAGTTAAAATGTAGTGTATCACTAATCTGTATAAAATCTTTGAAGTTCGACTGGGTAGCTCGAATTTCGGCAATAATCATTCGCGTTGAAAGTAGACGAATTTGATGTTGATGATTGCACATCATTTGCTTTAATCACATTCCACATAGCTGCTTGTTTATTTGACCCTCTACGTATATATTTATTATGAGCATTTTTTTCTTAATTCTGATTTCTGATCGGTACTTGGATTTGAATAGATTAATCTCTTTCTTTGATACTACCTGAGGATTATCTTTATTAATTTGTGTTATTAGTTTCAAATTCTCTCTCATCTGAGCCAATTCGTGATCAAACCAGTCGATTTTGTTGCGACAGTCCTCTGATACTAACCTAGATCAGCAATCAGCGACATTATTTGTTAAGATGTTTATGAATCGTTCGAGTTTAGCGGTCAGCGATTAACTAATATCAGACAAAAAGATCCAGTCGACTGTTTCAATTTCACTGTATAATTTGAAAAGACCTTCATCAGTGACAGGCCTGTAGATTATTCACTTCCTAACAGGTTTTAAAGTTTTCAGACTAAAATGAAATGCAATACCTAAATGGTCAGAAAAACATGTATCAAGGGCTTCTACAACTATGCTTGACATATTTATACCGGTGACAATATTATCTAGACAAGCGTTCTGTCTAGTATTCACATTCACAGTCTGATACAGTCCAAAGGAAACACAAATATCACACATCACGTTGGCATGCCTGTCGTGAGTGTTAAATTTAAAATTAAAATCACCAGATATGATTATATTTTGCTTATAGTCTAAACTGCTAAGTAGTATTTGAAGCTTATTATAGAATATATTGGAGTCTCCATTTGGTGATCTATATATAGTTATGTCCATGTCCGATCCTGATATGACAAAAAAAGCCTTCACAAAAGAGTACCTCTAGAAATCCCTTTAACATTTTATCAGCGTATACTTCTATGATAGCAAATATCTTTTCAAGTTTGTATAATGTATAATTCTTGGTGTTCTTTTTTCTATGTCACTTAGTATACATCATACAAATTAGTACACGGTAGAGTCGGTTTAGCGCAGGTCTATGCCGTTATTAGCCGGTTTTCTCCTAGATGTCGCTAATTAGCAGTAATTATCGCTATTGCTAGAACGATTCGGGCTGCATTCAACGTTTCAACTTCCTCCAATTACGCCTGCATTGTCACTGCCGCGCCGCGTTATGCAACTCACGCCTCAAACGGTACAGCGCAGACGTTTTGTTACCGAAACGCGAGTCAAGCTAGGAAGCTTCTTTCAGTGCTTCACGACGAAACATCATTCTGGAATTGTGAAGACTACGTTCATATGCAAGATGATCTGTAATGTTTATGGAGATAGTTAGTAGGCTTTAGTACTACTAGACTAACATATGTCACAAAAGGTTTCATTGGCTTTAATTTTAATAAACACCAAAGAATATCAAGTTGCCTTTGGAATCAAAAGTTTGTTTACTCACTTTACTGTCAGTTGACATTTATTTATTTTAAGGTTTTCGCTTTAAGATGTCGTATAAATTAGGAATAAGAAGCAAAAGCTAAAATCGAATATTCCAGAATGAAAATATTGATCTAAATTCGGTCCAGGACCCCACGAAAGACATTCGACGTCTGGTAAAGGCTGCTTGAGGGACCTGGGGTGATAGAAAAAAACCTCTTCTGTCCGCCATTTCAATTTGGCAAACGATGCTCCAAACACCCTGTATATGGGCCACCATGTATAAACCGCTAGCAACAGATAATTAACATATACTCTTCCCTATCCCTCTCAACCCCAAACATTTTTTCAAGTCATGCAAAAAAATTTCTGACAATGATCAGGATCCTGTGGAATGCCAAAAAACAAAGTTTGAGTTTTTATGTTTTCTTTGCCAGTAGCTCCGTTGCCACTGGATCATTTCCAAGAACTGTAAAGCTTTTCCTTGGCATAATAGTAACCTTGTGTGGAAAATTCATCGAAGTCCGATCGTTACCTCTTAATTTCTAGGCGGTCTCAGAATTAGCGAAGCGCTATCTACCAGAACGGTGAAGCTTACTGGTTGGGACTGTATAGATCTCAGTTCGCGCTGTCTTGCCAGAACCATCCTGAGGAGTAGCCAAAAAGCACAAAACAATTGCCTTTGATCGGGCGGACAAATGCCAAGCTTGTTTATATCGTTACATGTTTGCCATGCTCTTATATTTTAGATCTGCGATTTTGCAGCTAATAATCCTCAGCCTGACATTTTATATCTCGAAATATCTGTGTAACATTTATTCATATATAAACGCTAAATCAATTTTTGTGCGAAACGCATGGTGGAAATCAAAACTTTATCGCCGCTTCAATGTACTAGATATATTATGGTTTGCCTGGATAATCGAGTTAAAACGTGCAGAACAACTTTATAACAATATAAATTTGAAAGCTCATATTTAATATTCAAACTACATGATGCAATAATATGCGACAATGCGTATCTGAGGGCGGCATATATTTTCCGGTAATATTGCCTGTCAATTAATATTATTCTGCTTTGGGAATACGGGTGAACATTTTGCATTCATCACCAGAACTTATGCGGTTATAAAATATCTATAAACTTATCTATCTGCCAAGCCTTTTTTATAAACAAATAAAGTTTAATATAAGTTATGGCAGCTCAAAGCTCATGATCAATGTAATGTAGTAAGCCCAAAAGAAGGTCACAGTTCAAAATCAAGAACACTCTAAGAATTTCAGTCAGCAGTAATCAATATATATCAATATCTATAAAATGCCCAATTAAAATGATGTTTTACCTGTTCACATCAGGGTTTTTTGTCTAGGGGAAGGGATGGCTTCCAACAAAATAGGCTTCGAAACAGCTACCAGGCAGCTAGAAAACAAAGCTGGAGGAGTGTAAATGGTGGTTCTCCGTAATGCCTCCCCATGCTGGAGGTCAAAATTCCATTAGAAAAGGGACGGGGTAGCACCTAAACCAAAACAACTAAACGTAAGATACAAAATAAAAGGGTATTGCTCCTTAAACCGGAGTTTGTGGCGTTAATATCCCAGAATCTGAAAGTTAAGGAAGATTTCAACACAATACCGAGTCGCTGAGAAAGAAAAGTATAATATGTGTGAAATTATACGACAAATAAACTATGAAACTCACCAAAAGAAAATTATTAAAAAGGGTTTGGCCTAGGAATCGGTATTCTATAATCAGTTAAGAGAAATTCAAATTACTGGTTAGGGATCAAATAGTAAAAAAATGTTACGTGATTTTGGCACGTAACATATCAAAGAATAAACCTGACAGTTCCGCGAACGGTGGAGTGATATTTTTACTGCGCTTGACCTTGAAACTCATTAACGTCGATTTGTCTTCCTGTTGTCAGTCCCAGAATCCCACGATAACTCAGAAAACACTGCGCGGATTTTGATGAAATTTTGAGCAAGGTTAATAGCATAATAAGGACAAAGTAGTACTGTAGATTTAGGAAAAGGTATCCCGCAGTTTCTTTATGGCAAATGTCTTATGGCGAAATTTGGATAGAGGCCATGGCGATGAAAAGTTTCGATGGGAACCGAAGTCAGAAACCGTCGAGCATGGGTTATTGATAGATATGGGAGGTCAACAGAAAGTCAAGAAAAAGTAAAACAAGCTCTTGGTAGGATTTATCTCAGACGGACTTATGGTGATCATGGATTTCACCTTGACAGTGACTTGAAGTTTCTGGTCAGGTTAATTCTTAATCGTGGTGTATCCTACTTTTTATCATAAAAATGGGCAATGATTCTGGTCTCACTCTTGTTTCAATCTGATGATTGAGATGGTAAATATACTAAATGACATAGAAACTGTAACACCGACTAGGCGTGCTGTACTTTTGAGCATACTTTACCAGTTTTGTCTACTGATAAATAGAAAGATCTCTCACCTTCATGTGTGAAGCAGATGTTGTTATAAAACTTCGCGGATACAGCGCTGGGAAGTCATGCTAATTCAAATAAACAATATCTATCTATCCATGAACATCTTGTATTCGTAAACCTTGCACATTTCTGCAGAGATTTCATAGTGAATGAACTAATTGTTTAACCCTATGGGTATACCATAATTCAAATGTCGCGTATTAAATTGCCTAGGGGTTTTTTCAGCTTGCCAGCATGTAAAGTTGGTTGCCTAGTATAGTGCTCGGTGACAGTTATAGTGATAATCTTTGCTTTTAGGAGACATAAAAAATGGCAGGTATATTTTTTTTTCGCTATGTCTATTGTTTAGCTGAAAACATAAGTTATGCATACAAATATTGTCTTTGTTTTCTTTGAATGTCTAATTCATAGTTTATAAGAGTGGTAATCTGGAATAACCACTAGGCACTTTCGATGTAGTGATAGCAAAATTGTTTATGGAAATAAAAAAGCAGCTTGGAAGTTTGTAGACCTAGAAAAGATGAATCAAGATGATGTGCTATCCTCCAAGTGGCAGTGAATCTGGAGGTTCAGATACAGAAAGTAGAGAAGACGTAGAGGCAAATAACGTACCAGAAAGTGTTCTTCTTGAAATTAAAAACATGGATATTATTCTTGAAGATAAAAATGAGGTGGCTGTTGAACTAGGCGCTGAAATGGGTTGGTAGAGCGAGGTCGATGTACCACTAGCAAGATTGTTGACGGATCAGTCAGTTATTTGAACAAATAACGAAAACTATGACACAAAAAACAAATCCTTTCATAGCAGTAACAGGTCCGAACCTGATTGAGAATGAATAAACTCCGACTAACGTGTTTTAGTCACTTTTTCCTGACGGTCTAATCCAACTATTCTAAACAAAATTGTACTACCTTCAAAAACAAGGTGGAGGGGGTTATTTTACTCCAACGTCAGAAGAACAAGTAAAAATTTTTTTAGGGGTCAACCTATTGATGGACGTCAAGCAAATGCCCAGTTACTGAGACTAGTGGTCATCCAAAGACGAGCTCCGACATAACTTTATTAGTGCTGCTATTTCACGGGATAGATTTTCGTGTTTACTGAGCTATATCCATCTCAACGACAATTCGGTACCACCAGGAAGAAACGACCCCAATTACGATAAACTTTATTAAATTCGACCAATTCTGTCTACGATTCGAGAAACATTTCTTTCCGCCATGAATCCACATGAATTTCAATCTATAGATGAATCCATGATCCGATTCAAAGCACGAAGTTCAGTTCGTCAATACATACCAAATAAACCACTCAAACGAAGCTACAAAGTCTGGGTTAGGTGTGACGCAACTGGTTTCATGTGCGACTTTCAAATATACAGTACCGAGCAAAAGTAGAGAAACAGACAACATTTTAAATAAAAATCCGGAAAGATTTAATCTTACCCAAAACTGTACTCAGTTTTTTATGTATGACTACCTAAAGATAATGAAATGCTTATCTTTGTTTACATTCCTTTTTTTTTCAATATATGGTTCAACGAGCAATACTAGAGAAAAATTTTGTATATATTTAGTTTATATTTAGTACTTGATTAGAATAGGTGTTATTTTTGAGTGTATTTGGTGAAATGTAGTTCAAAAACGTGGCCATAGGAATTACATTGAATTTGCAAATAAAGGAATTGATTATTTTAAAATATCAATCAGGCATTAAACAAGCAACAACAGCCAAACAGCTGACTTTAAGCCGATCGGTAATTTGCAAAGCTATTAAGCTGTTCCGCCTCAGAAACTCGTTGGTAAGCCCTCCTAAGACTGGTAGACCGTAAAAAATCACACTTAGGATTGATAGGAAAATTAAAACACTTGCTCTTAAAAATCAATTCACTGCTATCGACATAAAGGCTCAACTTGAATAAGTAAATAATGGCGTCGACACTGTTCGAAGACATTTAAGGGACAGTGTTTTACCAGCAAGGAGACCATGTAAAAAACCCTTTATTTCCAAGAAAAATCGGACCGCCCGTCTTCAGTTTGCTCACCATCATTTGAACTGGTCAGAAACAAGATAGAATTCTGTATTATTTACTGATTAAAGTAATTTCAATTTATTTTCTTCGGGTAGCATTTTAGGGGTAAGACGTCCTAAAAACAAGTGATTTGATCCTAAGTTCACTTTGGGCACAATCAAACACGGAGGCGGAAAGGTTCAAGTATCGGGTTGCTTCTATGGTCTTCGAATGGGACCCATCGTCAAAATTGAAGGAATTATGGAGCGATACAAATACTTGGAAATATTAAATGATACCATGCTACCTTACGCAGAAGAAAACATGCCTCTACGCTGGCGCTTCTAGCACAACAACGACCCCAAGCACACAGCGAAAATAATAAAAACATTTCTTGTAGATCAGAATATTAATGTCACTAAGCGGCCGCTCAGAGTCCAGACCTTAACCCCATAGAGAACCTATGGGATTTAGTTGATACAAAAATTCGGACTGAACATCCAGAAAAGTTCAAAAATAGTGCCAAACTATTTGAAACAATCGAAGTCGCCTGGAATTCTATTCCAAAGGAAACAATAGATAGCCTAATTGGTTCCGTGAGAAAAATATGTCTAGCAGTTATCAAAAATAAAGGTTATGTAACCATGTATTAGCTTCTTTGTATACGACAATTGCTTTGTATATTATGTTTCTCTATTTTTCCTCGCTGTATTTTCTAATAATAATTGTTAGCATAGTAAAGCAAAAATTTTATTTTCATGTTGACTTTGAACTACATGTTATATTCAGTTATAATAAAACATAAGTGTTTAGTTTTCTTTTTAATAAATTCTTTAAAAAAAAATAAAATGTTTCTCCACTTTTGTTCGGTAATGTATACCGGAAAAATTGGCCAGACTGCTGAAAAAAATTACGGTTACGGGTTGTAAAGGACCTAAGTAGAGCTTTAGTAGAAAAGCATCATAAAGTTTTTACCATACAAAATAGTGCTATTATCTCATGTATTCGCCCAGTTTTATTATTGTTTACATGACATAATTTTTGTTACTTTCCTACTGGCAATTCAGGAATACCATATCATGTGGGATAATCCTGATTATTTTCAATTGAAGCTGCGATTTTACAAACTAACTAAAATATAAATAAGCAGAGTTACAGTCTTCATTTTAATTTTTTTTAAATAAATAAACTCGGCCTCAAAGGAAAGGAAGGTTCGTTTCCTCAACAAAAAAATATTGTTCTGTGCCTAAGTTTTTGTGTCTATCTGCACCCCCTAAGAGTCTTTAGTTTGTTAAACTGATCAGCTGCAGTCTAAATGATATCTGAGGTATGCATAACGTTGGATGATTTTTTGAAAAAGGAATTACATTTTTTCTAAACTTCGGAGGCCTTATAACAGAAAACTGACTCCATATTAAATTAATTACAAGAAATTTCATTTGTTTGTTCATACCAATACTTCGTCCTTGAAGAAGTATCATTATTACTCGCTGACCACGAAAGTTCCGAAACATTTCCTTGTAACCAATTCTGGTACCGACAAAGTTGAAACCAGAAATATAACTGCTTCTCGGGGTACAGAATCCTTCTATTAAATCCAAATTGACAGGACACCTTAAAGGCGTTTGCGGTCATAAACTTGGATGAACGGTTCCTGTATGATACCCTACAAGTTGTAAAACGGTATCCTCCGGGGAAACTGTTGTACCGTAGTATAAATCCACTCTAAATAATTGCTGTTGCTTTGATGTGGCCGTCGAGTTGTGTTTAAGTCTACAAAATGGTATATAATGAAAAGCCTCCCAACGGACTGAAATTCCCGAAATGGCGACAACTTTTCCGGTTGCGACGAATTGTTTCATTAGGTAAGTACATGTTTCGGAATTTTTAATCCTTTCGGTACGGCCACAACGTCATTGTTAGATTGTGGACTAGCTTAAAGATAAATACGGAAAGCTACCAGCAAAGGTCGTAAAAATCATGGAAAGACGGAGGGAATATTTTAGGGAGCTATTAGGGGTAGGAAGAAAATATGGAAAATCGCATAATGGGTGAGTTAACCCAATAAATTAGGACAAATAGTGACAATTGGAAAATGGCGTAAGGAAACTTAAAGTAGGGAAAGCCCCAGGACACGACGGAATAACAGCAGAGATGGAAAAGTACATGGGAGACATAGGAAAAAGAGTATTTTTAGAGGTCGTTATTTTAAAAGGGAGATACATAAGTATGTGAGAACTACAGAGGCATTTCTCTATTAAGTATATTGGAGAAAGTGTATAAGAGCATACTAACCGAAAGACCAAAGGGGGAAATAGAGCCCAACCTGGATGAAGCACAACATGGATTCATGGACGAAGATGAACAACGTGTGCAATATTTATAATAAAGTACTCAAAGAAACAATATACCTGGATATATCAAAAGCATTCGCTTCAGTGGATAGAATGGATCTTTGGAATACACTGAACAACCATAATGTTGACAAAAATTTAACAGAAAACATACAAAGCCTATATAAATACAGGGTGTCCGCAAGTTGGGGTTTTCCTTTTCAGAAACAACTACCCTGAAATAACAAAGGTAATGTGTAGTGAAACGAGGGCGACCAAGTAAAAAAAAAATAAAAGAAAAAGTACTCACTCTCCATTTGACGAGAAGGGCTAAGTACGTCTCTGCCCGAAATCATACCGCTCCAACAAAAAATGAAATCAGCTGAAGCGCTACCGAGCAGACGCAGAAACCACATTAATAGCACATCTTCTAACAAGGAAGGCAAAATGTTGCGTGAAAAGTCTAGGTATTGCATCCCGTCCAATCGATTTCGGAGAATAAATGGTCCAATGAGCATACCGTTCACCATGCCAGCCCAAACATTCACCGAAAATGTTTGTTGAAAATGACCAAACATGAGTGTTGCGAAAGTTATTCACCCCATTACGCGTGAACGTAGATTCGTCTGTCACCAATATGCACTTCAAAAAGTCCGGATTATTGTCATGTTGATGCAACAACCACTCACAAAACCGCACTCTTGCTGGAAAATCGTCAGGTTGAAGGGCTTGTACACGTTGGACGTGAAACGCATACAGCCCCTCTTCACACAGCGTTTGCCACACTTTAGTTTTTGATACTTGCACTTCTCTAGCCACGTCTCTAGTGCTTGTTGTTTTTTGAAACGCAATCGATTATACGAGTTCATTTACCTATACACGCGTGACCGTAACCTTCGGTTGAAGGTTGCATACTAACCTGACACACTGACCCCGACCCAGTTCTGCCGTCGGGTTGAGACCTTGTAACAGTCGGGGATATCGCGGCGGGTCGCGGCTACAGGACGGTATTCAGATATTTTTGATGTTGCAGAGCCCTTTATCTCGGTTCCCTTAAGACATTGGTGTATATGGTACTAAGAAAAATTGCTTATGTTTTCAAGATCTACACGTCGTGTAAAGGAAAGCCCCAACTTTGCGGACACCCTGTATACCGACAACTATGTAGGAACACTATGTAGGAACAAAAAATAAGGAATCTGAAAAATTTACAACCACATCACGAGTGAGACAAGGAGGAACGCTGAGCCCATATCTGTTTACAGTACTAACGATACAATTATAAAAGAATGTGGAAATAGAATCAAGAAAACAACGCGGAGATACTATAATACGGAGAAGGTAAATATTAACCAGCTGGTATTCGCAGATGTACTAGTATTGTTAGCAAAGAAAGAAGAAAACCTGCAACGTATCCTTGAGGTATGGATTGAGGAACTCGGAAAATATGAACAAAACAAAATGTATGAGTAATTCTGAAGACCTAAAAAACATAGAAACCCGATTGGAACAACAAATAATACAACGAATAACAAACTTTGAATATTCAGGAATAATGGTAACAGAGGATGGAGATGTTGAGGCAGAAATAAACAAATTAAACACATATTTAACAAAAAAGAAATATCTACAGAAACAGAAATAACAAAGTTCAGATCACTGTATATTCCTACCCTAACATGTGATTCAGAACTGTGAATACTGAGTAAACGACAGAGAAAGAAAATGCAAGCAAGTGAAGTGAAGCTGCTAAGAAGAACTCTGAAGATTATGCATAAAGTCAGAAATGTAGAAATAAGAAGAAGATTAAGTGTCACATCTGTAGAAACGAAGAATACAAGTTAATTCACTGAGGTAGTTTGGACACATGATTAGAATGCTGAATACTGGAAAGGGTCTGGAGAATGGGAAAATGCAAGAAAAAGACGAAAGAAAGGCCAAAAAGGAAGTGGAATGACGAAATACAGTTTTACTCAAGACAAATGCAGTTGGAGTGGAAAGCAGCAGAATGACTAGCTAAAGACAGAAGAAAAAGGGGAAAAAAATAAGAGAAAACTGAAGAAGTGTGAGGCGCGAGTGCAAAAGTGGATTTCATGTTTAAAAAAATGCTTAGAAAAAATGGCTACTATGGAAAAAATAGCTTAGAGATCAGCGTTGCTGAAAGTGAATCCTTTTTTGGAATAAAAAATTCTATATGCCTGAAAAAAATGTGGGAACTTGATTTTTGAAACGACCCTCGTAACTTACTAATTTGGCACCAGTGGCATCTAGCGGCCATTGTTGTGACCCGGCTGACGATGCGAACTGGGATACACCTCCAATAAAGGGCTCGATGTTTTCACTTTAGCAAAGATTGATTCTGGTAGCAGATAGGTACTTTATACTGCCTTTTTTCGATAATGATAAATTCATTTGTATTCTATAGTATAAGGCCAATTGTCAGTACGTTACTAAAAGCAAATTACAGTAATTCCAGAATAGTTGTTGCAGATTTGTCTTAAAGAAGTATGATCATGTAGATAAAATTGAACAACTTAATTCGCTAATCGATTCATACTCGGCCGAAGCTAAACAAGTATAAATTTTCGATAAACACTACTCTGTTCCATCGTTCTCTTACTTATATTGCTGCTAAAATCTATAATGAGATTATTTATCACTTGAAACCTCTTGCAGGCAGCAGCTTTGAAAGCCATCCTTGAATTTTTTAGTGTTCTTGTTGCTTTTTGCTCGTTTCATTTCATTTACTTGTATGGACTAAGTGGTAGAATAGTGTAAGGATACAGTCCGCCTAAATAAATAGGTTATTATGAATATATAAGGGCACTCTAATGCCTATCATAAACTTTCAATCGGTAAAATACAAAACATGTTTTTACATTTTATCTATATTGATTTTCATTCATAGGTTAAAGATACATACAGTTTTTCTGAAGTATCAAAATGACACAGTACGTTCACTGAATCAAAGCAGTTGCGTCACAAGGTCAAATAATGACAGTAACGCACATGGTTGCCACATTACTCAAAACTGCTCGATCCTAGGAAATAAACCACAAAGAAACAGCAGGAACCCAGGAAATTCAAACTATACTTACCAATTTAGGATCTATTTTGCATTAAGGTTGGCATTTAAATTTTCTAAATATAACGTAACTATAGGTGAAAAATAAATCTTCCGCCTTTAGTTGGGTACTTCGACAAGATTCAAGCAATGAGGACTCTTTATACTTTATTAGTCTCTAGCTTTCAATGGACTCTGCCATCATCATCAGGAGCTACAATAACATTAGGAATAAATAGCAACTATTGTGCAAAATGATTCTAAATAACTCACAATAGTATGTCAGATTGTTACTAAATGTTATTAACGGTTAAGTTGAGGGAAACATTTAGTAACCTGGTGACAGCTGGATCCATGGTACATTCGTTATCTTGGTATAAAGTACACACAGCTGTATGTCAGGAATACATCAAAATGGATTGAAAATATTTGGAACGGAAGTTAAAATTATTACATGTTACATCGTGAAAATAACCTGATGCTGCACAAAATGGAACGTTCCATCCATCGACACTGACACTACCAGCCTTCTGTCATTTGTCAAAAATTTCATTCTACTTATGATCCTGTCCTACACCAGTTTCATGCCCTACTGGTAGTTACCGTCCATGTGGCAACGTTGTCCCTTTCGTGTAAGGTTCACTGTATACGTTTTTTGCCCTTGTTCGGCAAGTGAGCTTCAGTAGGAGCACGCAGATCGAAAACATTTCTCTATCATTCCAAGTTCTGAAGGCAAATGTACGAGTAAATCTATGTTGTGTGATATATGGCTAATGCTAAGGTGCATTGAATAATGGAGGTTGGGAACGTATAAATATATAAAGATAAAAAAAATCCGCTCCGTTCTTGGCGGTTACGTGATGCGAAATAAGTAAACAGATTGAGTCTCCGTACCATGGGCGGAACTCTGCGCTGACTAATCTCCAGTGCATCTAGAACTCTCTCTAGTACGCATGAAGTGGGTAACAGAGAACCGCCGTTTCCATTCTCTTCCTGGAAATACTCTAATAAATTTAGCACGAGCTGTCGGCCTTCTCCGTTGATCGTATTTCCGGGCAATGTACAATGTTATATTGAAGACTGATAACAGGACAACTGGAATTACATGCCGATGTCAAGTATCTTGTCACTCTGACAACTGTGATTGAATGGCACTCATACGTAACGACAAAGTTCTCGAGATGGAGACACACAAATAAACAACGAATGGCTTTGAGCTTACCGAACAGACGTTCACATACAGCGGTAGGCTGCATGTGTATGTATGAGGGAGATGCAGATATATAGAGGGATACTGTTAGTCTTACTTTGATCCGCCAACTACTATAGTAGGTGTGGTAAGTAAAAACATAGTAGCTTCCTTACTTGTCGATGTCTGGGCGATAAGGGATTCATCATGTCTATGATAATAATTATAATAATAATAATAATAATAAAGGGCTTGTATTAACCTGACGGGTATTCAGCTTAACATCTGCTTTTCATTACAAACCAGGGCAGAAAAAAAAACATGAAATACAAAAAAGTATAGCTTCTCAGCAAAGTATTATTACACAAACAAGTAGTTTGAAAATGAACTCCTTAATTTTACTTTTTAAAACATGACAGCAATAAACCGTCATTCTTGTCAGAGCCACCATTTTTTCCAGATGCCACAGTGTTGTCAGGTTGTGGTTCGGCAACACCGCACTGTTTCCCAATCTCACGTATGTTGTGACTTGACTCCCCGTGACATCACGAGGCCGCTTTACGCCGCCCATAGTCCCAGCTATACGAGGACGCTAGAGTATATAATGAAAACCATCCCAACGGGCTTAAATTCCCAAAACGGCGGCAACTTTTCCGGTCGCGACTACACGGAAGACAAATACAAAACCCGCCACCGAACTGTTTCATTAGGTAAGTACATGTCCCGGAATTTTTGTTTCTTTCGGTCCGGCCACAATGAGAATGAATGAGGGCGGACGACAGCGACGTCGGTCGTGGCGGCAAACAACCCAGGTATTTGCTTTAATTAAATCCTCATTTTTAGCTGGAATTGAGGAAACAATAGCGCCGGTAACGCGACGCCAACCCGCAACGCCGACGTCCCACTCTGCCGCACACCGGGAATCACGACTGCGTTCCGCTCAGGCGCTGAATAATGAAAGAGCAAATGAGATTGGGACCCCAGATGGGGAAATGGCACCAGAACATTCGAGATCTGATTTCTTTTTAAATAGTACAACGTGATGGAATTCTATGATTAGAAATGTCCCTGGCCGTTGTTAGATTATATTTTCGAAGATCTGATTCTGCAGTATGACATTACCATAAACTTTTTCTGATCCGATTTATCAGGTTGAAAACAATTCTTAGCATATAACGCGTTCAAGTCCGAGGCCTAGTCAGCTTTATTGGGTGTTCTTCAGTGGTCTAGCTTGGAACCACTTCCATTTGTGTTGTTTGTAAATGACATTACTATAAACTTTCTCAGATCCTATTGACCAAGGCGAAAACAACTCATAGCATATAACTCGTTCAAGTCCGAAGCCTACTCAGCTTTATCGGGTGTTCTCCAGGGGCCTAACTTAGGACCAAATTCATTTGTGTTCTTCATAAATGTCATTACCATAAACTTTTTCAGATCTTATTTATCAGGGCGAAAACAATTCGTAGCACATAACGCGGTCAAACCCGAAGCCCACTCAGCTTAATTGGGGCTTCCCCAGGGGCCTATCTTAGGACTACTTTCATTTGTGTTGTTTATAAATGACATTACTATATACTTTTTCAGATCCTATTGATCAAGGCGAAAATAATTCGTAGCATATAACGCGCTCAAATGCGAAGCCTACTTAGCTTTATCCGGTGTTCCCCAGGGGCCTAACTTAGGACCACTTTCATTTGTGTTGTTTATAAATGACATTACCATTAACTTTTTCAGATCTTATTTATCAAGGTGAAAATAATTCGTAGCATATAACGTAGTCAAATCCGAACCCTACTCAGCTTAATCGGGTGTTCCCCAGGGACCTAACTTAGGACCACTTACATTTGTGTGGGTTGTAAATGGCATTACTATAAACTTTTCCAGATCCTATTGATCAATGCGAAAATAATTCGTAGCATATAACGCGCTCAAATGCGAAGCCTATTTAGCTCTATCTGGTGTTCCCAGGGGCCTAACTTAAGACCACTTTCATTTGTGTTGTTTATAAATGACATTACCATAAACCTTTTCAGATCCTAATGATCAAGGCGAAAATAATTCGTAGGATATAACCGCTCAAATGCGAAGCCTATTTAGCTTTATCTGGTGTTCCCCAGGGGCCTAACTTAGGACCACTTTCATTTGTGTTGTTTATAAATGACATTACCATAAACTTTTTCAGATCTTATTTATCAAGGCGAAAATATATATATAACACTGTCAAATCCGAAACCTACTCAGCTGAAATCGGGCGTACCTCGGGGGCCTAACTTAGGACCACTTTCATTTGTATTGTTTATAAATGGCATTACTATTGATCAAGGCGAAAATAATTCGTAGCATATAACGTGCTCAAATGCGAAGCCTATTTAGCTTTATCTGGTGTTCCCCAGGGGCCTAACTTAGTACCACTTCAATTTGTGTTGTTTATAAATGACATTACCATAAACTTGTTCAGACCCTATTTATCGGAGCGGAAACAATTCGTAGCATATAACGCGGTCAAGTCCGAAGCCTACTCAGCCTAGTCGGATGGTCGTCAGGTGTCTAACTTGGGACCACCTTCATTTGTGTTGTTTATAAATGACATTACCATAAACTTTTTCAGATCCTATTTATCAGGGCAAAATCAATTCGTTGCATATAACGTGGTCAAGTCCGACGCCTAGTCAGCTTTATCGGGTATTCCAACATCTTCCATTTGTGTTGTTTATAAATGAAAATTTAAATCGTGTGGAATTATGTTCTGCTGATAATATGAGAATATAATGGTCTATTCGATGCACTAAAAATATATATTTGCCAATGAATTAAATTGATATACATTTTTCGAGAAGTTACTCCAAAATAAATAACGTAGATTTATTGTGGCGATACTAATTTGTGTGAAGGAAGTTAGTAAAAAGGCTTTTTCAAAGTCTCAGATATTATTCGTTGTTGCACTATCAGCAACAACTCGTTTAACAAAAATCCATAAAATATACAAAATTCCACCTATTCTGCCATTTATATACGCTTGCGTTCTCGCATTTATCCTTTGGGAGCATAAACGGCGTCAACGTCGTCGTCTTTACAATACAACGCGTCCGCCTGCTAAAGCCCCCAAAACTTCGGAATTGACACGTCAACCAGCCGAATGATCGATTGCTCCTTGTATGTATACATGAGAACGTGTGTCACACATCTTATTCGCATCCGGTTTTTAACGGCGGCGGAACTGACATCTTTCACACCAGTAGAACCTCTATTATTTCAGTAGTTTGTTTTCACCGGTCACGACAGTTCTTGACCTTAGAACTTTAGCTTAAAAAAATTCGTAATTACAAGGAAACAGCATTTCAAGGTTAGTATAGACAGTCATCATCCAACCAAGGTTATCAATAATTCCTATAGCATGCAACAGGAGAACTATTTCGGTTATTGAACCACTTACCGAATTAACAATAACATACCGGATTATTATTAGTATTATTATTACTATTATTATTATTTACACCAAGCCAGTGTTGACCGACTTTGTAATACAATATATAACATTCGCATCCATTTTTTAGATGCTTCCTTTGAAAATCCTACCGTTTGTGTTAGGAATGTAGCTTGAGATTTCCAAGTTTCCAAATGTACAGTAAATACCATTTTTTAAGAGAAAGTGCTCCACCCATACCACCCAAAAATGCATGGTTTAACATGGCTCTTAAGGAAGTTTAACCAAGACAATGATGTTACTTCGTTAATATTATTTTCGGACGATTCAAGATTTCTAAGGGATGGACCCATTAACTCTCATGATCTTCAAATTTATGCAGGCGAAAATCCTCATGGAATAATAAAAACCCGGCACCAAGTACAACTTCAGATTAATTTATGGGCAGGAATAATTGGACAATATTCAATAGGACCCGTTGTGTCACGACCTAGACTAAATATCCAAAGGTATTTACAATTTCTTGAAAAACATTTACTCACTCAGCTGGAAGATCTTCCATTACAAACACGCATGAACATGTGGTTTATGCACGACTGCGCTCCATCTCATTTTAGTATACAGGGTGACTTTGAAGTTGAGTCATTAATTTTCAGATAATGATTGTAGAAGGAAGATAAACCAAAATATGTGTGTAAAAATAAAAAAAATTAAAAAAAAAAATTACCTTGTTTTATAAAGTACCCTCCCGACAAGTATTTCAGTGCGGACCTGTATTTGATCGTGAGGTCTTGGAGCACCGGCATGCCGTCCCCTGTGAGGTCTTAAGTCACCTGATTCACGAGCCCGTTGTACTACATTAACAAATGCACGAGGGGTTGGTTGCACTCGATTGGGAAACCGATCCGCATAAACATGTGCCATTTTTTATTTCGTTTGAGCCACGCAACATACACCACTATTCACTCACGCGTTACCGACTGACACTGACTGTATACAACTAAATAAAATAATTGTGAAATCATCGTTCCAAATTCTTTCGCTTTTTTGTTTCCGATGCGATGAATCGATAAGGCGGATTATATCCGTTGTTGCCAAACACGAGCACATAATATTATTATTGAGACAGGGCGATACTCAAACTTCCAAAGGGCTATAACTTTGTTACTATAATTTTACAAGAAAAATGGTAAAGGAAAAAACATTTCTTTTGATCAGATCTACTCACTGTTAAAATAAATGACTCAACTTCGGTATTAGTTATAGAGCACCTAAATAGAGCTTATCCAGACCAGTGGATAGGCCGATCAGGACGTGTATCATGGCCGGCTAGATTGCCAGATTTGAATCTTATGGATTTCTTCTTCTGGGGTGATTTAAATCGATGCGTTTACAATACGCCAGTGGAAACTGTAGATGACCTTCGTCAAAGAATTTGCCACCATAGCCAGGAAATAAAAAATAACGTCCAAATGTTTTGGAAACTGCAGCAAGGATTAGTTCGACGAGCTCGACAGTGTGTTAGGCAAGGTGGTGTTCATTTTGAACAATTTTTGTAGTTATTATATCAATTTTTTTATTAGTTTTGTTATTATTAAAGACCATAGCTACGCTACTCAGATATTATCCAAAGCAACTTGATTATAATGGTATAAAAATGATTTATGATCATGGTACAAATAATGTGCTGGAACTTTTAAAAACGAATATCTCTAAAACTATTAGTTTTAGACATTTTTAACAAGTGAACCTTTTTTATTGTGGAAATATGAGAAAATAAGATTTTTTGGTCAATTGTTATATACAGGGCAGTACAAAAAAGTTATGATAAGTTATTTACCGGAATAGTGCTGTAAGTCGCGCCCTGCAGAAGTTTGGTAATATAAAATAACGGATTCTTGTTTTTCATACTAGAGAACCTCGTTATACCGAGTATTATGCTAAAATCTGAAATCCTTCTCAAGCAATAAAGAAGAATAGAAAATAAAATTGTAACTTTGACACCCTGCATCTCGCAAACTCACTGATCAAAAAATATCCTAAATAAAATCAACAAAATATTACTATTTTTAATGTGCTAAAACCGGAATGAAACTTATTTTTTCAATATTAGTTCAAGTTTTAGAGATACGGTAATTATATGTAATTATATGTGTTCCTGCTGTGACAGTGTTAATATACTGTAATTCACAAGAATGCACGTGCTACATTTTATATTCGGCAAGGAAATATGATGTAGTCGGCATGATTGTGTTACGTTATACATACGTGTACATTATATTGTTTTATATTAGCCATTTTTTCCTCAGTTGGCTGACAGCGTTCATGCAAGATGTCTCGAAAGTGTGTAAACAATCCAGATCAGTTTTGTTACGTGTGTGGTCATGTGACGTTTGCGTCTCAGAGACGGTCTATTACTCCACTACTAACAAAGGCATATCAGCTTTATTTCGGTTGTAAACTAGGTGATCAAGACAAACAGTGGGCATCCCACATCTGCTGTAATACATGTGCTTCAAGTCTGAGGAGCTGGTTAAATGGCAAAAAACGGTCTATGCGCTTTGCTGTCCCAATGGTTTGGAGAGAGCCTACAAATCATATTAATGATTGTTACTTTTGCATGGTACCTTGTGTTGGACAAGCCACAGGTATGTCCAAGCAAAAAAATCGGTTATTAACTACCCAAACACACCATCTGCGATGAGACCTGTGCCTCACAGTGACGAAAATCCTATTCCAAAACCCCCAGAATCCTACACTTGCGAATCAGAAAACGAATCAGATCATGGCGATCGAGTGATTCGTCAGGAAGAAGATATGCCATCAACGTCAAGAGATACTGATTTTATATCGAGCACGTCATGCCACCAACCGCACAAAATAACACAGTCAGAATTAAATGATCTTGTAAGAGATTTAGAACTTCCAAAATGTAAGGCAGAGTTACTTGGATCAAGACTGCAGCAGTGGAACTTGTTAGAAGACGATGTTTCGGTATGTATTTTTCGTAAACGCCACAATGACTTAGAACCATTTTTCAATATGGAGAATAACTTGGTCTTCTTCAGTAACATTAACGGCTTACTGGCGGCTTTAAATATTAACTATAACCCAGAAGAATGGAGATTGTTTATAGACAGTTCAACATTGAGTTTAAAGGCAGTGTTATTGCATATTGGAAATATTTTACCATCTCTTCCTGTAGGGTATGCAGTTCACATGAAAGAATCATATGACAATATGAAGTACCTATTGACATGCATAAAATACGATGAGCACCAATGGCATATTTGTGGCGATTTGAAAGTTGTTGCACTTTTACTTGGGCTGCAGCTAGGCTACACAAAGTTTTGCTGTTTTTTGTGTGAATGGGACAGTCGGGCAAAGGCACTTCATTACACCAGACAAAACTGGCCTGTTCGTCAATTCCTAGAGCCAGGTCAAAAAAATGTACAGCATATGCCATTAGTAGATTCGAAAAAAATTTGATTACCACCACTGCATATCAAGTTGGGCCTAATGAAAAACTTTGTCAAGGCATTAGATAGAGATGGGTCAGCTTTTCAATACCTGCGTCAGAAATTTCCAAGACTAAGTGAGGCAAAGGTTAAAGAAGGTATTTTTGTTGGGCCACAGATTCGAAATATTTTGAAAGATACACAGTTTGAAAACACTTTAACAGGTATTGAAAAAACTGCTTGGAATGATTTCCGTCTGGTGGTCACTAATTTCTTGGGAAATAGAAAAGCTGACAACTATAAAACCCTTGTCAAAAATATGCTGTCATCGTATCAAAAGATGGGCTGTAATATGTCTCTTAAGATACATTTCCTACACTCAGACCTGGACTTTTTTCCTTACAATTGCGTAGCCGTAAATGATGAGCACGGCGAACGTTTTCATCAGGATATTTCAACAATGGAAAAAAGGTACCAGGGAAAGTGGAATCCTTCCATGCTTGCAGACTACTGTTGGGTTCTTGGTAGAGATGCTCCAGAAACGATCCATAAAAGAACAGCAAAAAGACAGCGCATATAGTGATTCTTATAAGTATATGAATCTTGTTACTTTTTTTAATATATCCTTAAAAATAAAAAGTTTTTTTTCTAAACCGCAACTAATTTTTTTATTTCATTGTCATTTTTGGATTCAGCGCCCCAAAATTAACAATGAATTGCACTTTTCCCACAAGATACAATTAAAAAACTAAAATTTGTTGTCCAGTGTATCATCTTGTGGACTGAGGTATTTTTAGGTCAATTTACATATTTTGATCTGCAGTATCTCCAGTTTCAAGATTTTCCAACCTTTCGCAGATGATAAGAAACTTAACGGACCCCTATCCTAAAAAACAGTTCGCAGCAGTTTCTAAATTCCAAGAATTCACGTGTTTGTGAAAGCAGCTTTAGTAATTGGAAGTGTTCTGGGAATAGTGCATCGATATTCAGCGACCTAGTTTTTTCCGTGAACCTACGGCCACAACCTCAGCGCTGCATCAATTAAAATTGCTTTAAAAGCGAAAAGATCTCCTCTGGATACTTATCACGCCCCGATTTAATTTTGCTCCAGCTAGAAACCTTAGTTCATTTTATTAGATATGGAATATTAAATTGCTATCTTAAATGAGGTTTCACTTACAAGGGAAATACTTTCTGTTTTTGAAAAGAATGTGAACAGGTTAAGGCCAATCAATAGGGCTTGTGAGAGAAGTTTTTATCGAAACTTACCTAGGCTTGCAGTTAAAAAGGCAAAGGAAAACCTCAGTGAGAAACCTGCCTCATTAATGAGAATTTGAACTAAACCCTATTTTGTTCTCAACGTTACCATCAATCAATTAAGTCTGAGCTTGATATTAAAATTAATAGTTTTCCTTTGTCCCTTATTCATTTGACTAGTAGTCTAGACCTAGCTGTCGACAATGTTATTTTGCTTCAAAATTATAAATACCTGACAAATTTCAAAGCCAGTAAGAACCTTTGTGAAGCACTAATTTTCCCCATCATCACTTATGGCGACGTCATATACTTTCCTTATCCAGATTTTGCTTACAGGAATTTCGGGATAATTGTTGCAGATTTGTGTTTAACTTGTGGAAGTATGGTCATGTTTAAGATAAAGTAAAGCATATTGAGATTGCCTCTGTATCGATAGCGCATATCTTCTTTTACACCCATAAGTTCATCATAACGCTGAACTGATTATATCTACAGCGTACTTCAAACTCGGCCCTCCCCATTGGGATCTCGGTAACTGTAAGCGATACAAAGTCGCTTAAATGGGGACAAAGTTGCGTATTTAGGTAATCAACAAAATGCCGCTTAGAAAGTTTAGAAATTTAATGTACTTCCGGAGGGAGACGGAAAATACCGAATCTCCCCAAAATCACTTTTATTTTCCCCTTACCTTATTTGAGATGGGATTTTATAATGAGTTGTATGTTTCCATTGTTACTTATCCTCGGTGATTTTAATGTAAATTTATTTGCCGATAATACCTTACAACAATGTTTGGATATGTATGGTTTCAAGCAAATTATTGATGCTCCCACTAGAGTAACTAATAGTACAGCAACTCTTCTGGACCCTATTTTTATTAATACCCCAATTACTGTCACTAACTGGTTTACTTTAGATGCTAGTTTGTTGTCCGATCATAAAATTGTTTGCTGTATCTTAAACATATCCCGTGTGAGACATGAACAAAAAATGATCACCTTCAGAGATTTCTCGCACTTTGATGAGCAATCTTTCATTGATGATCTGGCTAGAGTAAATTTTATTGAAATGTGTTATATGATGAATATTGATGATAAAGTTCAATTTTTCAGTAGCAAGTTAATTGACATCTTCAATCGTCACTCTCCTATAAGGACGGTACGCGTGAGTAAGCCGAAAGCGCCGTGGTTGTCATATCCGTTGAAACAGCTTCTGAAGCAAAAAACGAGAGCATATTATTTATACAAGATAGACAGAAGTCCAGCAAGATTGCAGGTTTTTAGGGAACTTAGAAACCTTGCACTATCGTGCATTAGACATGAAAAAATGGCGTATCTTGCTCACTTGGAAAAAGGGCGTGATCAGAAAAAATTGTGGTATGAATTGAAAAATATGAAAGCACAAACATCTTATAAGCCACGTATTCCAAACCATCTTGCAGACTCGTTCCTTGCAAATAATTATTTCATATCAGTTTTTGATTCCACAAATGCTCCTGATACCTTTTAAGGTATTATAACGAAAATGTTCCCCATATTAATAAATTTTCTTTCAGGCTTCTAGAGCCTCACGAAGTAGCTGAAATAATTTCTAGTTTTAAGTCCGATGCAAAAGGTACTGATGGGTTGAGCTTGTCTATGATTAAGCTCAGTCTGCCTGTTACTCTCATCTACATCACCCACCTTGTTAATAGTTGCCTTGAAAGAGGTTATTTCCCTGAAGCGTGGAAGCGAGCAATTGTGGTACCAGTTCCAAAAAAATCAAATCCAGATGAGTTTGCTGATCTAAGGCCTATAAGCCTATTGCCTTGTTTATCGAAGGTAGTTGAAAAGGCAGCCCACATACAACTAATGCATTATGCAGAGGAACATATCATCCCATCTGATCAGTCTGCTTTTAGGAAATCTTTCAGTACTACTACTTCCCTCTTAAACTTAGTGGATAATATTATTAGAGCACTTGATAAAAAAATGGGCGTAGCAGTGATGTCAATCGATTATTCCAAGGCATTTGACAAAATAAATCATCAAATGTTAATAGCAAAGTTGAAGTATTATGGCATAGATCCAATTGCATTGAACTTTTTTCGAAATTATATATCAAATCGATCGCAGTGTGTATCAATTGAAAACAATAAATCTAGTTTTCTAGAAATCTCGTCCGGAGTACCCCAGGGGTCTGTTTTGGGTCCCTTGTTGTTTTTGATATATATTGCTGATCTGCCTAAGGCTGTGAGTTTTTGTGAACTCCAGTCTTTTGCGGATGATATTCAACTGGTCCATTATTTTGATACTGATGATATGGAAATGGCACAGCCATCAACAAACCATGATATTCAAAAAGTGTATGACTTCTCGAACAACCATAACCTGTCAATAAATCCTGGTAAATCCAGCCTGTTATTTTTTTGTTCGGATCGTAGGAGAGAAGAAATTAAAAGTCGATTAACTATAAAAATTGGATCTCAAAGACTGTACCCGGTTGACGAGATTAAAATTCTTGGCGTGGTAATCGATTTCAAACTTAGATTCACCAGTCATGTTAAAAATCTTTTGAAGAAAACCTACTTGAGACTGCGATCACTATATGCCAATAAAGCAATTTTCAATTATAAGCTAAGGAAAAAACTGTGTTCATCTTTGGTTATGCCTATTTTCAACTACTGTGATATTTTATATTATCCATGTCTCAATGTTGTTACTAGAAATCGGATTCAAATTGTGCAAAACAATTGCGCTAGGTTCATCTGCGGTTTAAGGCGCTTTGACCATGTTTCTGGTAGTCTTATTGAATTAAACTGGATGATAACAAAAAATATTGTCAAATATCATTACCTTGTTTTTATTCATAAACTGATACTTATATCAAAACCTATATACTTAAGAGAAAAGCTGATCTTTAGGCGTAATATTCATAATAGACATATTAGATTTCCAGATTTGATAACTACACCTATTCACTCCACAACTTTATTCCAGCGTTCTTTCACGTACACGGCTTCAGTGTTATACAATGCCTTGAGTCCTGAACTCAAAACCATGTCATTAAATTGCTTCAAGAAAGCTGTCAAATCTCATATTTACTTGGATCCATAGTCTTAATTAGATTGCTATAGATATATTGTTAAATGATTCTTCACTTCCCTTGTGTACATGTAGCAAACCTTGGTGCAACATTTACGTATGTAATGTGTGTATATGTACATATGTATATATGTATGTGTGTACATGTGTATGTATATATGTATATTTTGTTTGATATCTGCTACTTAACAACATGTTTTTCTTTGCATGGGTGGTTAAGTGTAAGATTAGCATGTTGCTAAACTTCGCCACCATATGCATCTCTTGTTTTTCTGTATGAAGTACAGTTTAAATAAAGACGATTATTATTATTATTATTATTATTATTATTATTCTCCCCTTCTCTAAATTTTAAATTCGACATTGATTCTTTTGACTTCTATCACCAGCTTTGTTTTTTCATATGGTCGCTAAATTTCTTTAGTTGGCCATGCATTTGTTGTTGTTGAAAAGTGTAAAGAAATAAAAAGGTATTGCGAAACCTGAGCACAAAATGAAAATTTTATTGATGGTAATAACAATAATAATCATAAATAAGTATAGATAAATCATAGCAGATTTTCATAATGTTATGGCGTTATTTTGTAGACAAATCCTGGCTCTCCTCTGTTCATTGTTCACTGCTGGTTATATTTCCCTCCTTCTCTGTCATTCAAACTCTGTTGCTATGTTCAATTTGAGGTCTGGTCTAGTATACGAAACAAATGTAATCTGATGATTTCAAGGCCTACCTAGGAACATCTGTTTTCCTGGAGTTACTAAGATTTGTTAAACTCAATATATGACATGTTATAACTTTTTTAAAATAAGATTTAAAAATTCTATTCACTTGCGCAAAAATCCAATGTGGCGCCTTCAACAAAAATAAAGTTGATGCTGGAGGACAAAAGACGAAACGTCAAACTGAAATTGTAATTATGCCATTTTGTAGAGGAGAAAACGTGGTAATGTTTTTGAAACACCACTACAAATAGAGTCAGGAAAAAAATTAAGACGGTTTTGGGAAAGTTCGGTTTTTTCGTCCCTCTCGAAAATTTCTGAGCGGAATTTTGTTGATTACCTAAATACACAACATATGTCGCTGAAGCAAAACGGATATAAAAGTTCGATACAACAAACTTTTGGAAATACCGCGCTATAACCGTACGCCGTTTCTTCGTTCTTGTACCTGCCACTAAATTTACAATGAAATTGTTGAGCATTTGAATCCTCTTGCAGGGAGGAGCTTCTAATTTCCCCTTAGAATTTTTACTGTCCTTACCTGTTACCTTATAGTCTTCTTTTTAAGTGTATGTACGGGTTAAGCGATAAAATAGCGTGGGTACGTTTGGTCCAAGTAAAGACATGATTGGCGTCCTATCCTAACCGTGTCGAACTTCGTACATCCGGAACTGGCCGATACGACCGCTCCTTTGTCCCGAGGGTATCGATCTACAAGAGCAAGCTTTTCTCAGTTCTGCTAACCTTAGGCAGTTCAAAAATCGTATTAACAAAATTTCTATGGGATCATCACAGCAGCCGCGGTGTTCCGGCATTTAGGCTTCTGCCTGCGCGGCTGCTTCGATATAAAAAAAATTCTTATTGTATTATGTTATCTACCCAAACCCCAACAATTCGTTCGGATATCAAAATCACTCAGTAAGGAAATGTCTCTGGAATGTGGTGTCACATAGGGCAACGTCTGCAATATTTTATAAAGGTGATGACTGGTGTCATCTGAAAATTGTCATTGAAAACGATTTCATCAAAATAAAATTCAAGTATAAATTATTCAGAAACACATTTTTACCATTTGTCTCTTACGCCCTTTTATTAACAATTAAGAACTCCAAATTATTGGAGTGCTTAACATAAAATCCATATGATTATGCCTAGATTCTCACTTACATTGGATCATCGATATTTCTTATATTTAAAAAAAGTTCTGTTTGTGTCATATAAAATTAAATATCTCATACGCATTTTGGCAGAGAAATACCTCCGTGCATTATATCATATACCATGATTGACCATGTCTAACCTATTATGGTATGTTATCATGTTTAGTCCATACATATAATTATTTAAATATATTTTTCAAAAAAGTATTTCAAAGACAATATCCAACAAGCCCAGAGGCTATCCTACTAAAGAATTATATTCAGACGTGCGGGTATATGACATCGGCCAGCTTTATTTCTTATACACCTAATATAATAAATGTATCAATATCAATAAAAAAATTATTCGTTGTCATTTTACAACATACAAAGTGCATGAAATCTCCAACACTACGTAGATTTGTGTTGCAGCGGTCGTATCTCTATTCAGAACCAACATTTCACGAAACTTTAGCAGGGTATTTAAAAGATCTATGTTTCGGAAATTCTTTTTGACAAAAATTGAACAGGATATATTCTACTGCAAGATTGCACATTCATAAATTAGTAACGAACATTTGAAATTGAACTTAAAACTTGAATCTATGTTTCTTCAAACTTATTTATGATTCCTATGATACAGTTGCAGATAAGATTACTGGTCCATGTACGTACAGGCAATGCCTTCTTTGGACGCATTGTTTTAAATTTGTTTTGTCACATTTTATTTGTACTTTGGGTAAATAAGTTTTATTATTATACTATTTTTACTGGATAAAGGATAATATAAATATTGTTACTAATCATAACCTTCCATTCTATACAAGTACATATTTTTTCATTCTCTTTATTGGTTTCTATTCATTCAGCAGTAGCGTCAGTCATGGCCTTCGATATATGATCATATTTACCGAGATCATTTACAAGTCTGCAATAGGGAGAGTAAACCACTAAGCAATATGATATTATTTAAAACCAGAAAAAACCCTGAGAATAACGTAGCACTGAGAAATTAGATGATTCACTTGTTCAACAAATCTTAATTCATCATCCATTGTAATACTAAGGTTCGTCGAATGATCCACACTATTTCATTACCTCTTGATTCTATGTTTATGTCATTTTTAAAGCACCCCTTTTTGTTTTATTTGCGCATACCAAAATAGCTGTCTTCAAAGCGTTCAAACGAAGATTACGATTACTACTAACCCTTTTAATTTGGGCAACATCTTAATCAATTTTATCATTAGCCGTTGCCAGGTTGTTACCCCCAAATGAACAGAAAATCTGAATATCTTCGGCAAAAAATTGTATGCTGCATGATTTTGCCTCTATTTCTAAATCTGAGATATTCAATTATAATGAAAATAACAGGCGTCCTAACACAGATCCACAGATCTCTGAGGTACACCAGTACAAAATTTTTGTGCGGTAGAGTACTGTTGATTTAGATGCACTTTTTGAATAAACGAAAGAGGTTTTCTTAGAAACCATATGTGCATTTGGACACAAGAAGTGAGTGATTAATAAAATCAAAAAGTATTGCATCTACTGCTTGTGGTTGCCAAGCGCTAGTGTTATATTGTCTGCTAAATCACAGAATTCCGAAGCTAATACAGCTTCGGAATTCTGTGGCAGTAAACTGATCGGCCTCAGTTGGCCATAGTTACTAGGATCAGAATATCAGGAAAATACCTCATTTACTTTATGCGGATTTGTTAAGCTCACGGGAATTGTAGAATTTGAGATTGAACTTTGAAAGTCTTTAGTGTTTTACAAATCTTTTTTATATCCTGGTTTTGGATAGCTTGTAAATAATCTTTTTCCTTTCCGCACCAGTGTTAATCCACCATTTCTGTAATGTGTGTACTGTTTGCCAAGAAGCGGCTGTACGGTCACGTTTGAGCTTTGACAAAGCTTCGGATCTCTGCTAGAATACGAGTTTAATATTATCATCTGACCAAGGAGCAGGACCTTCGTTTACATGCACTACCTTTTTTGAACAGTGAACATTAAGTAGACATAAAATATTGTCTGTTAAAAGGTTACATGGTTGACTAATGATTGAGAATAGTATGCAAAGCAAGAACACTTGTTTTTCCAAGAAAAGAAAATGTATCACGTTTCCGCAGTTCCTTAAGCTGTTATTTGTGTGATCGAATTAATATATCAATCAATTTGATTAGCGAAATATATACACAGAGTATCACTAGCTAATTCGAGGAAGTTGCTATCTTAGGATATTCCGAGTATAGCAACACCACAATGTCGGTCCATTTTACATGCAGATTAACTTCCAAGCTCAGAAAAGGTTTCCTTAATTTTGCACTTTGAGCACGGGAAAAGATGTCGGACAAAGAAAAGAACGTTTTCAAGACAACAAAGCAGCCAACGAGCATCCAGATATATATCATATCCTCGGCAAATCTGTGGAAACGACCTAATCCTCTTAAGTCTCTGTTCTCATTCGATTAACTGTACAAACAATGGGCTGGGATTGAACGGCGGAAAGAGTCGGGGGAGGATATAATACGTTTTGGGCGCTTCTGAAGTATTTCTTGGATTAGCGCTGGATATCTGGAATTAGGTTGCCTGAATTCGGTTTTTTGATCTCTAGGAAGTAAATAATTACACATTTATTGAACGTGAGACTCCCAGAGCGAACTAAACTCACAGCCAGCACCTGATCATCAAGCGTTACACATATTTCTTTGTCAGCTCAGCCGAGACCGACTTAACAATCTAATTTGAAAATAAGCTGAGTGAGCCATTTAAAATTTAGATCTTGAATTGGCTATTAAACAGAGAATAATAGACATTTTGACATATGTTTGGTTTTATAGAAAAGCTTTAACCCTGGCGCATGAGAATCTAATGTAGTATTCAAATGGCTGCAATGGCTAGCCATCCTGTATAGCTCTGTGAGAGGATCCATGGGTTTATGTCTGGAAAGATAACAGTCACAGAGTTGACTTGTTTAAAAGATCTTTCTGAGGTTTTCGATGTTCAAGTCAATTGGATGTCATATACACTAACATTCAACAAGCTTTTGACCAAATATATCACTACTTGTTATTAGTTAAGCTTGAATCTGCTGGCTTTTTACTACTTCTCATAAAGTCATATATCCTGGAAATGAGCATGATGTACGGGATTATGTCGGCTATCAATCTTATACTGCAACATCTGGTGCACCTCAGATATTCAATTTAGAACCTTTGTTGGTCATCATCTTTATCAATGACTTATCGCTGCATTTGCCAAGCATGCTTCTACCTGATAGTGATGATTTGGAAATTTACGCTGTTATTAATAATCTCAATGACTGCATTCTGTTACAAAACTCCGTGAATTTCATCAGCTTAATAGTAATACAAGGTTCTGTCATTTAATAGAGAACATCCAATACAGTATACGATAATTATAACATCGACGGCAACCTGTTAGAGCGGACCTCGGCTTTCAAGGATTTGGGTGTCGTTTTCGACGCTAAACTGACATCCTTTATTGGTGAAAACAACAACTGAAACATTATGCTATTGCGTCTAAAGTTGGTCGGGCTTCGCTGATATTGGAACATTAAAGCTCCTGTATTTCCTTTTAATGCGTGATTTATCGATGCTAAGAGCTTTACGTAAAGTACTAAATAATCAAATTGATTGCCCTTTAATATTAAGTAAAATTAATTTTCACATTCCTAGGTTAGGGAGTCGCTGTCAGAATTTTTTTTGTCCCGACATTTGTGATACAAACATCGGGTGTAAATCACCGTTGAAGAATACGTGTAAATGTTTCAATGCGATTTGTTCCACTTGTCATATTTTTTCTAATCGAGTAAATTCTGTACGAGGGATGTCTTTTAAGTTTTGCATATGGAAATAAAACAACACGGTAGGTAGTTTTAAATGACTTTATTGTTTTTCGAAGTACTCTCTACGAAGATTAATACACATCTGCATGCACTCGAACCAATTTTCTAAGCACTTATTCCACTCGTTTCTGGCAGATCCAAAACGGCATTTTTAAATGCTTCAACTGCTTCTTCTGGTGACTGGAACCTTTGACCACGCAGTCTGTTTTTAATTTTCGGGAAAGCAAAGAAATCGTTAGGATTTAGATAGGAACTATATGGAGGATGGTCCAATTATTCCATGTTTTCTTCCGTTAAATACTGCCTTGTTTTTTGGGCTGTGTGCGAGCTTACATTGTCTTGGTGGAGGATCATTCTGCTTTGGGGGTTGATTTTCCGAAGCTCGGTGATAACTTTTGGCAAACAAATAATGGTGGTATACCAATCCGCAGTAACAGTTTTAATTAACCCTGGCTGCTTTCTGCTCTTCAGTCAACAGGTCCAACGAGAAACTAATGTTCTTACTCCTAATTCTTCATGTAAAATTTGTTGAATTGAGGTCTTTGAGACCGTCAAGGATGCCTCAATCTCGCGATATGTCACATGTCTATCTTCAATGATGAGTCTGCGCACAGCATCGACGTTTTCCTGGATGACTGCCGTTTTTGGTGCACCCACCCTGGAATCGTCGCTAAGACTCACCCGTCCACGTTTGAATTCTCCATACCAACGGGAAATTGTCGACTTCGTTGCCGAAAACAGACACTAACTCAGCAAGGCATTCTTGTTGCGATAATATTGTCTCTGAAAGTTGTAATAAATTATGGCGCGAAAATGTTCTCGGTTGAGTTCCATTTTTCTAATGACTTGGTGACACTTAATGATTCACTGTAGTGATAACACTGCACATATTGTTGTGAAACTTTGAATTTCAGTTTACTAAAGAGTTAGGTTAAGATTCAGTACTGACGTTCGATCCGCGCGGCCTACTATGTCTCTATATGCAAAACCTAAAAGACATCCCTTGTATTGAATTGTCACCATGTGATATAGAATCGATATGTTGAAAGCCTTTTCGACATTTCAAATACTGACATACTTGTATACATGTCTTTTGTATTTTTCTTTTTTTTATGTTCCGCTGTTGTTAACTTGTAGATTTATTTTCGCTGGTATACTTCCGGTAATTGGACGTAACCTGTTGGGAATTACAAACAAATAAATAAATAAAAAATAAAAAATATTTTTTTTTTCGATGGTCCGCTTAATATTTATCACGTTTACTCATGGCTGAGAGCTCGTAACACACGTTTCATGAGGTGTTTGATGCACCTTAAAATTTTGTGTTATATACTAGGTGACATATAAATCCGAACACCCAGTTTAAATGGTTTTATTTTAATAAAATTTTGTATAAGTGCTTAATGAAGCATAATAAGTAAATGATAAAAATTTCAAAAAGATTGCACTGCTTTAAAGCCCTTTGACCTTTAATAATGTGTGGATGCACCCTGATGTGCTACGCATCCTCCAACGCGCCTAGGCATGCTTCTGATCAGGTGGTCAATGTCCTCCTGTGGTATCTCATTCCAGGCAACCACCAACTCCTCTCGAAGTGCCTCTAGAGTCTGAGGAGGACGTTGCAAATTGGTAACAATGTGACATCATTATGTTGAAAGAAGTCTATTGTGACTCTTGCAACATGTGGTCGGGCATTATCTTGTTGGAAAGTTGGATCTGCCAGGGTGTCAAGATAGGGTAAAAGATGGGGTTCTAGAACTTCGTGGACATAACGCTGCGCGTTCATGTTACCTCTGATGAAGATTAAAGGTGACCTGGAACCATAAGCTATAGCACCCCAAACCATAACTCCAACAGTGTGATGAACATGTCTTTCAACAAAAAACTGTGGATTCCTCCTTTCACCACGTCGCCTTCTAACCCTGGCAAGACCATCGTGCATGCCTAAACAAAATCGAGACTCGTCACTAAAGACAATACTGTTCCATTCCTGATCCCAGAGTGACCGTCGTCTGCACCACTCAAGGCGATTACGTCGGTGTTCTCGAGTTAAAGGGAGGACCCAGTGTGGCCGGTATGAAAACAAGCCAAAACTTCTCATTCGTCGGTAAACCCTTCGCATGCCAATAGGTCTTCCGTGTTCTGCAAACCATTCATTTGCAATGGACCTGGTAGTGGAGAAACGGTTCCTTAAGGCCAATAATCTTGGGCGGCAATCTTCACGGTCTGTTGTTCTACGGCGGCGTCCAGTGCCCCTTGCTCTTTGCGAACGGCCTTCTCGAAGCCATGCCTGACAACACCTAACCACAGTGTCTACACTGCTTTGCACTCTAACTGCAACTGCCCGAAAAGAAAGTCCAGCTTCCCGAAGTCCCACTATACGGCCCCTATCAAACTCACTAAGTTGACGAAATCGTACAGGTCTCCGTACTCTAGGCATCGTAACTGATCGTAAAGGATGTCAAGAACCAAAATCCGCCAACGTTGATTCTTCACTGCGGCTGAAATATTCATTTTTAGAGCGTTAGTGAATTAAAAAAAAGCAGTATAAAAACCGGAATGTCCAACTGAGGCTGAAATTTTTTTCACTTGTTATTTACAGTAAGATAAATACATTCACCAACTTTTATTAAAATAAAACCATTTAAACTGGGTGTTCGGATTAATATGTCACTTAGTATAGTATATATTGGATAGATGAGGAGGTACTCAAGCGTTGGCTTGTCGTACCTGGGGACACCAGGTACTGCGCATAGGAGAAAGGTGTAAAAAAAATTTGCCCAAAAAAAGTGTTTGTTTCAGAGACCAACAAGCAGAAATTTATATTTAAAATCTCATAAAATACAAAAATTAATAAGGCAGACACTTTTGAGGGGCTTAACAGTTAATAAAAACACCCCCAAGTTGTTTTTTTTTTAAATAAAAAATGAAGTGTTTTATTTACGCTGACATTTTAACAGTGTCTTAATTTCATCTTATAAAAAAGGCAGACACTTTTTTTGGGGTTTAGTTATTGGAAAACATGAAAATAAATATTAATTTATATAGAGAGAGACAGGCAGCGCGTAATCGTGGATGTGAGTGGGAGCACCGATTACCGGCGTAGCTACGGTCTGTCTTTTTTAAGAAAGGCAAAAAAGACCATTTCAAATCATTGCCAAAAATGTGGATTATGAGAACGCGCTGACTGATCTTGCAAAATCCGATGTGCCTGGATTGCAATATGAAACGTTTGCAATCCTGAAAAAAATTGTCTCTGAATTATATAGCTACAAAAACATTAGAGGTCTTGTTCTACAAATTATTATTAGATGCATTGGAGAGAATTGGTTTCAGAGGAAATGCGTACTCACTGATCGAAAATTATTTGTCAAATCGCCCACAATCTGTGCAGATATCAGGATCGTTTAGTAAAGAAATGTATATTAAGTGTGGTGTCCCACAAGGAACTGTTTTAGGTCCGCTATTATTCAATATATTTTCAAATGATGTTTACCAAATTAATTGTATTGGCAAAATAACCAGTTTTGCAGATGATACTGCGATATTGTATGAAGGCACTGACTGGTCTGATCTGAAAAATGTAATTGAAAATGATTTTATCAAAATTATTCGGTGGTTTAACAGTAGAAAATTAAGCATTAACTATTCTAAAACACATTTTTTACCATTTGGATTGTATGCTAGACATCTGCCAAATTACACAAATTTGTCCTTCAACATTAATGATCAAAAAATGCAAATTAATACAGTGCACAACATAAAATACCTTGTAGTGGTCTTGGATCCTCACTTACGATGGGACATCCATGTCAATTATATTTTAAAGAAAGTTAGATTTGTATCCTACAAAATTAAATACCTTGGGAATATACTGACAGACAAATGTATTCGAACATTATACCATGCACTGACTGAGCCTCATCTCACATATGGTTTTTAGCATGGGGAGCTGCATGTTCCTCACATATCTATAATTTAGATGTTTTTCAAAAAGGTATTCTAAAAATGATATTTAAAAAACCGAAACTTTATCCCACTGACAAATTATACGCAGATTTTCGGATGTAGGATATAAGACAGCTTTATTCCTTACACAGTATCACTCACTACCATAAATTTGTAAACACCGACCAAAAAATTCATACTAATCATTATACAAGGTACAAAATTCGTGACACAGTAGTTCCTCAGTCGCATAAATCTATAATGCAGCGATCATATCTCTATTTAGCGCCAAAATTTTATGAAATTATACCTAAACACTTAAAAGATTTACGTTTCGGAAATTGTTTCAAAGGAAATTTAAAAAAGTGGCTACATTCTATATCTAGGACTGAAGTTCATAAACTCATAAATACGAACATCAAGTAAATACATAATCTACTGTAGCTAATTTTATCTTTTTGTTATTTGCATTCTACAGTTGCAACTTAAAATGATTGGACCATGTACAGGCGATGCCTTCTATTGGGCCTGTTTTGATTTTATATTTATTTACTCATATTGTTTGTTATGTTTGTACATTGAGTGAATACGTATTATTATTATTATTACTTATAAGTCGAAGAGTACCGATGAACCTTTCAGAAAACTGCTAAAATATGACGTGCCTAATTTACCACCGTGTAAGGCTGAACTTCATCAACATATTTTGCGGACGAAGGGAAACAATTCAAGAGAGATCATTTGTTATAAATTGAACGAGGAATTCAAAAATAATTTTTATTTAGCAAAAAATCGTCATTTTTTTTTTCTTGAAAAATATCGAAGTCAATACCCGTATGCACGCCACTGTTAAAGCAAAAAATTATTTTTTTATTGAAAGATATACAACTTTATTACCTTTCACTACATACTAAATATCAGTGAAATATCTGAAACGGCTCTGAAAATATTAATTAACTTCCATTCTTTTCCTAAAACTTCAACACCCTTAAATATTCGCATATCATTGAGGAACACCCTGTATACTTGTGTCTCAACACGGCCACTACCTTGAATAAGTTTGTTTAGGGGTAATACTCCGGCTTCCCACGGCTGGGACAGCCTGTATATTGTTATTTGAGTTGTTAAACCGTCGTAAAATACTTGTTCGGAGTCCTGTGAGCTACCGAACACCTTCTGAAGATACCAACCACTCCTGTTGGCGAAACGTCAAATAAAAATATTTTACGACGGCCTAACAAACCAAAAGCCAACCAAATAACACTGAATGACGGCAACGAAAGCCTTTCGCATTTCACCTGTATATTCTTCAGTCAATCCCTGTATGGCATGTCAACTCGTTCACATTTTTGCGGGCTGCTGTCGTACGTGGGCGGGCTTCGTATCATTTTGAGCATATCAAAAATCCGTGCGGCTGCAAGAATGGAGTAAAACCGCCGCAGTCGAGGTAAAATATACGAAATACATTTTTCTGAGAACGAATTCAATATGCCGCGCACAATTGATTCCATCCGAGAAAATTTGCACTCACATATTCCAATGTGTAACTTTTGGCCGCACAATGTCGAAAGGTGACAGACGGGTTGCAGGAATGGGAAAAGTTTTTACGCGGTTTGATATATTGAGCTGTTTACGGTTCATGTTGCACCTTACAGAAACCGGGTCGTCTCGTTCTGCAGGATCTTAATTTTTAAGCAAGCATTTTTTCAGCACTAGAAAATTAACCGCGAACTTTGGAAAAAGACATTTTCTACACTTCACATTATACTACGCGATTATTCAAATATTTCCTTCAAAATAATAATAATAATAATAATAGACGTCTTTATTTATCCACAATTACATTGTAGTATAGTCAAATATCAGACTTATATGGCGAAGTTTAGCATGCTGCTACTCTTACACTTAACCATATAGTCTCTAGCAGATGTTCAAAAGAATACACTATCCACAAACAGATTTGGTTCATTACATCGAAAGTTAAATTTAAAAAAGAAAGAAAAAAAGGCATACTTTCCAAACCCAAATGCACCAAAAAATTATTAATCTGAATTAAAGATGGAATAAAAAAGAAATGAATGATTACGTAAATTATGTTTGGAGGGTTGAGTAATAATGTTTTAACCTTTTGTCGAAAGACAGGTAATGAAAATTCTTTATATACTTTAGGAAGGTCATTATAAATAATAGCAACATTGTAAGAAAAACTGCGTTTAAAAAGTGTAGACGGTATTCTAATATTATATTCTCTGAGAGTTCTACAGTGAACATCATTATTAAATGAAATTTTTTCCTTCAAGTAATAAGGTTTAGACGTGAGCAGCAATTTGTGAACAAAAACTGAATAGTGATACTTGACCATGTCATTAATTTTTAACCAGTTTAGAACGGGATATTTCGCCGATACATGATCAAATTTACGTAAGCCAAAAATGAATCGTATACAATTGTTTTGAATAACTTGAATAACGTTTTTAGTGCAATTGTCTAAACAAGTATAGTATACGATATTACAATAATTTAGTATAGATATGCCCAATGCTTCACATAGTTTTTTACGCATCTTAAAATTTAGTAAATACCTGTTTGCTATAAGAGTGCGCAGCTGTAGGTAGGTTTTCTGAGATAGACTTTTAACATGTTCAATAAACCTTAATTTTGTATCAATAAGCAGTACAAATTTAAAAATTGAAAGTGCGGGCGATATCAAATATTTAGGAATTTGACATTTGAGGTGGCCCTGTAGTTTGATGAAAATAAAATTTGTTACTTACAAAACGGAAGCCCTCGCAAGCGTGTTGGCAGCAAATTGTATGCGTAGTACATGCATGCCTTAATTGAGATGCACCTTATGTATGGCAAATTAGCATGGGGACAGCACGTCGAGCGAATTCAAACGACATAGCAATTTAACAGAGAACTTCTTTGAAAACTGTGTTCGGCAAATCAGAATTATATTCAACAAACGAAGAAGCAAAATTGTTTGATATCAAGCAACTTTATTTCTTACATAGTATCGGCCATTATTACAAATTTGTCGATGAGCGCGATAAAATCACACATTGGCATCAAACTATAAATAACGTGCAAAAACTGTCACTAACCCTAACAATACCATAATGAAGCGATATTTTTCTGTTTGGCTCCAAAATTATATAAACACGTTATAACGTGCCAAAATCACGTAATCCTTTTTTGCTATTCTGATCACTCGTCAGTAATTTATATACCGATTCTTAGGCCAAACCCATTTAATGATTTCCATTTGGTGAATTCAATAATTTATTGGTTTATTGAGCTCGATACTACCTAATCCTGAAAGTATGACTTCACTCATATTATATCTTTCTTTTTTATCGACTCAGTATTGTGTTGAAGTCTTTTGGACACAACTGCTATAATATTCTATTAACGCCTATCTCAGAAAATATAATTGGTGCCTCGTAGACCCCTACACCCGCAACATTATTTTAGGAAATAATGCGGTCCTGTGATCTACGCATAGTCAACCAGTAATTTGCTTTGTGTAGGTTCGGCTGCGGAATTTTTCTTGAAATGCATGGGTGAGAAAGGTGTATTGTCGTCCATTCGATTGATTCTCAGATTTTGGGACTTTTGGCCCCAATCGCCAGTTTATGGAGTAGCATCCTTTCTTGTACCTACCTTACGTTTAGTTATTTTGGTTTGGGTCCATCTTTGATGGGATTTTAACCTCTTCAGCGTGGGAAGGCATTGAAGAAGACCAGCATTCGCAGCTTTGTAACTGTCTTGTAGCTCTTTTGTTACCGATTTTACTGGAAGGCACCACTTTCCTTGAGAAAATACCTTTCCACTAAAAGGAAACAGATATTGAACTAACTGTTTCGGGACATGCATTAATGCACGTAGTCAGACGGTATGAAAAAAGATGTTACCCACAGACTTGAAACAGTTTCCAAATTCACATAATTTCAAAAAGAAAATATCAAATTGGATACGCTCAAGAGGAAGACAAGATTTTTTTTTGTGAGGGGGGAATGCGTTTATGCACCTTACCATAACCCGAGCTACGGCGTGTGTGGGACTCCAGGTTGTCTTAAGGAGACCACCTAATACCCACTAAACCCTAACCTCCGCGTGGCCCGACTCATCAGCGTCTCGGTAAGGCCATGTGTTGTGCGTGACCTGCGGTCTGCTACAGCGTCTCCTAATGTATTTCAGTCTCTGGGAACGCCGGGTTGGTTCCCTTTACCTCGCACAGTTCTATGGATGTCGTTAAGCAAGCATCGATGTTTTCGAAAAAATCAAGAGTTTCAAGTCCTCTACTTGTTTGTTACCTGGTCTTGATGGGTTCTGGTCCTGGTTGGTCCTAGTCCTGATGGGTCCTGGTCCTGGTGGTTCCTGGTCCTGGTGGGTCCTGGTCCTGATGGGTTCTCGTCCTGATCCTCGTCCTCTGCTTCCGCGCCGTGGGGGTGGGGGAGGGGGGGTTAGCGCCTGCCAACTGTGACTTGGGTCTAGGGTACTTGGATCGTAGTTCATGAGGGGTCGTAGCTGCTCGTTCGGGTGGTCCTAAGCTTTCTGGAAGGTCTTCTCTGCTTTTTTCCTCATGTACTCGTGAATGGTGTCCCAATGCAGGTCTCTACGCAAGGTTGAGTTTCTTACGTAGGCTGGTACACTGGTGGCCATCCGGAGTAGCTTCATCTCTAGAGCAGCAAGTCGCTTGCGGTAGCTGGGAGCAGCGTATCCCCAGACCGCGGAGGCGTAAGCGAGTTGAGGTCTGGCGATGGCCGTGTTCAGCCGTAGCTTGGTCGCTAGCGGCATCCGGCTGTGTCTACCCAGTGATGGGTAGAGTTGGGCCATGGCTGCTCTGGTCTTTGCGATGACAGCTTCTATGTGATCTTTCCAGGTGAGGGACTTGTCAAATCTAATCCCCAGATATTTGACTTTGTCGCTCCACAGGATATCTTCGTCGAAGGTGGATGCTTCGGGAGGTCTTGCAATCCTTCTTCGTTGGATGAAGATTGCCTGCGTCTTCTGGACGTTGATGCGGATTTTCCGTTTCACGCACCAGTCCTGGATATGGTCCAGTTCATCCTGGAGTCTTCTACAGACGATCTCGGGTCGTCGATGCTTGGCGGCTATAGCAGTGTCGTCTGCATACAAGGTCAGCATTATGTCTGCTGTCTTCGGTACGTCGTGTGTGTAGATGTTGTAGAGCAGGGGGGCTAAGGCTGACCCCTGGGGCACGCCTGCTTCCAGCTGTCCTCTTGTCGAGTGACATGTGCCAATCTTCACCGTGAACCATCTTTTTGTGTTAGATAGCTCTGGATCAGTTGGCACATGTTTGCGTCGATTCCGGCGGCTTCCATTTTGGCGATGAGTCCATCATGCCAAACTCGGTCGAAGGCTCGTTCCACGTCCAGCAGGACGAGGCCGGTTGCCTCCTGGAGATTGAAACCACTGGTGATGTTTTCTGTCAGTCGTAGCGCTTGGAGTTCCGTGTTGTGGGAGGATCTGAAGCCGAATTGCTCTGGGGGGAGAAGTTCCAGTTCTTCTGCTTGCTTCTCTAGTCGAACGGCGATAGTCTTTTCGACTACTTTGCCCATCGAGGAAACCAGGCTGATGGGCCGGTAGTTCTGAGGCAACTTCCGGTCCTTGCCTGGCTTGGTGAGCATTATCATGGGCTTCCCGCCACTACCGGGGGAAGTGGTTAAGTCTCAGAGTGGCATTGGCCTTGTTGGTGAGCGCAGCAATACCTTTGGAGGGAAGGTTCTTCAGCATCCTGTTGTTGATGCCGTCCTTTCCCGGCGCCTTTCTGACCTTCAACCTGGGGATGAAGACAAGAAAGCTTATCGTCTCCTACATATACACCTCTTCAATATATATTTTGTTTTCGCATACAACTGATCCATGTTAAGGCATTGTTCATCTGAGGATTAAAACATATTTATTTACCCATTCTATATTATTATTATTGTTGTTATATTATGGTGTAAATAAATATATGTCTCCTATCTACTACTACCAATGCAAGATGCCATAGTTAGAACTTTGTAAGCCAGATTACCTTAGTGCAAAGCTATACAACAAACTCACTTGAACTGATAAATGTTGACACTGCTTTTGCTTTTCAGTATGCCTTAATATACTTTCTCATTAATCACGCCTTTTGCAATAGAGATGATTTTTTGAACAGGAGAGGTACTGAAAAATGTCGCGAAACAAAAGACGTTTTTTAATAATTTTATATGTCAATTTAATTCCCTTTACATGAATTTAGGAGCGTTATTTTTCCTCCAGTGAAATTATGCCCTTATAACCAGTTTTTTCCACTTGACTCTCAGAAAAGTCGTCGACGGCTGCTTTTAGGCCATCGTCTGAATCAAAACGGCGTCCTCGAGGTAATCTTTGGATAAAAGACATACGGTGCAAATTCCGGACTATAGCTGCGTTTCTGCTCAATTGGTTTAATTTTGGCCTTATCTACGGTCGCATTGTCATAAAGTAGAAACGCTTCCCGATTCGAAACATCGGGTATTTTCTGGTTGATTGCTTTACGTACATTTTTCAGCATGTTCGCATACACGTCCGTATTTATTGTTTTCTTTTGGCGTATCAATGAAGACACTGGTTGAATTCTGTTATTGACTCAGGATCCCAATGATACACCCGTCTCGCCGCCCGTCACAATTTGTGCCAAAATGTCAAAATCGCAGTTTCTTTAATCATTTATTTTCACGTGCCAGTCTTGATACAAATAATAATAGTAACAACATTAAGGAATCTTATTCTCTGTACCTAACGCGTTGGAAGATACTAAGCGAGAGGACTAAAGGAAAAAACGGTTCCTCTTCTTGCCAAGAAGCCTATTGTTAGAGTATTCGATTGGATTGTTCAAGAAATGAAATCCGGTTGTCGCCTACATTTATTCCAGTATTTTGTTTAAGCCCTGGTTCCTATACCTTGCGTATTGGTGATACTGGAGCGCTCCTGATGATGTGGTCGGCGTGCACATAGCGCATGTGGAAACGGTTGAAGAACTAGGGCTTCACTTGACGGATACCAGATAATTCGTCACTTGCGGCTACTGAGGAGGTTAGTACTCTCGACAACACATTCGCCATAATATGAAGACAACTCAAACATCTAACATAACTCTTTTCATAGACAATAATTGAAGATTGAAAATTACTTTATAAAATTTCCAACCTGCGCAATTTTGGTTCAGGTGTCGACAGTAGCTTAACCCACCTGACTGACATCTTACTCGTTATCGTACAAGATATTTGTTACGCAGGCTTCCGATATATTCAATACGACACGACGACCTTCGGGAACCATTGCTTCAGTTTCTTGGGTCGTTTAATAATTTGTTGTCGCTCTGGGTCTTCCAGTTTTGGTATCGTCCTCTATGGATTCACGCCCCCATCGAAACTGTTTCGACCAAAATTTTTTTGTGTAACATGATAGCGCAGCATCCCCGTAGACGGCAACCATTCTGTCAAAAATTGTTTCGGCTGATGGCCCTCTATTGTCAGAAACTTTATGACACTGCGATACTCTGATTCCAAGTTACCCATTTTTCCCCAAAAATCACTTTGTAAATTATAAACTAATAATTAACTGGAATTTGGCAAGTAAGTTTAGAATACATGTCTCTATTTGACATATAATGCTTGTGCGTTTCAATTGTTTTTTCATGGCTATGTAGAGCCTCAGGGCTCGATCCTAGGCCCGTTACTTTTTTTTGCTATTTGTTAACGACTTGCATAATAAATAAATTTACAAGCTATTTTTCTAGCAATCAATTGTCACTGAACGCAAAAAAGTCTGCCTTCATGAATTTTAGCCCTAGTTCCAGAACAATCAATGAGAGCCAATTAGTCAAAGTCAATGATGAGTCGTTTGCAAATACAAGGTTTCTAGAAATTCATCTTGATGCAACTCTTCAGCGGGAACACCACATAAGCAAGTTATGTGGAAGCTTGTCATCTGTTTGTTTTGCAATCTGGGGGCTCCGACAAGTATGTCCAGAGAAAGTTATAATTTCATATTATCATGCACAATTTGCTTCTAGGGTAAAGTATGGCATTATTTTTTGGGGAACATGAAGTCATGCGCAGAGGGTTCTTATATTACAGAAAAGGGTATAGCTGGTGTAGCACCGCATACATCATGCAAAGAACTTTTCAAAAAAGTACAGTATGATGACAGTTCCAAATATTATGATGGTAGAACTATTAATGCATGTAAAATCAAATTTATGTAACTTTCCAGTCAATTCAGATTTTCAAACATATAACACTCGCAATGATACTGCAATAGTCATTTCCGCACATCATTTGTCCAATTTTGAAAAAAGTCCCAACTATCTCGGCTTAAAACTGTTCAATCGATTAGAAAATCATTTCGAAGCTATTAATGATCTGCGCCTGTACAAAAAGAAATCTTGAAGGTGATCTTCTGCAATGTTTTGTATTCTGAGGTAGCCTGTAGTCATAATTATAAATACGTATATGTATATTACTCTTCTCTAAAATTATGATTGTTGGTGGCTGGATTACTTTCTTCGTCAAAACCGGGGGTATGCCTCACCCCTTAGGTTAGACACTACGTTATGACCTTTCTAATAATGTGGGCTATACCGAATATGGCTACAGTTTGAAGTTGGTAAGGGTTTAAGGTACCTGAGATTGCCTTTACATGTGCGTCAAAATTCTTAGACACGGCTCCTGTGGAACCTATCATAATTGGTACCATGTGCGTACGCATTTGCCACATTCTGTTTATCTCAATAGACAAATCCCGGTACTTTAGAAACTTTTCAGCCTCTTTGTCTTTCAAGTTGTAATCTGATGGTACTACAACATCAATTATAGTGCATAGCTTACTTTTATGGTCTTTGATAACGATGTCCGGTTTGTTTTCAGCAATTGTTCTGTCTGTTATTATAGGTTGATTCCAATGATTCCAAAGAATGGTGACATTAGTTGCAGTTATAACCTGCTGTGGTTCGTGCTCATACCAGCGCTTCTTATTATTATTATTTTTTTTTTCTTTTTTACTGTCCCACGTAATACCTGCTCCTTTGCACAAAGTGTCTGTCCTTTGCATGCATATTGCTTTGTCCGATCTATAGGAATAAGTAGAACAAACATACTATACATTCAAATGGCACATACATATTTTACTGCAATGCATACGAGATTATTGTAACAGGTGGGTACTTTCGACATATCGATTGAAACGCTTAGAATCCATATATATCAAAACGTAGTAAGTTGTGTAAATTCCTCCTGCTAGATATCGAACCGTGAAATTATAGCTCGTACAATCGGAATCGGCGATAAATCGTATCGACCAGTCTATTATGTTTCCTTAGGTTAGCAACGTGCACCTCTGAACGTCCATAACTCCAGATAATCGCATATTTTATAACGCAACTTGGACCTCGTACGGAATATTCCAGGATGTCTTCCAGGGAGGTGCCAAGCGGACTACTCATTGTATTAAGTTATTTTCATTGTTATTTTAAAAAAACGGTTTTAGGTTGCAATATCACAGAATGGCTCCTACAAAGAGCCTGATTCTAAATGAATTTAGACTGTCGAGTTTAATTTCGATGTCGCGTTCCTGTCGTGATAATTTTGAGGTCAAATTATCATGACAGTGTCAATGTTATCATAGTGGAGCAAATATATGACGGCAAGGTGATATCTAAATTAAAGGGGGTTAAGTTGAAAAACGCTTTTTAGCGACACTTCGCCTTTTTATACTTTGTATAAATAAAGCCGGATTATTATTATTCTATTATATCAACTGTCGAACTTCAGCTAGGATCAGGCCCCAGGTTCGGAGTACGGAATTCGTAAAAAAACTATAGCTAGCCCTTGACTTCTCAGTTAACTACACTTCGTCCAATGCGCCTTAGGTTGACAGCATTGGCCAATGAAAAGCGTCGTAGTGATTTGCTTGCTTTTTCAACACATGACGTGGCATATCTGCTATATTTTAATAAGTTCTAGGTTCGACTGATGCTACGTGTTGTTTCTTATACGAGGGATGTCTTTTAAGTTTTGCATATAGAAACATAGTGGGCCACGCGGATCGAACGTCAGTACTGAATCTTAACCTCACTCTTTAGTAAACTTAAATTCAAAGGTTCACAACAATCCGTGAAGGGTTCTCACTACAGTGAATTTTTAAGTGTCGCCAAGTCATTAGAAAAATGGAACTCAACCGAGAACATTTACGCGCCATAATTTATTACAACTTTCAGAGGAAATTATCGTAACAAGAATGCCTTGCTGAGTTACTGTCTGTTTTCGGCAACGAAGCGCCACATCAGTCGACAATTTTCCATTGGTATGGAGAACTCAAACGTGGAGGGGTGAGTCTTAGGGACGATTCCAGGGTGGGTGCACCAAAAACGGCAGTCACCCAGGAAAACGTCGGTGCTGTGCGCAAACTCATCATTGAAGATAGACATGTGACACATCGCGAGATTGAGGCGTCTTTGAAGATCTCAAAGACCTCAATACAAAAAAATTTACATGAAGAATTAGGAGTAAGAGAATTAGTTTCTCGTTGGATACCCCACCTGTTGACTGAAGAGCAGAAAACAGCCAAGATTAATTGGTGTCAAAAAACGCTTGACCAAAAAATGTGTACATCATTATTAGTGGTGATGAATCGTGGATTTACTGTTACGAATCAGAAAATAAACGACAGTCGGCTACTTGGGTGTTCCAAGGTGAAGAAAAGCCAACAAAAGTCATCCGTTCTCGAAAAGTTTCGAAAAAGATGGTCGCGACATTTGTGTCAAAGCGGGTTATATTGCAACAATTCCTCTTAATGAGCAAAGAACTGTTACTGCGCATTGGTATACCACCATTTGTTTGCCAAAAGTCATCATCGAGCTTCGAAAAATCAACCCCGAAAGAAGAATCATCCTCCACAAAGACAATGCAGGCTTGCACACAGCTTAAAAAACAAGACAGCATTTAACGGAAGAAAACGTGGAATTATTGGACCATCCTCCATATAGTCCCGATCTAGGTCCTAACGATTTCTTTACTTTCCCGAAAATTAAAAACAGACTGCGTGGTCAAAGGTTCCAATCACCAGAAGAAGCAGTTGACGCATTCAGAAATGCCGTTTTGGATCTGCCAGCGAACCAGTGCTTCGAAAATTGGTTCGAGCACATGCGGATGTGTATTAATCTTCGTGGAGAATACTTCGAAAAACAATAATTTAAAACTACCTACCGTGTTGTTTTATTTGCATATGCAAAACCTAAAGGACATCGCTCGTACAGTGATTTTGAAGAAGCATTTCTCCCTCTACTGGGTCATATTATCAAGATCAGTTTAAGATTGTTTTTACTCAGAAGCAGCCGCACAGGCAGAAGCCCAAATGCCAGAGCCTCGCGACTGCTGTGAGGAGCTTAAAGAAACCTTTTAATCCAATTTTTGAACTGCCTAAGGACTGGGAATAGCCTCTTGATGTAGATTCTTCCACAATCTCGATACCCCAGGGGCAAAAGAGCGACCGCAACTGCCAGTTCTGTAAGTACAAGATTCGTCACGGATGGAAGACCGAAGTCAGGCTGGTTCGTCTGGTAGGCACATCACGCGGCGGCTTTGAGGAGCAACGCGCATTGGCATAGTGGCAGGAGAGAGCTAGATGCCGGTGCGAAAGGGTCCTGTCGGAAGAAACCGGAATAGCGCTGGGATGCTTTTTGTTCGTCAAGGTACGGCACCATGTTTTTGGAAGAATTGAGCTGTTCAAGATTGTTGCGTCCGCAAGCAGTGATGGTCTCCAGGTCTCTTGTCAGAGAAAAATTCACTGCTTGTCTGCTTTTATCACACACTCCGATTTCCTGCTTGTAGAGTGTTGTCATCAGCGAAGCTGTGATCGTCATTGATATGTAAGAGGAACAATGTTGGACCCAAGACCGATCCCTGGTGAACACCCGCGTTGACGTTGTGATATGAAGAGGATATCTTGCGGTCAGAAAGAATGTCAGCCACCCATCTGCAAAGCTTCTTGGGAGGCCACAAGATGTTCGAGTGCTTCCGTGATATCAAGAGGAAAGACATGAGCTTCACCATAAGACTGGATAATCTTACTCCATAATTGAGCGACGTAAGCTAGAAGGTTCCCTGTGGATCGCGGGAGCCAGAAACCATACTGCCTGTCGCTAAGTAAGCTATGACGTTCGAGGTTTTCCAGAAGCTCGCGATCTATGCACCTCTCCAATATCTTACTTAAGACAGAAAGCAGATTGTAAGCCTGCAGTTGTAAGGGTTTCTGTCAGTCCTTTTTTTGGGATGGCTTGGACATAAGCAAATTTCTAGTTTAAGTTACACGATTTTGACTCAATAATAACGAATTTCACATTCACGGCTTCTGTTTTTTCGCTGTCTCATTTAGTAGTATATCGACAACCCACAATTTGTCTATTTCTTCTATTTTGTTCAATACGCCATTGAAAATACATAAAGGCGTACCTATTTTTTAACGATTTTTCAGGAGAGCGTTTTAAGAAATTTCAAACTTAGGTCAAACATTACTTCCCTTAGAACATTTGTTTCTGGCTGTTATTTTATACAAAGTAATACTAACAAGATACGCGACCCAGATTTTGGATACATTTTTGCAAAGGCATTTTCTAATGATTTGTTTAAGATATGCCTTTACGTTCCGTGATTAACAATTACTTTTGTATCTATTTACAATGTACGCCCTTTATTGATTGTATATAAAGCAGGTTAAAAGGCTTGGATCTTGTACAAAATAATGCATAACTCAAAAGCGTAATGCCTATTTATTCTAAAAAAGTGCAGCTAGTGGCGATTAGAATTCCACATGTTTTAGCTGAAGCAAAACAAAGTAATCAAAACAGCTTTCAACAGCTTTGGAAATATTCTCAAATGAGTTTACAAAACTAGAACTACTAGACTAGTAGGATAATAACAGAAAAAGTCTTCAAAATAAATACTAAGATACCCGCATACAATAAGTCATCCAAACAGAAAAGGTGGAAAATTGATACTAAGAAATTTATTAACATGTATGGGGTAAATTTGTATAAAACTGGTCGTGCTCTGGTAAATTTATTAACGGGGTATCCCCAGTACATAGCGCCATTAGATTTGTATTTTTTTCTAAAGATATTTTATTATTCAATCGATTAATAGTTGTGTTTTGTAAAGGTGCAGGTGGCCACTTTAAGGACATTGCCCTATAATTTTTATCTGTATGATCGACTTTGAAAAATAGTTTGACGGGATTCCTTTTGGTTACCATGAATTCAATAATATCGGTCCACTTAAACTGATTGCCCTCCTCATCAACCCGAATTGAACGCATAATTTTTTGAAATCTAGAAAATCACTGCACTTCGACAAAAAAACTTCATCGCCCAAGGCGAAAAATCTCGAAGATCCGCCTTTCTAAGAATTGTATTAAAGGCATATCTTGAGAAGCGCCTTCACGTCCTGATTCATTTTTTCAACGCCCTTTACTTTTTATTTCACATGTAGCGACAGTGCGTTTTGAGATTTGCCTTCACGTCACGGCTTGAAGCTCGTTCAAATATATGCATTAGCATAACCTTCCAATTTCCACCGAATTTTGAGATACGCCTTTACGTATTTTTAACGGCCAATAGTCGTATTATACAGGGTGGCGCATCGAAAACGAAACAGACGCATTTACAGGCAGCTCAGTTTTTTTTTCGGAAAAAAGCTCAGACCCGTCGATTTTGTTTTCGAGGGGGACACAAGTTTGTCAAAAAACACGTCAACACGTGCAGCACGCTGGGAGGGGGTGAGACCAACCCTAAAATCTTAAATGGAAAGGGGATCGAGTGATACCTTATTTTAAGGGTCTCTCAATTCCCTTTATAATGATGTAAAATACATGAGCTTCAGTTCAGTAGTTTTGAAGATTTATTGATTGAAAGCTTAAAGTAGACTTTAATAGGTACACCAGATTAGTTTGAACTACTTTCAGAGGAAATTTGACTAAAAGAATTTACTTAATAAGTAAATGCTTTTCTTCACTACGCCCATGGTTTGTTTATCATTTTGTTGTTGAAAATAGCTATTGGAACGTTTTTTTGTTGCAAAAAAGTTATATCTTGAAGAAAGATAAGGAAATATCTCGTACTTATTTTAAATAGGAATTTAGTACATACATAGTTTGCGATTGATTTGACCAAACTTTGTTGCTAAAATAACTTGTAACGCTTTATTACATAAATTAACCATGGTATATTCCACAGCAGAAAGAGTTGAAATTATCGAAATATTTTTCGGAAAAAATCAGTGCGCTAATAGAACAGCAGAAATATTTAATGAGCGACATGAGAACAGTAACGTGCATCGAAAATATGTTCTAGAACTTGTAGCTAAATTTCGGGAAACTGGGTCAGTCGCCAATAAAAAACGCAACATTGAAAATCCCATAAGGAACGAAGCAATAGAAGTGGGGGTTTTAGGGTAAGTTTATGTAGATCCTACGTTAAGTACCCGCAAATTGGAGATTGTGTGTGTGTGTGTTAGTCGACGTACTGTCCAACGGATTCTAAGAGGCCCATTAGGGTTGGTGTCACCCCCTCCCAGGGGGCTGCACGTGCTAACGTGATTTTTTGCCAAACTTGTGTCCCCCTCGAAAACAAAATCGACGAGTTTGAGCGTTTTTCCAAAAAAAGCTGAGCTGCCAGTAAATGCGTCTGTTTCGTTTTCGATGCACCACCCTGTATAACAATCAAAACTTCTGCGGAGAGACAGTTATCAGTCAACTGACAGACCCTAACTACTATCAAAAATATTTGTCTTAAAGTCAATAGGTGATGTCATACCAGAAGGCCCGGTTTGGTCACGTTACTTGTGACGACGCTTAGAATAAGTCTTAGAAAATAACTTCAAACAACAAAAACTATTCCCAGCCGAGCTCCAGTGTCCAGCAATATCCATCAAATTTTCCAAAACCCGTGTAGTTTTGTATTCAGATCTCGCGCGTGGCGTCCAGAAAAACAAGCTCCCAACTCATAAAATCATATATGAAACAGGGCCAGGATAAAAATACATCGAATATCATGGGGAGAGGTGGGGGAGATTTCCCGTGGGAGAAGGCGATCGGAGGTCATCTCGGCAAGTATCCCTATTCGATCGGCCGGAAGGATCCGCCAGATGGTCCTGGCAACAGATTTTCCAACTTGTATTTAATACCGTCGAGAAAGGCTTTTATACGAAAAAAGTGAAATCCGGTTGAGCTTGAGTGTCAGGAATCTTAAAATGAATAAGAGCGATATAGCGGTTGACATTCTCAGAGCAAGCGCAAGAAGTTGAATACTTTTTTATACTCAAGCAAGCGAAAAGGCAACTGCTGAATACCGACGCACCACGACTGCTATAGAGATCTTTTGATTTGATGAAGGTCGAAAGCAAGGGAAATTCTTATCTAGTAGTAATTGCATGTTGTACTGTGTCTATAGTATGTCCGACCTTGGATCAGCTACTCAGTTAGTCCCAGAATAATATATCAATCTCTGGCATACATACACGTATATATGTTACTGTAAAAGCCCGAACAGTTCTTTTATTTCGAACTTTTACCACCATTCACTAGGTAAATCTTAGGATTTACCTCAAGGGCACGGTAAATATTGAAAAAGACATTTTTTTACTATTAGAACTTAGTATATGCGAGGTTTTACAAGTGATGGCTGATACATATTAGTTTTGGGAATAAAAAAAGAGTAATTCCTAACCATTCATTTAAATTACATATGTATTTATGAACCTTACATATACTAAGTGACATATAAATCCGAACACCCAGTTTAAATGGTTTTATTTTAATAAAATTTTGTATAAATACTTAATGAAGCATAATAAGTATATGATAAAAATTTCAAAATGTTTGCACTGCTTTAAAGCCCTTTGACCTTTAATAATGTGTGGATGCACCCTGATGTGCTACGCATTCTCCAACGCGCCTAGGCATGCTTCTGATCAGGTGGTCAATGTCCTCCTGTGGTATCTCATTCCAGGCAACCACCAACTCCTCTCGAAGTGCTTCGAGAGTCTGAGGAGGACGTTGCAAATTGAGCAATCTCCTACCCATCATATCCCACACGTGCTCAATTGGGGATAAGTCGGGAGACCTTGGTGGCCACGGTAACAATGTGACATCATTATGTTGAAAGAAGTCTATTGTGACTCTTGCAACATGTGGTCGGGCATTATCTTGTTGGAAAGTTGGATCTGCCAGGGTGTCAAGATAGGGTAAAACATGGGGTTCTAGAACTTCGTGGATATAACGCTGCGCGTTCGTGTTACCTCTGATGAAGATTAAAGGTGACCTGTAACCATAAGCTATAGCACCCCAAACCATAACTCCAACAGTGTGATGAACATCTCTTTCAACAAAAAACTGTGGATTCCTCCTTTCACCACGTCGCCTTCTAACCCTGGCACGACCATCGTGCATGCCTGAACAAAATCGAGACTCGTCACTAAAGACAATACTGTTCCATTCCTGATCCCAGAGTGACCTTTGTCTGCACCACTCAAGGCGATTATGTCGGTGTTCTCGAGTTAAAGGGAGGACCCAGTGTGGCCGGTATGAAAACAAGCCAAAACTTCTCATTCGTCGGTAAACACTTCGCATGCCAATAGGTCTTCCGTGTTCTGCAAACCATTCATTTGCAATGGACCTGGTAGTGGAGAAACGGTCCCTTAAGGCCAATAATCTTAGGCGGCGATCTTCACGGTCTGTTGTTCTACGGCGGCGTCCAGTGCCCCTTGCTCTTTGCGTACGGCCTTCTCGAAGCCATGCCTGACAACACCTAACCACAGTGTCTACACTTCTTTGCACTCTAACTACAATTGCCCGAAAAGAAAGTCCAGCTTCCCGAAGTCCCACTATACGGCCCCTATCAAACTCACTAAGTTGACGAAATCGTACAGGTTTCCGTACTCTAGGCATCGTAACCGATCGTAAGAACCAAAATCCGCCAACGTTGATTCTTTACTGCGGCTGAAATATTCATTTAATATTAAAAAAAAGCAGTATAAAAACCGGAATGTCCAACTGATAAGGCTGAAAATTTTTTCACTTGTTATTTACAGTAAGATAAATACATTCACCAACTTTTATTAAAATAAAATCATTTAAACTGGGTGTTCGGATTTATATGTCACTTAGTATATGTTAAAGAACTGAAGAAGGTGTATAAGAAAATAAATGGAATTTATGAATGCAAAAAAATTCAGATAAACAAAATTGTGAATGAAAATAATAAAACTGCTATTAAAGTAAAAAAGTTTAAATTTTATAAATTCGCAGCATGAGGTGACACAGCTTGGGAGTCGCTTGTTAAGAAGGGAAAATCAGAAAATGTACAGCTAAGTAGGTTACCATTGGGTAATTCCATACCAGATAAGAAGAAAAAAAAAGTTTGAATCATTCGATGAACGAGCATTTTGGTGAAGATTGGTGAAACCTTTTGTGGCACAAAAACTTACTACGGAGGAGAAAGCGTTCGGAAAAGAATGAAACCCAAAAAGATGGAGACAAGCTATGCAATTGCCTGTACGAAGAGACTGCAATACATATTTAATTTTGTTTGCCCTTTTTGCAAAGATTACTTTAACTAACATGTTTATTTAAATAAAAATTAATATTTTTTTCGCTCACAGTATAGTATAATCATTTTGTGTGCAAAACCGGATACATCCAATGTTTTTTTGCTAATAACACCGAGTTACTTTTTTTACAAAAAAATGTACGTCAATCAGTTGATCAATTTAAACTGTTATCTCAAAATAACACATTTTTTTAAAATAAATATGTATGGTGTTTTTTCGATCGGCTGAAAAAACTGTAAAAGTGAATATATATCTGGTTTTGCACTCGAACTCCATATCGAAGCAGCGCGTGAGGGTGTTGGTGGAAACCGATGAACGTCAATTCGGCGTCGCGGACCAGAATCGCGAATTTCTAGAAGCTCGCTACAGCGTATACTCACAAAACATCTCTATCTCCATGCTTACGAAATCCAATTAACACAACAACTGAAGCCTAATGACCATGAAAAGCGAAGAGAGTTTGTGGAATGTATTATTGAACATCAACAAGTCGATGCTGATTTTTCGAGCGAAATCATCCTAAGCGATGAAGCACATGTTCACCTTGATGGCTTTGATCTTCTTCTTCCTACTTAATTAACAGGCTCATGCCTGTTTTACTTCGGTTTTTAGCTTGAATTCATGTTGTCTTACCATGTTTCCCTCGGTCGTCCCATTGATCTTCTTCCATTTGGCGATTTGTCTCTTGCTATTCGTACTGTTCTATTTTCTGTCATTCTTTCTGTGTGTTGATTCCATTCTATTTTTATTCTTTTGGTCCACAGGTTTACTTCCTCTATAACACATCCTGCTCGTATTTCCTCACTTCTTACTCTGTCTCTTAGAGTTTGGTTTGTTATTTTTCGTAGGACTTTCATTTCTGCTGTTTCCAATAAACTTTGTGTTTTGGCCGTATCTGCTCTTGTTTCCGCTGTGTACGTCATTATAGGTCTTATTGTTGACTTATATATCCTAGATTTCGTTTCCCTTGTGAGGTATTTGTTTCTCCAGATTGTATTGTTGAGACATCCTGCTGCTCTGTTCGCCATGTTCACTTGTTTTTGTACTTCTTCTTCCACTTTTCCATAGCTTGACAGTTTGATTCCCAAGTATTCCGTTTCCATCACTTGTTCTAGTATTTTGTTGTTTACGACCAGTTTGCATCGTTTCGGTTCTGCTAATATCACTATGGATTTAGTTTTCTCTGTTGAAATCACCATGTTATATATGAGCGCCATATCTTCAAATTCTTTAATTAACCTTTGTAGGTCATCTTCATTTTCGGCTATTATTATGGCGTCGTCGGCGTAGCATATTATCTGCATTTCCTTTTCTCCCTTTCTATATCCTCTTCTTTTTTAACTTTCTTTATGATTTCATTCATTATCAGATTAAATATTAGTGGGCTCGGCGAATCTCCTTGTCTAATGCCAGTTCCATACTTGATAGGTTGCGAGAGTTTTCCTTTACATCTTACCATAGCTATGTTACCTTTATATATATTCTCAATAGTTTTTACTAAATCCAGTGGTTTTCCCCTGTCATATAATAAATGTATCGCGTCCCGAATTCTCACTCTATCAAACGCTTTCTTCAAATCTATCAGGCATATACATGCTGGTTTGTTGTATTCCAGCGACTTTTCTTTTATTTGTCTTATTACAAAAACTGCATCCGTGCATGATCTTCCTGTCCGGGATCCTTGCTGTTCCTCTTGCAGAATTATTCGTTGGTTTCTTTTTGTCGCTATTATTCTTATTGTCAATTTGAGTGTTGTACTAAACAGATTTATTGCTCGATAATTATTAAGGTCTTTCTTACCTCCTTTCTTGAGGAACATCAGCATGATCGCTCTCCACCATTCATCTGGTATTCTGTTCGTGGAGATTATTTTTTGAATAAGGAGTTGCAGTTGTTGTACATGGTAATCACCTCCATATTTTAAGAGTTCATTTGGTATTTGATCTTCTCCTGGTGACTTTCTATTTTTTAATTTATTTATTCCTTGTTTCACATCTTCTTGGAAGATTTCGGTCTTTTCATCAGTCATTATATTTGGCGTTTCTGGTAAAGATTCTTCGATCTCTTCTTTGTTGTCTTGTGAAGCGCCATACTTGTTTCTGTGGAAATCCATCTCTAATCCTTTTGTGAATCTTTCCCAGTAATCTGTTTTTGTTTTTCTTACCAATTGATGAGTTTCATTTCTTATTCTTTTGTATTCCTCATATGATTCATTGGTTTTATCTAACTTATGTTTTAGGAAAGTTTTCTTTTTTTGGTGTAATTTTTGTTTAACCTCTGGTGTAAACCATGGTGTTTTCGTTGACCTCCTTTTGTTTTTGTTTATTATTTTCGTTCCAAGGTCTTCACGGGCAGCATCCAGAATATTTTTCTTTGCTCCAGCTAGTTTCTACATTGCTTTCATTTTCGATATTTTCTATTTTTATCTTCTATCCTAGCCTTTTTTGATATAATGATTTTATGGGGTCATCTCTTAAATTTTCTATTTTTATTATTTAATCTGAATTCGTTTGTTTAATCTTCTCTTTCCATCTTTCATTGAATCTAATTTTACCAAGTAGATGGCTTCGTTAATCGCCAAAATTGTCGTATTTTGGGGGGGGGGGGAGAACCCTCGTGTGATTGTCGAAAAACCAATGCACCCACAACGTGTCACTGTTTGGTGCGGATTTTTGGCTAGAGCCATCACTGCACCATACTTTTTTGAAAATGAACAGTACTTGTTACTGGTGCTCGACATCGCGGCATTATAACACGGTGCATCAACAAAATTCAGTCACCAATATTCAGAAAGTTCATTTCGACCAAAGAGTGGAAGCGATTTGCCCGATGTGATATTTCATACATAACCCTATCCTAACTACTTTATGGTTCAAGGAAAGAATAACAATCTAAGGACTTAAAACTTTGGAACACCCTATAGCTCTCTGTTCCAAGGTTTGCGGCTCGTCCTGTATATCACATTGTCACTATTTATAATAATAACAATAATAATAATAATATTTATTCACTCAATGTACAAAGATAAGAAACAATAGTAAATAAATATAAAATCCAAACAGGCCCAATAGAAGGCATCGCCTGTACATCGACCAATAAATTTAAGTTGAAACTGTAGAATGCAAATGACAAAAAAGGACAAAAATTAGCTTCAGTAGATTATGTATTTAGTTGATGTTCGTATTTATGAGTTTATGAATTTCAGTCCTAGATATAGAATGTAGCCACTTTTTTGAATTTCTTTTGAAACAATTTCCGAAACGTAAACCTTTTAAGTCTAGGTATAATTTCATAAAATTTAGGCGCTAAATAGAGATATGATCGCTGCATTATAGATTTATGCGGTTGAGAAACTACTGTGCCACGAATTTTGTACCTGGTATAATGATTGTTTAATTTTTTGATCGGTGTTTACAAATTTATGGTAGTGAGTGATACTGTGTAAGAAATAAAGCTGTCTTATATCATACATTCGAACATCTGCGTATAATTTTTCAGTAGGATAAAGTTTCGGTTTTTTAAATATCATTTTTAGAATACTTTTTTGAAAAACATCTAAATTATAGATATGTGAGGAACATGCAGCTCCCCATGCTTATATACCATATGTGAGATGAGGCTCAATCAGTGCATGGTATAATGTTCGAAGATATTTTTCTGTCAATATATTCCCAAGGTATTTAATTTTGTAGGATACAAATCTAACTTTCTTTAAAATATAATTGACATGGATGTCCCATCGTAAGTGAGGATCCAAGACCACTCCAAGGTATTTTATGTTGGGCACTCTATTAATTTGCATTTTTTGATCATTAATATTGAAGGAGAAATTTGTGTAATTTGGCAGATGTCTAGCATAAGATCCAAATGGTAAAAAATGTGTTTTTGAGTAGTTAATACTTAATTTTCTACTGTTAAACCACCGAATAATTTTGATAAAATCATTTTCAATTACATTTTTCAGATCAGACCAGTCAGTGCCTTCATATAACATTGCAGTATCATCTGCAAAACTAGTTATTTTGCCAACACAATTAATTTGGAAAATATCATTTAAATATATATTGAATAACAGCGGACCTAAGACAGTTCCTTGTGGGACACCACACTTAATATACATTTCTTTACTAAATGGTCCTGATATCTGCACAGATTGTGGGCGATTTGACAAATAGCTTTCTATCAGTGAGTACGCGTTTCCTCTGAAACCAATTCTCTCCAATGCTTCTAATAATAATTTGTGATTAACTGTGTCGAAAGCTTTCTTTAAATCAACAAAAATGCAGATTGAAGGGATTCTGTTATCAATATTTTGATGTATTTGATTTACAATTTTAGTTATTGCGTCCAATGTACCCTTCTGTAAATCCATATTGATTTTCACTTAAAATTTTGAATTTTGTGAGGTATCGAATCATTCTAGTAGATAAAACTTTTTCAAAAACCTTTGCTACACTGGATATTATTGATATTGGTCTATAGTTGTTAACATCTGTTTTTGTTCCTGATTTATGTATCGGTATTATATTACCTTTTTTTAGAATTGAGGGATATATGCCAGATTCAAAGCGTTTGTTGATTAGGTAAGTGAGTGGTTCTGTTATGTCCTCGGCTATAGTTTTCAAATGCTCGCTTTTAATGCCATCGAACCCAGGACTTTTCCGATTTTTTAAGGACATAACAGTGGTGTATACTTCACATTGCTCGACTTTATCCAAAATATATGAGTTCAAAGTTCTTTTTGGAGGCTGAGTATTTTGTACATTTGCTTGTATATTACTTGCTAAATTTTCGCCTATGTCAGTAAAGAATTGTACAAATTCATCGCATATCTGTTGAGTATTTTTTAATACTGTTCCCGATGTTGTATATAACTCAGTGACACACTCTTTAACTTTTGTTTTCCCAGTAATCTCATCAATAGTTGTCCAAAGCCGCTTAGGATCATTTAAGTTATTATTCAATTTATTTAGATAATGTTTTCGTTTGGTGTGCCTTACAAGCTCTATAAATTTATTTTTATATTGGTTGTAGCTGTCGGTATTCTCTGTAGTTGGCGTTAGTTTCATTACATTATATAGTCTTTCTTTTTCTATTGCCGATGTTATTAATCCTTTGGTAATCCAGGCATTTCTGCTTTTCTCTTTGTGACTAATTATTACTTTATTGGTACTAATATCTATTAGTTTTTTTATTTTCTCTATGAACAGTCCCGTTACTTTGTCTATATTATTTATAGAGTATAATTGTTCCCAGGATTCTTGTTTGACATTTGATATTAGTTTTGAATTGTCGACAATAAATTTGTAATTTTCCTGGTTGTTACTAACGGTAGGGATGTTAGAATGTTTTTCATATGAAGATATCAGTAAAATAGTGGAGAATTGGTCAGTAATATCGCTTTCTAGGATTATTGGTATACAAGTAATTTTGTTGGATAGGTCTTTCACAAAGCAGTGATCTATACATGTGCCACTGATGGACCTTGTAGGGAGGTTTATATAGGACAGAAATCCGTTACTTGATAGGATATTCAAGTATTCATTTGTGATGGGATCATCGTCCAAAATATTTATATTGACATCTCCCAAGAAAATATGTTGCTTTAAATGAACTTTATTTTGATTTTGAAAAAAAATTTTGATATTCTTTAAAAACTCGTGGGGTTCTGAACATGGCGGACGATAAATTGCAGATACATATACATTCTACGATGCTCTATCTGCGTAATTCTTGTCATTAGCATATATACTTTTGTCCTCGTTGCTCCACTATTCTCAGACTGAGGTATTGACCAAATGTTAGCTTTCCAATCTTCTCTGATATAACATTAACCAATGATTCTCTATAGTCTGGCGTAAACTTAACAGCAACGTAGTTATTAGTTACGAGTTCAGGAATGGGAAGCAGGTGAATCCCTTAGAGAGCCAATATATACGAGTAACACGACAACGCAAACTGCAACAAACAATATTTGCAATTAGTTAGCGAAGTTTCCGCGCCATACTTGTGCTGCTTGCCAGTTCTGTTACAGCGGTATTAACATCACAAACATGAATTTCGTGGATAATTGTTTCAATAATATTATCTACATAGTTTAGAAATGGCGCGTTTTCTACCATCGCTTGTAATTGAACATTGATATTTATGTATTCATACCAGTTTCGTAGTAACTACTTCTCTAGCTAGTTGTTTGGTTGCTTCACCTTGGAAAATGTAGTGTAGTTTGATTTTATTTTTAGTTTGAATGCGGACTATCAATTGTGCCTAACACATTTTCGTATTTGTTGATTAGTCCAATCATATTAGCAAATTTACCCGAAATAATTGTAAAGTATGCTTTTATTGGTGAATGTTGTTTAAGGGAGTATTTAAAACATGGACACATAAAATGGGTTCTCCTATTTTGCGGGAAAACTTTTGATATAAGATTTTTAGGTATTTATGAGACATACAAAATGAGAGTCACGTAAAAAGATCCGACTAATAGCAAAAATGTTATAGCCGAAAAACGAGACAGAATGCAGCTTTTGGAACTTGTTGGTAACGCGACGATAATTTCACGCAATTACATGAAATTCTTCAAACACGTAGGATTCATGCTTCTAAATAACAACAACAAAATTGGAGTATATTGGTCAGGTAGTTTTTGAGAATTCCTAATTGTTTATCTCAAAACACCTGTTTATATACAGGATTCGTTCAGAAAGCATTTCATAGCAAAATACACGCGTTTTCCTTGCCAATATGAATGACAACCCATAACGAATATTACATGTTACTTTTAAGCGAAAAACAAGGGTCACGCTTGATCGTCTAACCAAATTCAAACATTTCGTATTTGTGATTAATTGAACAAATTAATGCGCTATCATATTTGAAAGGCGTACGTTGCTATACACTTTTTTAAACAAAGCGGATGCGCCTATCATCTTTTGTTGCAAATTACTCACAAATACGGAATGTTTGAATTTTGACCAGGAGGATAGACGGTCCACCGAAAATATCCGGCAAGGTTTGGTAACAAGGCAAGACTAACCTACTCTGTGTTGTTTCCTAACGTCAGTTGTGTCTGAGACGGCTACTAGAAGGCATCATCGCGCGCCTACGCGACTGTTATTTACGATAATTGAATTTACCACGTGTTAAAATTTTATCATAGTTTTGAAAACCTGTTTTTTTATAAAAATCAGGTAAGTTTATCCGATTTTTTGTTGATTCACTATTTAGATATATACAAGGTATACTATACAGTGCAAATTGTAGCTTTAATCTGCATATTTTAGATGCTAGGGACTAGTCCATCTACCCTCCTATTTGAGGATAGATGGACCACTTAAAAGGAGGAGAGTTAACAGGTATATTTTGTTTTAGAATTATGCCCAATAAATACATCCGTAAACAAAGCACACCAAAAAGGGGTTCTTGGTCCCCTAAGGCTTTAAGTGATGCAGTAGATGCTGTGAAGAATGGCGATATGGGCATCAATGAAGCCGCCAAAGCATTTGGGATACCAAAAACAACTTTCAAGCGTCGGTAAAAAGCAAACAACACTGATAAGCATGATCGATTGGGTCCGGATTGTTCTTTGGGCTCGAATGCCGAACTTAAAATTGTTAATCACATCAAGAAACTGCAAAATGCAGGCTTTGCACCCACCAGAACTGAAGTAAAAATCATGGCGTTTAATTTAGCTCAGCGAATGGGGATCCCAAATAAATTTAATCAAAAAGGTAAATTTCAAAAATATGAAACACACATTGTTGTTACTGATTATCGATTTTTTTAGGTAAAGCTGGCCAAAAATGGTTAGAACTATTTTTAAAGCGAAGATCTAAAATTTCAATCAGGAAATCGGAAAACAGCTCAATTGCGCGAGCTTTGGGAATGTCCAGAGAAACCGTTGATAATTAATTTTCTGATCTCGAGAGAATTATGACTGAACATAACTTTTATGATAAACTCGGGCATATATTTGATACAGACGAAACAGGATTACAGCTGAATACCAGAGCTGGCCAGGTACTAGCCGAAAAAGGCTCAAAATGCGTTCCTAGTGTAAGCCCTAGGGAAAAAGGCGAAACAATCAGCGTTATAGCATGTTGTAGTGCTGAAGGAATTTTCTTGCCCCCGTATTGTATTTTCAAAGGAAAAAATGGAAAAGAGGACTGGTTAGAAGGTATGCCACCGGGTTCTAAGATTAGAAGGTCAGGAAAATCAGCTTACGTTAACAGCGACATTTTTTTAGAGTGGTTACGAACCCATTTTCTACCAAGAAAGCCTCCAGGTAAAACTTTATTGATATTAGATGGCCACACGTCCCATACAACCAACCTGGACCTACTAGAATTGGGAGAAATAATTTTGTTTTGTTTACCAGCCCATACAACGCACTATCTACAGCCTCACGATGGTGCCTATTTTAAAACTCTTAAAAGCAACTTCTACGCTGAATGCCGGTTTATGGTTCAAAATAACCCAAACAGGGTCCTAAATCCCCTTCAATTTGGTAAGCTGTTAGGTCGAGCATGGGGAAACTCAGCAACTGTTCAAAATGCGACTTCTTGATTTAAATCCACGGGAATTTATCCATTTAATCCATTAGTTATCCCGGAATATGCTTTTTTGACAGAGACACCCATCCAAATGCCTCAAACAGAAACATCGCAGATGAACAATTTGTCAGTTAGATCAGAATCTCTTCAATCAGGCCCCTCCGGAATTCAAAATCCAAAAGCTTCACCTGCTAGCTCTAACAAGTCATCAATTCCTGATGAAGTTATAACTACTGGAAAGGCTCTTGATGAAATAATGCCAGTGCCTGTTTCATCTGCAGCAGTAAAAAGGGACCGCAACAAAATATCCGGTGAGATTACATCTGAAGAATTTATTAAAAATAAGAAAGATGCACAAATAAAGAAGAGCTCAAAACCTGTGAAAAAAAACAAAAAATAAGAGAAAGCTGAGCGAATCGTCCGTCTGGAGGAGGACTATCGCCAAACATGTAAACAAGATGACTGGTTACAATGTATTTTTTGTAAGCGTTGGTTACATGAAACTTGTACTGGCTTCGTTAACCTTTGTAATAAGTGTGGAAAGTCTGTAGCTACCAAAAAGAAGAAATCTTAGCATGGTCCATCTCTCCTCCCCTAGTGGTCCATCTCACCGCCACAGAGTAGGATAGATGGACCAATGACATACCTCTCATTATATATTTTTTTGGCTCTATGGATTGATATTTTTAGTTTTTATCTATACCAAAAGAAATACCAATGTTAAGTTATGCTATATATATTTTTTTAGTTTTGTTGTTTTTTTATTAAAGGAGCACGCCTAAGTGTTTTAAAATGTGGTCCATCTCTCCTCCTTTTACCCTATAAGACAGAAAAGTAACCCATTCTTTTTTGCATAAAAATAACATTTATCTTCTGGAATGGTTTGCAACTGATACCGGAAAGGTAAACTAGTGTATTCTGCTAACTAACCCCGTATATTGCTCAATAAACTAGTAGTGATGGCCAGAAAACAGGTGTTTTAGGATAAACAATTAAGAATTCTCAAAAACTACTTGACTACTCTACTCCAATTTGGTTATGGTTATTTAGAAGTACGAATCCTACAAATTTGAAAAATTTCAAATATCTGCGAGAAACCAACAACTGACAAATCCTGCAGTTTGCCTCGGTTTTTGGTCATAACTTATCTGCTATTGGTCGGATCTTTTTAAGTGTGATCTCGTTTTGTAGGTCTCATAAAGACTCAAAAATCTTGTATGAAGAGTTTTTTCGTTCCTGCCAACACTTTCGACTAAATCCCAAAAAACACGTTTTCTCATTATTTGTTGTCTAATAAAAAGTTTTCTGTTAAAAATTGGTGTACCCATTTTATGCGTAAACGTTTTGAATACCTCCTTGAACAACTTACAGCAATTAAACCAGACTTTGCAATTATATCTCAAACCAGGTGTATTTTCGTCTAATATGGTTAGATTGCAATGCTACAACCTGGAAGTTGATAGTTAAACAAATGCAATCTGCAAAAGGGCTGAGTCATAACTGTCAGACCTAATGATGCCGAAATTTCGAAGAATTTTCGAGTAACATTGTGCATTAGAACATAGATCGCCACTATAATGATAGATTTATGATATTTTTGAAACGATACTAGGTAATGTCATAACAGACCCGTCCTCGGTATTGAGCAAACTTCTTTTCCGTTCCTGTTATAACAAATATGTTTGGCTTGATATCTTTCTCATATATACATTAAATACAAGACCGCAGTAACTTTATGCCAATACTGGATATACAGAAATTACAAAATAGTAATTAATTCATTACAGGATGGCGGTTTCATCCGACAATATCAACGTGGGTGTTTCGTAGGGATCGGTCCTCGCCCCAATACTATTTCTGTTACTCATTAATGATGCAACCGTGTTTCAGGTCAACCAGGCGATTTCGCCAGCCTTCTGCTTTTGCACGTATGTCGCAGACACCCAAGGGTGATGAATCAATAAATATTAGTGGTAACGTTTAGTCTGATGAGTTGAGGGTATCTCCTTTGATGATTATTTGTCAAGTGGTGAAAGAGAGAGAGAAAGAGATTTTCACTAACTGTAATTATTATACTAACGTATGTTTATCATGTAAAATTAGTACAAAGAGGATTCTGAAAATAATTTATAAAAAAGAGGTAACTTACCCATCAGGATTTCGTTCTTCTAAATCGCTGTAGCGGATGAAAACGGGGATAAGTCATAATTTTGGTAAAACGGGAACAAGTCATATACCGAACGTATAGACATCCATCTTTCTGAGTGCAAAGCGGGATAATTCATATTAGATCCAGGTGCGAAGCTAATGCACTAAAGAATTATGTCGTTAAAATTGTAAAGTAAGTCAAGTTATATTATCGCCTTTTTTAGAGAATTATAATAGTTACGTGGCGTGCTCTTCACCGACAATAAATCCGACTTGACCCCGAAAAAGTTAATAGAATTCGTAAAATACGTAGCAATAAAAGACGTATTGATACTGCAATATGCTACCTTAGAATATACAATAACTTACAATGTACAGGACATTTGACATCAGTAATAATTTCATTGAAACCATAATCAAAAAAAGAGAGATAATATTTCAGGAATTATGCCACTGGATAGTAGAGGGTCTCACGCTAACAGAAACAAGATATCTGACGAACACAAACAATAAGCCAAAGAACACATCTTATCCATTCCTGCGTATGAGAATCATCACACTCGAAGACAAACGTCAAAGACATATTTACCACAGCACTACACGTTCGCGTCGTACCAGGTCTATAATAATAATAATCATAAGCCTTTATTGCCCAACAGCTTATCGCCAATAACAGAGCAATTTATAAAAATAAAAGTTAGCTTAAAGGTATTAAGTATATATATACTTAACAAACAACAGTTTATTGGTAGACTGGTATCAGAAACCTATGGCCTCAGGTCGGTTTCTCAATTTTAGGTCATACCATAAGCTAGGGATTAAAATCAATTTGGTAAAGAAGATGAAAACAAGGATAATCAGCATCTCAGATAATACTTTCCACACCTCAAATTTACGTAAACTATCAAAACTGTTCATCAATAATGGTTATCCGAAGTGTCTGATTAACAAGATCTTATTTAGTTCACCTTCCAATATTTTGCCGAACTCTGGTGATGCAGGTAATAGTCGCACAACCCCTAATAACGGAACTGATGTAATTCCCAATAATAGCATCAAACCAAACAGTACAAGCACCAACCCGGATTCCAGACCTGGTTTTGCTGTCCTGCCCTATATCAAGGAACTGACCCCTAAGCTGATCAGATTGTACAGTCCTTTGAACTTTCGAATTGCTTGCCAATCCGTCCTCAATATAAACTGCATTTTTTCAAAAATGAAAGACAAAGTCCCGCTGCTTGGCTTAACCAACACAGTCTACTCCATCAATTGCAACAACTGCAACCAAATATACATAGGTCAGACCTCCATATCTCTTAAAGGAAGGATTACATCACACAAAAGCGATGCTAGGCTTCATCCTGAAAGATGCACTCTAGCATCTCATGTTAACACAACAGGGCATTCTATGAATTACACAAGTATCAAAGTTCTTGATAAAGAAAAACACCTTTCCAAACGTTTATTCCTGGAAATGTCCCACATTTTCATGAATAACAACTGTATCAACAAAAAGACAGATGTTAAACAACTGAGTGTCATTTACTCATATTTGCTAAACTGCGAAAAATTGGAGAACTTACATATCTCCCCAAATTTTGACTCTTCACAACCATAAATAGAATCTGTGTTTTGGCCGATTCCACCAGTAAATTTCATTCCACACAAAATCTAATAATTCTCTTCTCACGATTTATTAATAATTGTTAATTTAAATTCCCATTAATTAAAATATGGTTTATTCAACTGCCTCTGGTCGGTTTAACAATTTCTTATATAACATTCTGAAAATCACATCATCTGAAGTGATTTGGCAACGTTTGGCACACGCCCACAATTCGTTCCATCTTTCAACACAGACATTGACAACCTTCGGCCTTCTGTCAAAGGGTCATCTCACTCATTATTCCATGACCACCATTTTGTGCAATCATCAAGTGGCTTCACGATGTAATGCTCTAATGTTTTTTAAATAATCTGTTTTTAACTTGTCTTGTCATATTTTATATAATTTTGACCATTGTACCGTCTATCCAGCTCTCACCATGTTACTGGACGTTTCCCTCATCCTATACGTAAACAACAATTAGCAACATCCTCACATACTACTGTAAGTTGAGTCAATTTAAATTCATTTTACACGTTTGTTGCTACTGTTATCATTGTAATTGCAGCTCCTGATGATGATGGCAAAGTCCATTGAAAGCTAGAGAGAATTACAAAAAGTATAAAGAGTCCTCTTTGCTTAAATTTTGTCGAAGTACCCAACAAAAGGCGGAAGCTTTAATTTTTCACCTAACTGGTCTAGACGACAATGACCACGTCTCAAAATATATATATATATATACACCGTAAATGTACAAAAAATGATTGCTTCTTTATCAGCAAATAATACCCGCAGCCACCACTTAACAGAAAAACCTGCATTTTATCACTTGTTGCTCATGGCAAGATAAATCATTATGTAAAAAATTCTTGAATTCTGATAAATATACGTAGGTTTCTACCTTTCTTTATCACTTAGTGATTCCTAAACCGAAAAAAATACTGCTCAGAAGTTTATAGACAAATAAGTAATGGCCTCCTTAGAAAAAAATTGCTACATAACACTACTTGTCATAATATTTCGATGATACTCCAATCTTTTATGCACTTGTGAGACGTCACTGGGCTGGAAATTTTACCCTCTTTTCAAAAATCGAAAAATACAATATTGCGGCCATAAGAACAATAAAAGTTGAGACAGGTTGCGAGAAAACAAAATATACGATTGAGACATATCATATAAGCTATCCTAAATGTCCGATAATGTCATATTTTAACCGTTTCGGATTTATTGGCAAAAAACAAAATTCGATATTTTCGGTTTTTCGCCGATATTTCCACAACCGATTGACCGATTTCCTCTAAAGCCTTTGCTGTAGGTACAACAGGATCCGAGATCCCTGTATAGAGAGGCGAATCTGGGACTCACTGTATATCCACCTCGGTAAACGTAAATATAGTATTTATTTCTCTGATGCGCTTTTATTATCATCGCTGGTCTAATTCGAGCAGAAGCTTTGATACAGCGACGTCTCTATAAAAAACAAAGTACCCTCTTTCACTCCCAAGTTTATCGTTCGCCGATCTCTTTTCTGCCTCGCTTCAAGAGGATTGAAAAACTGCAGACTGAACAAAAGTTAAAGGCAGACTTCCATTTAACGCTCCTGCAGAATTAAAATTTAGACGTAAGCGCTTTTCTGCTAGTATTTATTATGAATCATCACTTTGGCATCAACAGTACCATCCGAGTTCGTCGAAAAATAAATAGCAAGATGTGCAAAAATTGAATAAGAAACTGCACTTTCTATAGTATAGGAAGAAGTATCTATATCTGTTATTACAGAATATGTGTACAGTGCCTTGGTTTTGTAAACATGAATAACATAACATAAATATACTAAGTGACATATAAATCCGAACACCCAGTTTAAATGGTTTTATTTTAATAAAATTTTATATAAGTACTTAATGAAGCATAATAAGTAAATGATAAAAATTTCAAAATGATTGCACTGCTTTAAAGCCCTTTGACCTTTAATAATGTGTGGATGCACCCTGATGTGCTACGCATTCTCCAACGCGCCTAGGCATGCTTCTGATCAGGTGGTCAATGTCCTCCTGTGGTATCTCATTCCAGGCAACCACCAACTCCTCTCGAAGTGCTTCTAGAGTCTGAGGAGGACGTTGCTCAATTGGGGATAAGTCGGGAGATCTTGGTGGCCATGGTAACAATGTGACATCATTATGTTGAAAGAAGTCTATTGTGAATCTTGCAACATGTGGTCGGGCATTATCTTTTTGGAAAGTTGCATCTGCCAGGGTGTCAAGATAGGGTAAAAGATGGGGTTCTAGAACCTCGTGGATATAACGCTGCGCGTTCATGTTACCTCTGATGAAGATTAAAGGTGACCTGGAACCGTAAGCTATAGCACCCCAAACCATAACTCCAACAGTGTGATGAACGTGTCTTTCAACAAAAAACTGTGGATTCCTCCACCACGTCGCCTTCTAACCCTGGCACGACCATCGTGCATGCCTAAACAAAATCGAGACTCGTCACCAAAGACAATACTGTTCCATTCCTGATCCCAGAGTGACCGTTGTCTGCACCCACTCAAGGCGATTACGACGGTGTTCTCGAGTTAAAAGGAGGACCCAGTGTGGCCGGTATGAAAACAAGCCAAAACTTCTCATCCGTCGGTAAACACTTCGCATGCCAATAGGTCTTCCGTGTTCTGCAAACCATTCATTTGCATTGGACCTGGTAGTGGAGAAACGGTCCCTTAAGGCCAATAATCTTAGGCGGGATCTTCACAGTCTGTTGTTCTACGGCGGCGTCCAGTGCCCCTTGCTCTTTGCGTACGGCCTTCTCGAAGCCATGCCTGACAACACCTAACCACAGTGTCTACACTTCTTTGCACTCTAACTGCAATTGCCCGAAAAGAAAGTCCAGCTTCCCGAAGTCCCACTATACGGCCCCTATCAAACTCACTAAGTTGACGAAATCGTACAGGTCTCCGTACTCTAGGCATCGTAACCGATCGTAAAGGATGTCAAGAACCAAAATCCGCCAACGTTGATTCCTTACTGCGGCTGAAATATTCAGTTTTAGAGCGTTAGTGAATTAAAAAAAAGCATTATAAAAACCGGAATGTCCAACTGATAAGGCTGAAAATTTGTTCACTTGTTATTTACAGTAAGATAAATACATTCACCAACTTTTATTAAAATAAAACCATTCAAACTGGGTGTACGGATTTATATGTCACTTAGTAAAAAAACTAAATGGCAATAGAGAACATATAGTATAGAAGACATTTATCTAGTCCAGTATATAAGCACAATAACAACATAGAATGGGTAAGTAAATGTTTCAATCCACACAAGGTCAATGTATGTACGTAGATCAGGTGTATGTTGGAATGTGTTCAAAAATCAAAACAAAAAATCTGAAAAAACCTAAAGAAATATTCTTTTAAGAGATGCAAACACAATGTAGAGGATAATAATTTTTCAGGAATATTTAATGGGAATTAAATAATATGTTGTCGTCCTATTTCACGTATCCATTTTGATTATTTCTTTTTGAAATTATGTGTATTTCGAAATTGTTTCAAGTTGTTGGGTACGTGTTTATATAATTTTGGAGCCAAATAGAAGAAATGATCACTTTATGGTCTTATGAGGTTTGGGGCCAATTTTTGCTCGAAATTATTATCGAGTATCATTACAATGTGTGATTTTATCGCGGTCACTGTCAATTTTATGATAATAGTTGATAGTATGTAAAAAATAAAGTTGCTTAACATCAGGTAATTTTGTTTCGTTATATTTGTTGAATATAATTTTAGTTTTCCATAGTTTTTAAAACAATCCTCTGTAAAGCTTCTATGTCGTTTAAATACACTGGACATGCTGTACCCCATGCTAATATATCATACATCGGGTGCAACTCAATTGAGTCATGTTAAATACTACGCATATAATCTTCTGTCAATATGCCTGAGAGGAATTTGGTTTTATATGTAAAAAAGTTAGTTTCTTCAAAATATAGGCTGCATGAATGTCCCACTTCAAAAATATTTGACATTGTCCACTCTGTCAACCTTTGAATTTCTATTATTTTGAAGAAAAGATTAGAATAATTGGGTAGATGTCTTGCCTATCATGTGAAAAATGCATTTTTCCAAAACTCACGGTTGATTTTCTAGTGTTGAAAGAATTAATGATTTTATAAAAGTCATCCTCAACTATTCTCTTTACATCATATCAGTCTTGCCCATTATAAAGGGTGACTTTGAAGTTGAGTCATTAATTTTCAGATAATGATTGTCGAAGGAAGATAAACCAAAATATGTGTGTAAAAATAAAAAAAAAATGTTACCTTGTTTTATAAAGTATCCTCCCGACAAGTATTTCAGTGCGGACCTGTATTTGATCGTGCGATCTTTGAGCACCGGCATGCCCTCCGCTGTGAGGTCTTAAGTCACCTGATTCACGAGACCTTTGTACTACATTCAGCATTTTCATAAACATGTGCCATTTTTTATTCACTATTCACTCACGCGTTACCGACTGACACATCGACTGAATACAACTGAATAAGATTGTACATTGTAGTAAAAACATCGTTTCAAATTCTTTCGCTTTTTTGTTTCCGATGCGATGAACGGATAAGGCGGATTATATCCGTTGTTGCCAAACACGAGCACATAATATTATTATTGAGACAGGGCGGTACTCAAACTTCTAAAGGGCTATAACTTTGTTACTTTAATTTTACCAGAAAAATGTTAAAGGAAAAAAACATTTCTTTTGATCAGATCTACTCACTGTTAAAATAAATGACTCAACTTCGAAGTACCCTGTACAGTATTGCCGTATAATTAGCAAAACTGTTAGCTTTGAATATATTATTCAAATCGATATTAAATAAAAGAAAGCCTTATAGATCAGGTAGAAGTACCAAGACTACGATTCGTCTGTCGTCAAAATTGCGTAGTCTGTATTGAGGTTTAGAGTTCCTACTACAAGTCGGTAAGGCTTAAGCCAACAATTTGACAGTAGTTGTTGACATTTCACATGAAGTTTGTATTTTCCTGCGAAAACCTAAAGTTCCACATAGTCCTATTTCTCAAGACAATTCGTTAAATCACTATGAAATCTCTTTATTGGATAAATACAGTGATAATATAAAACCAGCAGTTTCCATATTATGCTCGACTAGGTATTTGCACAACAACTAGCGAGTAGAATACAGGCAAGGTGGTCCCACTGTCAAAGATATTTTGTTATATTTTTCACCTCTCAAAGTCACAAGTAAAATAGAGTTGCTAATATGCTGTAAAGTTAATAAATATTTTACTTTCCTTGCTTTGCCTTGTTCAATTTATCCCTGTTTATTAACAATAACTAAGAGATTCATATCGCAATACAGATGGCGTTTGTGCACTGCGTAACGTGAGTAGATCCAGTACCATTGCCTACTAGAATTCCTCTCCAGAGAAAAAATGTTCCTTCTAACCTATTCGAATTTTTTGGGGTTTCCGGTCAATTCATTTACTTTTACCTTCATGGGTTCTGTATCTAGGCATTAACTGGTCGATTTTTCTCCCAATTGCACTGTCATTTAGCATTCTTTCCGCCAGGTACCGCCAGTACAAGCTCAGCTGACAGCATTTTATACCAAGAGATAGCATACCAGATATATGCGCCGCTTTTTTAGCTTGTCTGCCTTCCTCATACGGTTCGCTTTTGCTAACGCATTCTGGATCTGTATCTCTTGACATTTGAAGTGATCACAGTTAGAGCTTTCAGCATAGTTCGCTGTACAATATTTTCAGTCATCCCGACAATCTTGTCATCTTGGCTAATCCTGGAATACTCAATGTCACTGTCATCCAGAAAACAACATCGGTATCTCCATAATAGCCCAATGGATGCTAGGCTGCTCGTAGAATCCAGCACGCTAATGCCTGGCACCGTATCCGTTATCAGGACGCCAAATCAATATTTCTTGCTTACCGTACTCTTTACTGCTATGTTATAGTTCTCACCCCAACACATGTTGTTTCAATTTAGGTATCTAAGTTACTTGTATACTATTTTCCGGATGAGCGCATCGATTACGTGCAGTTAACTACAACTACTATACAGGTTACTGTCCTAGCACAGTGGTACCGTGGTATGTGCCCAAGAGACAGCGTGGTGCAACTAGGAAGCTCAATTTGTGATACCTTAGCAGTTCGGTTAGTAATTGGTTTGGTGCAAAAACTGGACATCTGCATTATTACTTATACTTTTACAGTAGTAAAGAGAGAAAGTGGACCAACTGAGAGTAAGTTATTTCAAGTTATAGAAGAGGATACTGATAAACAGTTTTGCATGAAAAAATGAGTGTGGTATTTTTTCCGTCAAGTGCGATACAAAAAATAGAGCTGACCATTTGTTTAGCACAAAATGAAGCAATTGGATTATTTCATATAAAAACTCCTTTATTACTGAATATAACTTAATAAAGCATTAATTCAAAACATTTCAACTTTCTCGCCGTCTATTTAACTATTTTCCGGTCCAAAAGCTTGGAGTACTGTAACATGGTACCACTGGTGAATTTGGTTTAATGGGCAGTGGGTATGTCTGGTACAGTTTGCCTCATGGTAACGAATATGTGGCGGAAATTTCGAAAACAGGGTTATATCGGTAGGTACACTACACTTTATAACATGATACTTTGCATATTTAAAAATACGGTACTTTGATATGGCAAACTTCTCTTATTCACTTTTTGTAACATTTACTTTAAAAACGATTAATGAAGTACTACCTGATATTGAGGATCATATCCTGGCTCACTTGTGTGATTTTGAATTTGTGAAGTATTTTTCATCAATTCTTTCCGATCCTTGGGCGTGTAAACTGCTTCTTTTTTGCGTTTTTTTTTCTATGAAGCCAAAAGATATGTCACAGTAAAAAGCTGTAGCCTAGCTCTGGAAACTGATGAACCATTACCCTCAAATTTCTTTCAGTAGTGTTAATAAACGTATGCAAAAACTACACTAGCACCGAGCTATTATTTTGTACAAAGCGATTATCTAAAAAAGATACAGTTCGCGAATAGTGTGCGTAAGAAACGTGCTAAGGTAGTGATACAAAAAGCAGATAACTTAGTTCTTCCCTTATTAGCCGTGATTTCGTGTTACATACGAGGGATGTTTTTTAAGTTTTGCATATAGAAATAAAACAACACGGAAGGTAGCTTTAAATGACTTTATTGCTTTTCGAAGTATTCTCAACGAAGATTAATACACATCTGCATGCGCTCGAACCAATTTTCGAAGCACTTATTCAACTTGTATGCTGGCAGATCCAAAACGGCATTTTTGAATGCGTCAACTGCTTCTTCTGGTGACTGGAACCTTTGACCACGCAGTCTGTTTTTAATTTTCGGCAAAGTAAAGAAATCGTTAGGTAGATCGAGACTATATGGACGATGGTCCAATAATTCCACGTTTTCTTCGGTTAATACTGCTTTGCTTTTTGGGCTGTGTGCGAGCTTGCATTGTCTTGGTGGAGGATGATTCTTCTTTCGGGATTGATTTCGAAGCCCGGTGATGACTTTTGGCAAACAAATGGTGGTATACCAATCCGCAGTAACAGTTATTTGCTCGTTAAGAGGAATTGTTGCAATATGACCCCCTTTTGACACAAATGTCGCGACCATCTTTTTCGAAACACTTCGAGAACGGATGACTTTTGTTGGATTTTCTTCACCTTGGAACACCCAAACAGCTGACTGTCGTTTATTTTCTGGTTCATAACAGTACATCCACGATTCATCACCACTAACAAGGCACACATTTTTTGAGTTTCGGAAATTGAAACGGTCAAGCGGTTTTTGACACCAATTAACCTTGGCTGCTTTCTGCTCGTCAGTCAACAGGTGGGGTATCCAACGAGAACCTAATTTTCTTACTCCTAATTCTTCATGTATATTTTTTTTAATTCAGGTCTTTGAGATCTTCAAGGACGCCTCAATTTCGCGATATGTCACATGTCTATCTTCAATGATGAGTTTGCGCACAGCATCACTGTAGTGAATTTAAGTTAAGAGTGGGGTTAAGATTCAGTACTGACGTTCGATCCGTGCGGCCTACTATGTTTCTATATGCAAAACTTAAAAGACATCCTTCGTATAAAATCGGCACTCTCTTTTTTTCGCGAAATGAACCCAACAACTATAAACACACAACTGTCATTTATAAAATACGTCTCCAGACGGAGTATTTGATGAAGGCATGTTCTGCTGGTAGTCAAAGCACAAGACCTCAACAGATTCTTCACTTCTGGAATGAGTCGATTTCTCTTTCAGCGAAGTGTAAGAAGCTTCTGATTTTGCAAGATGGAGGGAATTTTAGAGTTGAATATTGGCCTTTGCTATAGACTAAATAATGCTGGACTCACCACTACTCATACATATTCACGCAGTTGCAAGAATAGCTCCATCTATGATATGGAGCCAAAGCTGGACAGCTCCGTAGCTGACCGGTTCTTGTCCCAAGGACAACTCCAATTATAGTTGTTTTACATTATAGAGCAAGGAGCTGCCTGCTTCTTTCGGGGTGCAGTGGCATAAGTTGGACTGAATTTTCCTGTAAAAGTCTATCCTGAAAGATGGTTGGCAGCTGGTGCTTAAACTAACTTGTGAGGTTGTCTCCACGGAATGGAGGAGACGCAGGTTCGAATCCATCCGACACACATTTTTCCCATCCTCAAGCTTTTGCTTACCAAATCTAAGTTGCTGTTTCGACATACGCGTGATCCGATTTCTCTGTTAATCTGTCTGTCTTAGGAGCAACATATTATGCAATGCGTTATATAACACTAGCCTGAGCCAAAGCCAGACATATTATGGGCAATTACATCCGACCGATCTGCCTCTGAGTGCTCGTAATTTAAGATATTGATTTACATAATATCAGCTGTATTAATCGGACACAGAGCTGCAATTTCACCGGCTTATAGAGTAAGAGCGTGGGAAGGATTGGTTCGCCTTATAAGGTGATGCAGATGAATGTGAGAACAGAAACAAATGCTTAGTAAGAGATCAGATAGTTTCGTAATGCAATAAACGAAGGAAGTGACGTTCTGGTAGAAGAGCCAGACTCACTTCAGGAATCTTCTGATGATGTGCACCAGAGTTTTTTCCGGTCTAATCACATCCCTGTTCAAAGTCTTACAACTCCAGTATTCTCAGAAAAGGATTGGAAGCTACAACCAAGTAAAAACCTGTATAGTTTTGCATTCAACCATCAACAATCAACCAGTGAAGAGCTGCAGCATCTAATCACCTGATTACACTGGACAACAAATTTTAGTTTTTTAATTGTATCTTGTGGGAAAAGTGCACTTCTTTGTTAATTTTGGGGCGCTGAATCCAAAAATGATAATGAAATGAAAAAATTAGTTGCGGTTTAGAAAAAAACTTTTTATTTTTAAGGATATATTAAAAAAAGTAACAAGATTCATATACTTATAAGAATCACCATATGCGCTGTCTTTTGGCTGTTCTTTTATGGATCGTTTCTGGAGCATCTCTACCAACAGTCCAACAGTAGTCTGCAAGCATGGAAGGATTCCACTTTCCCTGGCACCTTTTTTCCATTGTTGAAATATCCTGATAAAAACATTCGCCGTGCTCATCACTTACGGCTCCGCAATTGTCAGGAAAAAAGTCCAGGTGTGAGTGTAGGAAATGTATCTTAAGAGTTGTCAGCGTTTCTATTTCCCAAAAAATTAGTGATCACCAGACGTAAATCATTCCAAGCAGTTTTTTCAATACCTGTTAAAGTGTTTTCAAACTGTGTCTCTTTCAAGATATCTCGAATCTGTGGCCCAACAAAAATACCTTCTTTAACCTTTGCCTCATTTAGTCTTGGAAATTTCTGACGCAGGTATTGAAAAGCTGACCCATCTCTATCTAATGCCTTGACAAAGTTTTTCATTAGGCCCAACTTGATATGCAGTGGTGGTAATAAATTTTTTTTCGAATCTACTAATGGCATATGCTGTACATTTTTTTGACCTGACTCTCGCAAGTGTAGAATTCTGGGGGTTTTGGAATAGGATTTTCCTCACTGTGAGGCACAGGTCTCATCGCAGATGGTATGTTTGGGTAGTTAATAACCGATTTCTTTTCCTTGGACATACCTGTGGCTTGTCCAACACAAGGTACCATGTAAAAGTAACAACCATTAATATGATTTGTTGGCTCTCTCCAAACCATTGGGACAGCAAAGCGCATAGACCGTTTTTTGCCATTTAACCAGCTCCTCAGACTTGAAGCACATGTATTACAGCAGATGTGCGGTGCCCACTGTTTGTCTTGATCACCTAGTTTACAACCGAAATAAAGCTGATATGCCTTTGTTATTAGTGGAGTAATAGACCGTCTCTGAGACGCAAAAGTCACATCACCACACACGTAACAAAACTGATCTGGATTGTTTACACACTTTCGAGACATCTTGCATGAACGCTGTCAGCCAACTGGGGAAAAAATGGCTAATATAAAACAATATAATGTACACGTATGTATAACGATACACAATCATGCCGATTACATCATCTTTCCTTGCCGAATATAAAAATGTAGCACGTGCATTCTTGTGAATTACAGTATATTAACACTGTCACAGCAGGAACACATATAATTACCGTATCTCTAAAACTTGAACTAATATTGAAAAAATAAGTTTCATTCCAGTTTTAGCACATTAAAAATAGTAATATTTTGTTGATTTTATTTAGGATATTTTTTTTCTGTTGATCAGTGTTAGCGATAGCTACGCTTGTACGTGCCAAAATCATGTAACCTTCTATAATACTATTATCATTAACCAGTAATTTGATTTAAATTTCTCGTTATTAATGGTAGAGTGCCCATTCCTAGGCCAAACCTTATTAATGATTTTTTTTGGCAATTTTCATGGTTTATTGATTGTCTAGTCTCACACGTATAACATGTTTCTTTCTCAGTATTGTGTTGAAATCTTTTGGACACTAGTGTTATAGTATTTTATTAACATCGTATAGGTGCTTCCGCCCATTGGCGGTCAGCGCCACACTGTGGTTTCTGTAGGTACTAGCCTATGTAGAAATATTTGGTTCCCTATCAAGATACCTTCTTTACCGGTTGATCTCCATTCCTTTTGTTTTACTATCGAACATACCTTCTTCAAGGCCACTCATCTTAACATTCTTCTACAAAGAGGTGTTTTGCGTCATTTTCTCTTTCATTCTGAGATTGCAGTGTGGTGGGCGTCGTTTTGTTAACTTCCAAATTCTGAGATATTAGACCCGTAAACACCAGTTTATGGAGTAGTACCCCTTTTCACGTTTAGTTGTTTTGGTTTGGGTGCTACCTGGTCCATTTTCTTATGGGATTTTAATCTTCAGCGGTAAGTTCTATCTTTATATCATCGGACCACATGCATTAATGCATGTCTCGAAGAAGTTCGTTCAATATCTGCTTTCTTTTAGTGGGCAAGCGAGAACCACCATTCACACTCCTCCAGCTTTGTAACAAGCTCCGACTACCATCCCGGGGAGCTATCTCTCTCCGCTTTATTGAGATAGGGCCTAAATTTGCACCCGACTAGGCAGCTGTTTTGCATTGACTGACCCTTAGCTTTCATTTATAGTGTTTTACTTATCAATTAGGTAATTAAAAAAAAAACAAGAAAGAAGAATCACACCACCATACTCTTGTTTATAAAAAAAGGCGAGGCACAGTTTTTGATCATAAAGATTATCCACGAACATCCGCTTACGCCACACAACTGCTGGTTCCAAAAAATCACGGACCGTCACGTTTGTTCCTCCTGGACAAACCGTCAACGCCAAGTTTTACGCGGAAGTGCTCAGGAGACTCAAACGAAAGGTCAGTCGGGTCCGACAAGACATCGCAGCCGACTTTTTTTTGTTTCCTCTCCTGAAAAGGCCGATGAAAGGCAAGCATTTTGAGACGACAGAGGGGATCCAAGCAGCATGTACCGCGGCTCTCAGGGCTGTTCCGGAGAATGCCTTCCGTGGCGCCTCCAGTGCTTGGAAATCGAGCTGGCAGCGCTGCATCGACGCAGGAGGAGCCTACTTTGTAAGTTTATAAAGAATTATAACGATTGGCTCAATAAATTTTCTTAAATAGACTCAGTCCTATTACTTTCCGGACAAACTCTGTATATCATTAATGAAGAGAAATTCAGAAACAGTAGAAAAAAAGTTATGTGATTTTGGCACGTTAAAATCTTCGTCAATAGAAGCGTTTCTGCGATATTTCGGCTTCAGCATCTGCCGCGGTTCACTTTTCCCATAAAATTTTCCAGGTTAGTGCCGCCATACTATTCGATTTTCTAGGAAGCAAATGGTTCAACTTGACTGGCTCTATAAAGATTGCCTTCCCAGCGTGCCCCGTATACGTTTAAAGCGCTATGACACGTAATATTGAAACAACAATGTCTTCCTTTACGACCAAATAAAAACGTAACCTGAATTGTATTATGATTTTATGAGGCTCTTATCATTCCACTCGCAGATTTTGTAAGCACCAAGTCTAGTTTACGCGTGGTTTAAGTGCCTTGGAGCTTAACGATATGTTTACATGAGATGTGAGGCGTCTGTATGATTGTCGATAAGATAGCCAGCACTGAAACTGCCATCGAATTACAGTTCCATGAACTAAGATATTGAGAATAGCACACATTGATGTCATCATTTACTGTTTATGGAATGTTATATTCAAGAATCAAACAGATATGGTCACAAAAGATGGAATACATACTCTAGTATCTAATAGACTTGACAAATTAAGTTTAATGAAATGGACATTTGTTCATATTTGTTAAACTGCGGGAAATTAGAACGTTTACATACCTCTCCAAATATTTATTATTATTATTATTATTAAACAACAAATTTGAGTTGAGTACAAGTACTATAAACTCAAACACAAAAATAGATAATAGTGTACAGACAAAAGAAATATAACAATTTGACAATCTTAGCACTTCTGAAGTAGACATATACAGAATGGGAACAATATGTTAAGCACTGCGGTGTCTATCGTAATTATTTTTGAAACTGTTGACGGATTCCGAGTTCACTACATAAGATGGAAGACTGTTCCATGCATCGAAGACACGGTTTGAGATGAAGCGCTGACGAGTAGAGGTTCTAAAAGCTTCCTTCTGCAATTTGAAGTTATGGCCTCTGAGACTGTTCGTTGCCAGACGAAACAGATGCGACATGTCCACAACAAACAAATTATGCAGTGCTCTGAAAGTGATGATGAGATCTCCTCGTACTCTTCTATCAGCAAAAGCAGGCAGGTTATATAGCTCGAGGCGGTCTTCATAACTTGGCCTACGTGTGCCATATGGCATACGTGTAGCACGACGCTGAACGGCCTCTAATAAGCTGCTATCGCGAACAAGGTTTGAATCCCATACCGGACCAGCAAACTCCAGTAGGGGTCGTACGAAAGTTGTGTACAAAAAGGAGGAGGTACTAACGGTGCAACCGCTAAATGACCTTTCCATCATATATAGCAACCGCTTTGCCTTAGAGGTTATGTTCTGAATGTGCTCCGACCAGGACAGCCGGCCATTAACTGTCTGACCAAGATCTGTGTGATGAAGAACAGTCTCTAAGGTATGTTTGCCAATCTTATATGTTAAGTTAGGATTATTCTTTCCCAGGTGGAGAACGTAGCATTTCGATAGATTTAAAGGCAGGAGCCAGAGTTCTGACCACTTTCTGATCAGCTTGAGGTCTTCTTGAAGCACAGATGAGTTCATGACAGTGTTATAGACTTTAGTATCATCTGCATAGATGGAACACATAGAATAAAGTCGGGTGGGAAGGTCCCTTGTATAAAGAAGAAAAAGTATTGGCAGTAGCACAGATCCTTGTGGAACTCCACTAGTAACACGATGACTAGAAGAATAGGCGTCTCCAACACGGACGGAGAAAGATCTGTCTAACAAAAAAGCTTCAATCCATAACAACAAATTTCCCCTGATTCCGAGATGTTCAAGCTTGTGCAGGAGCCTTTTATGCGGAACTCGATCGAAAGCTCTGGAAATTATAACCATCACAACCATAAGTACATCTAAATTAAGAATAAATATAATCTGCTTTGCCCATTCCATTCAGACTCTTCAAATTCTGCTTTAAAAAATATAATTTTTCCAAAAAAAGTTTTTTTAACTGCTTTTGATTTTTAGGATCGTGATTCTTGAATATGACATCTAATCAACTTTCATGCTCTTTTTGCATCCGATGGTTTTGTCCTGTACGTCATTTTGTAAAATAGTAAGATTGTTCACGATGTCAGAAACCAAAAAATTTGAGAATCGATCTAAAGGTTTTTAATCCGTTGAGTGGCTATGTGTATTTTATAAATTTTAACGACTACTACCATCAGCAGTTTCATCAAGCTACTAAGTGTTGTCACTAACTTAGTTAGTAACATTTAGCAACAATCTCGCCTACTTCTGTATTTAAGATCAATTTTCACCTGTACTTGGTATTTTTCAAATGTTTTACCGCTCCTGATGATGATGACATAGTTCGTCGAAAGCTAGAGAATAGAGTTACAAGTTACTTTGGATTAATATGACGCAGTACCCAATAAAGGCTGCAGCTTTTTCTCATCTAACTATATGTACGAGCCCCTTCCCACTTCAGTTGGCCCACTTCAAGATTTGTACCAAAATATGCCTTTATAAACTAAACATGACAAAAGTATTTACTTCTAAAACAATTTATTTTCTCAAAAACATATTTGAAATCACTTAGACCTATAACTAATAGAACATCTGAACAAATAAATAATGTGCGAATAAATGCGCGAAGTTAACAAAGCAGCAATTGAAAGATTACCATTGGGTAACATCACTTTTATTTATTATTACGGCTGAAATTCTTTGGGGCATTGTGTTAACCAAGTTTTGGCAAAAATTTGGTGTAAAACAATCCCATATTTCTTGAAGCCTTGGTCTCAGTTCGGTGATTGTACGAGCAGGATGTTTCATCTCGTGCCACAAAGTTTCAATAGGTGACAGATCTGGACTGCTAGAAACCCATTTCAAAAGGGGTACACTATTTTCTTCCATCCATTGTATAGCCTTTTTTGAGGTATGGCACGCTGCACCATCTTGCTGAAACATAAAATCTTGGCCGCATGTCTTTCTTCCATCACTGGTAAAAGCGATTCTTCTAAAATTGCCAAATATTTGTTTGTATCCACATTTCCATCAATGAAATGAAGTTTTCCTACTCCTTTTGATGACATACTGCCCCAGACCATAATGGACGCTTTAAATTTTACTTTTCTCTTCAGACAGTCAACATGGAATGCTTCATTCTTTTTGCAAATAGTTCTACTGCGATTGTCACCGACACAAACTTCGAATCGGGCCTCATCACTCCATTGTATTGCACACCATTGTTGAGGTGTCCATTGTCTATGTTGTTTAGCCCATCTAAGCCGATTTTTCTCTTGCAGTGGAGTTAATAGTGGCTTTTCTTTGGCCTATAAACAAGTTGTGGAACTTTTATAAGAAAACTTACCTTGCAAGTGCTAAATCCCAGTTTGTGGTCCTCTCTATGAGTTGTGGACCTCGAAATTCTCCTTCCAACAGCGTCACTCCACAGAGCACTTAATTGTAAATAATTGGCTCGCCTGTTTTTCACGATTATTCTTCTTATTGCTCTTCGGTCGGCATTTTTGATATTACTCTTTTTCACATATCGTGGCTTAATATTAACTGAACCAGTTACGTTATGTATCTTCTAACAATATTTCTCACACTGTACCACGGTAAGTCTAACAAAGTTGAAATTTCTGAGTTTGATTTCCCAGAATAAAAAAATTTAATTATCAGTAACCGAATTTTCTCACTAATAACCTTTCCTCTACCCATTTTGAAAACCTTAACTACCCAAAACTATTTTAAACGTATTCTGACAGCTGTGATTAATAAAAACAATTGTCGTGGCTTTTATTTATCACAGCCACCTATGCGTTATAAACTTATTTATCATTGAAATGAAAATAGGTTGATATGCTGTAATTGCAACATGTGTTATTTTTATGCTGCAAATTTGATTAGGGAGTGATAAAGTTGGTGTTTTCTACTATATATTATCAAAATATTCATTGTTAATATTTTAAACCTATAACACCCTGCTACATTTTTGTTATTTGTGTTTGATAAGAAAAAAACTAAGATTTCAATAGTTGGGCCAAACGAAGTGGGAAGGGGCTCATATAATACTGTAATGACTGATCATTTAATTGAAACTAACAGAGTAACAGAGTGACTGATGCTTCAATACTAAGCTTGGAAGTTAGTTTTTATCTGACCTTTTCGTTTGAACCTACCTATGTAACGTGTATGATACGAAGAGGACGAACTTTGTTTTCTCAAAGCTGCGTTCATTAATCAGAGCATAGCTATTGTTAGACCTCCATCAAAGTTGCACCGCGCATCAGCAGAGCGTGAGCCGTAGTTTACTAATAACGACGTGCTTTCAGCGAATGGCTTTCACGTCAGATGACCCGCCATATTATTAACGATGCATTCTAGAATGCAATTATATCAGGTTGGACATGTTATCACGTGGACGCGTTGGCGTCTCTATTTGGCTCTGGAATGTCCCTTTTTAAAGGGTGTTCCAAAATACACTCGAGATTTAAATTGAATAGATAGCAGATTATTCTTTAGTTTGTTATTTCTCCATTCATACGAGTAATTATGGAGTACACAAATAGAGTGATTCAGAAATCAATATTTCAGGGGCATTAAGTGAATTAAAAAGTAATACAAAATGTTGTTATAAGCATAGGTTCAAAAATGCCCGCTTGCCAAGGTATAGCGTGTTAAGGTTATAATTTCGAAATCGAAAACCTACTTAAAGTTTTGCAATGTAGCACTAACAGCCAATGCATAAGAGCATTTTCGTACCTGGACTCCACCAGTGCAGTAGCGTAGAAATTGGGAAATTTTGACCACTTCAGCGTTGTTTTCTACTCCACGTCTATTACATTTTTAAATGGATAATCAAATTGATGCTAATGGGACTGTGGCTCAACTGAACTTTAATACCTCATCTATTCGAACTCGTACCGTTAAAACCTTTTACTGTAACAGGGCTCGCACAAGTTTATTCTTGCATGCATCCGTATATGTAATGTGTGAAATTTTTAATGCCACGTCTAATTGTTGTGATATACATGCTGACACTGGACAGCATCTGCTAGGATCTAGGAATTAGATCAACAATTTATGATACGTTTCTTACTTGAGTGAAATATACTAAGTGACATATAAATCCGAATACCCAGTTTAAATGGTTTTATTTTAATAAAATTTTGTATAAGTACTTAATGAAGCATAATAAGTAAATGATAAAAATTTCAAAATGATTGCACTGCTTTAAAGCCCTTTGACCTTTAATAATGTGTGGATGCACCCTGATGTGCCACGCATTCTCCAACGCGCCTAGGCATGCTTCTGATCAGGTGGTCAATGTCCTCCTGTGGTATCTCATTCCAGGCAACCACCAACTCCTCTCGAAGTGCTTCTAGAGTCTGAGGAGAACGTTGCAAATTGAGCAATCTCCTACCCATCATATCCCACACGTGCTCAATTGGGGATAAGTCGGGAGATCTTGGTGGCCATGGTAACAATGTGACATCATAATGTTGAAAGAAGTCTATTGTGACTCTTGCAACGTGTGGTCGGGCATTATCTTGTTGGAAAGTTGGATCTGCCAGGGTGTCAAGATAGGGTAAAAGATGGGGTTCTAGAACTTCGTGGATATAACGCAGCGCGTTCATGTTACCTCTGATGAAGATTAAAGGTGACCTGGAACCATAAGCTATAGCACCCCAAACCATAACTCCAACAGTATGATGAACATGTCCTTCAACAAAAAACTGTGGCTTCCTCCTTTCACCACGTCGCCTTCTAACCCTGGCACGACCATAGTGCATGCCTAAACAAAATCGAGACTCGTCACTAAAGACAATACTGTTCCATTCCTGATCCCAGAGTGACCGTTGTCTGCACCACTCAAGGCGATTACGTCGGTGTTCTCGAGTTAAAGGGAGGACCCAGTGTGGCCGGTATGAAAACAAGCCAAAACTTCTCATTCGTCGGTAAACACTTCGCATGCCAATAGGTCTTCCGTGTTCTGCAAACCATTCATTTGCAATGGACCTGGTAGTGGAGAGACGGTCCCTTAAGGCCAATAATCTTAGGCGGCGATCTTCACGGTTTGTTGTTCTACGGCGGCGTCCAGTGCCCCTTGCTCTTTGCGTACGGCCTTCTCGAAGCCATGCCTGACGACACCTAACCACAGTGTCTACACTTCTTTGCACTCTAACTGCAATTGCCCGAAAAGAAAGTCCAGCTTCCCGAAGTCCCACTATACGGCCCCTATCAAACTCACTAAGCTGACGAAATCGTACAGGTCTCCGTACTCTAGGCATCGTAACCGATCGTAAAGGATGTCAAGTACCAAAATCCGCCAACGTTGATTCTTTACTGCGGCTGAAATATTCATTTTTAGAGCGTTAGTGAATTAAAAAAAAGCAGTATAAAAACCGGAGTGTCCAACTGATAAGGCTGAAAATTTTTTCACTTGTTATTTACAGTAAAATAAATACATTCAAAAACTTTTATTAAAATAAAACCATTTAAACTGGGTGTTCGGATTTATATGTCACTTAGTATATGTTGTTCGGTTCTTTTTCTTGTTTGTTTTTTTCTTTGTATAGGATTATTTCCTTTTGTCTGTTTTATATTTTTTTATTCGTTTGATTCACCTTTTTTTCAGGATTGTCCTGTAAATGGTTTCGTTAAAGGTTAGTTAACAAACGTTATTTACTAATCCATTTATTTATGACAATTTTGCACAGATGTGGCTGATTATTGTAGCTGCGATGAAAATGTATTATGCGGCAATTTGTCTGTTTCACGAGCTGTATATCATGTGGCACCGTCTTGTTGAAGCCACATGCTTTGCGTTGCAATGCTATGCCATCTAGACTGAAATTAACCTACATACTTGTATGGACATGAACATTGTTCCATGTGGACATAAAAGGCTCGCAAATACTTGTAGATTGCAGAAGGAGATCAAAGCTGCATCAAGGAAAATCAGTCACGTGTGTTCGAAATGGTTATGAAAAAGGTCGACCACAGGGTGCATATACGCCAGCAACGTACACAGCATGTAACCACGATTGTCACACAGCCGGAGCGTCATGGATAGTGAAAATGGTAGCAATCCGGACATGTATCCAATTTCTCATTTACAATCTGTTCTATGAAATAGTTTGAGTACGCATACCAAGTTCAAGAAATACACAGGAGACTTCAAAAGTGTGAGGCAATAAGTGGCTGAAAGTGAACAGAAAAAGAAATACAGTTCTGAACTCAAACTATAAATCCTTCCTGTCCGAAAACAACAATCCTTTGCTCAAGCATGTACCTGCTCGGTGTTGTCATTTACACTGCACGTGACGCTCCGGCTGCGCAATAATTATAGGAAAATTGTGTATGTATGCACTATATGTAAATTTGCGATATTTTTTCAACAAAAATGTGTTTAATATCTAAATACGCAATCCATCAGTACTTGATGTCGACTTGAAAGTATGTAATCGTTCGTCTAGGAAAATTAACTGATTGAAAAAATGACATTCAGAATCTAACACTAACGTAGCGCATATTGTTTTATGCTCTTTTCAGATAGGTAAGAGGAATTTTTAAATTCCAGAAATATAGAGGATTTGACCGGTGTGACTTGGAAGTTGAGTCATTTATTTTAACAGTGAGTAGATCTGATCAAAAGAAATGCTTTCTTCCTTTAACATTTTTCTGGTAAAATTAAAGTAACAAAGTTATAGCCCTTTAGAAGTTTGAGTACCGCCCTGTCTCAATAATAATATTATGTGCTCGTGTTTAGCAACAACGAATATAATCCGCCTTATACGTTCATCGCATCGGAAACAAAAAAGCGACAGAATTTGAAACGAAGTTTTTACTACAATGTACAATCTTATTCAGTTGTATTAAGTCGATGTGTCAGTCGGTAACGCGTGAGTGAATAGTGGTGTTTGTTGCGTGGCTCAAACGAAATAAAAAATGGCAGATGTTTACGAAAATGCTGAACTTGTGAACTTGTGGACATGATTCTTATTTAATCGAGTGCAACCAACCCCTCGTGCATTTGTTAATGTAGTACAAAGGGCTCGTGAATCAGGTGACTTAAGACCTCACAGGGGAGGGCATGCCGGTGCTCCAAGACCGCACGATCAAATACAGGTCCGCACTGAAATACTTGTCGGGAGGATACTTTATAAAACAAGGTAAACTTTTTTTTTATTTTTTTTTACACATATTTTGGTTTATCTTCCTTCTACAATCATTATCTGAAAATTAATAACTCAACTTCAAAGTCACCCTGTATAACACACAGCTGTAAGCTGCAGTGTAAAATGTTAGCACCACCTGCTTTATTTATACAGGGCGATTCACTAGTCGTTACCAAAAAAATGAAACATCATACACAGGACCGCATTTTAAGGAGAGTCTTCTATGTAACCTTTTTTCCGGGTCCGTTTCTAAAAATCCATCGTTGTGCAAAATGATTATTTAATCGTTCGGTTATGTCACGACGAACATGCTGTGGGGCACCGTCGCGCTGATACCACATTCGTACTCTCGTTGCTGACGCATCTAACATATTTTTTATAAAATAAGTTAAGTATACTAAGTGACATATAAATCTGAACACCCAGTTTAAATGGTTTTATTTTAATAAAAGTTGGTGAATGTATTTATCTTACTGTAAATAACAAGTGCAGGTTTTTATACTGCTTTTTTTTAATTCACTAACGCTCTCAAAATGAATATTTAAGCCGCAGTAAAGAATCAAAGTTGGCGGATTTTGGTTCTTGACATCCTTTATGATCGGTTTCGATGCCTAGAGTACGGAGACCTGTACGATTTCGTCAACTCAATGAGTTTGATAGGGGCCGTATAGTAGGACTTCGGGAAGCTGGACTTTCTTTTCGGGCAATTGCAGTTAGAGTGCAAAGAAGTGTAGACACTGTGGTTAGGTGTTGTCAGGCATGGCTTCGAGAGGGCCGTACGCAAAGAGCAAGGGACACTGGACGCCGTCGTAGAACAACAGACCGTGAAGATCGCCGCCTAAGATTATTGTCCTTAAGGGACCGTTTCTCCACTACCAGGTCCATTGCAAATGAATGGTTTGCAGAACACGAAAGACCTATTGGCATGCGAAGTGTTTACCGACGAATGAGAAGTTTTGGCTTGTTTTCATACCGGCCACACTGGGTCCTCCCTTTAACTCGAAAACACTTGAGTGGTGCAGACAACGGTCACTCTGGGATCAGGAATGGAACAGTATTGTCTTTAGTGACGAGTCTCGATTTTGTTTAGGCATGCACGATGGTCGTGCCAGGGTTAGAAGGCGACGTGGTGAAAGGAGGAATCCACAGTTTTTTGTTGAAAGACATGTTCATCACACTGTTGGAGTTATGGTTCGGGGTGCTATAGCTTATGGTTCCAGGTCACCTTTAATCTTCATCAGAGGTAACATGAACGCGCAGCGTTATATCCACGAAGTTCTAGAACCCCATCTTTTACCCTATCTTGACACCCTGGCAGATCCAACTTTCCAACAAGATAATGCCCGACCACATGTTGCAAGAGTCACAATAGACTTCTTTCAACATAATGATGTCACATTGTTACCATGGCCACCAAGATCTCCCGACCTATCCCCAATTGAGCACGTGTGGGATATGATGGGTAGGAGATTGCTCAATTTGCAACGTCCTCTTCAGACTCTAGAAGCACTTCGAGAGGAGTTGGTGGTTGCCTGGAATGAGATACCACAGGAGGACATTGACCACCTGATCAGAAGCATGCCCAGGCGCGTTGGAGAATGCGTAGCACATCAGGGTGCATCCACACATTATTAAAGGTCAAAGGGATTTAAACCAGTGCAATCATTTTGAAATTTTTATCATTTACTTATTATGCTTCATTAAGTACTTATACAAAATTTTATTAAAATAAAACCATTTAAACTGGGTGTTCGGATTTATATGTCACTTAGTATATGAGTTTGTGTTTGAACGTTGTGGCAATACGTGCATAAGCAGTTAATCATTGAAATGTCGCACCAGATATTTCAAGAAAATCTGTGTTGAAACGAGTGGATTCTTACACAATGGGGATTTTCTACGACCAAATATGCTCATTATGAGAATTAAAGGGTCCATTCCTCGTAAAAAGCAATTTATCTGACCACAAAACCAAATCAATAAAAATCTGTATTTTGATTATGCATTTTCTGTATCCACTTACAAAAAATTTAGATGTTGCACTTTATCGCCGGGTTGCAGACATTGCACATTTTGCAAATGGTAAGGATGTAAAACTTCCAGATTTTAATTTCTCGACGCAAGACTTTGGAAACATGGTACCTGGGCTGCAATCCGTCTAGTACTTGTACTAGGATAACCTAACGCCAAATTAATCACTTCCAGTTCCTGTTGAACAGTATTCCGGACATTTTCATTTTTAAACTTCAACTTTTCAAGCCCTCGAGGGAAAAATGTTACATAGAAGACCCCCCTTAAAATGTGGTATTATGTATGATGTTTCATTTTTGGTCACGACTTGTGAATCACCCTGTATACGATTTGGCAATATGCGTATACAGATACAAGCATAACTTCACGTTCAACAAGGGTGTACATAATTTTTGTACTAGACAAAGACATGATCTATTTGTGGCCTTTGCAAAATACTTGAAGGGTAACAAGTCGCCCAGTGTTTTGGATCAAACAATTTGTAATAAGTTACGTAATGAGGTAAAATTGTGTACCTCATTAGAAAAGTTCAAAACATGTTTAAACAAGTTTTCGTGCCTGTACGATGTGTCTGAATTTGTTGATGTCTAAATATTGTATCTTGCTTGTTGGTACCTGACGAACCCAATGCATATTTTTGACAATAAAGAGTCAAATTGAATTTTCTGATAGAACAAACCTGTCAATTTTTGAAGAATTCGGATATGTACTTCTTTTTCTGTCAGTATCACAACATGAGCTCAGTACGGGTACCAAGTTTCAAAAGAATATACAGGGTAGTTAAAAAGTTACAAGGCTGATATACAGGGTGTTCGCAAAGTTGGGGTTTTCCTTTTCAGAAACAACTACCCTTGAAATAACAAAGGTAATGTGTAGTGAAACGAGGGCGACCAAGTAAAAAAAAATAAAGGAAAAAGTACTCAGTCTCCAGTTGACGAGAAGGGCTAAGTACGTCTCTGCCTGAAATCGAAAGTTATTCACCCCATTACGCGTGAACGTAGATTCGTCTGTCACCAATATGCACTTCAAAAAGTCCAGATTATTGTCATGTTGATGCAACAACCACTCACAAAACCGCACTCTTGCTGGAACATCGTCAGGTTGAAGGGCTTGTACACGTTGGACGTTTGCCACACTTTAGTTTTTGATACTTGCACTTCTCTAGCCACGTCTCTAGTGCTTGTTGAGGGATTCTCGTCTACGCGATTCAGTAGTTCTTCGTCAACTTGCACCATTCGTGGTTGTCTAGGCCTCCCACTGTGCCCACCTCGAAATTCCTCCAAATGGCCCGTATCCCTGACTCTCTGGACCAGGTACACAAATCTGCGGGGCCTTGGATGATGTCGTCAAGGGAAACGATCTGCATACACTCGCGACGATTCTGTATCATTTTGAAGACATTCGCCATAAATTAACAGCATATCAACGAGTTCATTATTGGTGTATGAGTGTGCCATTATTATTTTTTTTTTTTTGAAAATGCAATCGATTATACGGGTTCGTTACCTCTATACGCGTGACCCTTTGCCGTCGGTTGAAGGTTGCATACTGACCTGACACACTGACCCCGACCCCCGACCTAGTTCTGTCGTCGGGTTCAGCTAGTAGCCGGTACCAGTCTGGGATATCGCGGCGGGTCGCGCCTACAGGACGGTATTAAGATATTTTTGATGTTGCAGAGCCCTTTATCTCGGTTCCTTTAAGACATTGGTGCATATGGTACTAAGAAAAATTGCTTATGTTTTCAAGATCTACACGTCGTGTAAAGGAAAACCCCAACTTTGCGGACACCCTGTATAAAATGGCTAAATTTCCTTGTTATAAGGAAGCCATCAACCTTGTGTTATCTATAGTTCACTAGTCTATATCCTCGCTTAAAATGTATCCCTCCCCTAATAAGACACCCTGTACAAGATACCGTCAGTAAGTGAAAGCTTCCACGGATATCCAAGCATGTATGCTGTCTGGTACTCTTGTTGCTCACAATACCCATATGACAATGTTCGCTTAGTTTCATGGGCATGTATCGCAGCTTCCCAGTAGTCACCGGCAATTTTCCGGAAGGATCCCCTCGGAATAATCCACTGGGGGTGCGGTGGGAAGTTTGCTCCAAAATACGCGTTCGTGTTTTGTTTAAAAACAACTATGGTGGCCTCGTCGGGACCATAGCTTAATTCGGAGCCCGGATGCGCGCGCTATAATGTAAACACAACTTTTAGAGTCGAGTTGTTTAAGTGCCAATGAGACTCATATGTATGTGTGTACACGCTTAGACTTTGTTTAGTCGCAGAAGAGTAACAGCAGCATGCTCGTTACTTGTGGCAGATGAACTTCCGGGGATGTTTAATCGCTACGCGATGCGAGGAAGTATTGCAAACGCGAGAAACTTGGAAAACGAGATATTATGTTTTTTTGATGTTAAATAACATGCAACTAAGAATGCGAGGTACTGTATCAAAAATAGTTATTACCAAAACGGTCAAGAGGAAAACCTGTAAAATATTTTAAACCTCTGAAATGGCCGCAAAACTACAAAGAATACCTTATCTACAAACTCGAGAATAATCTGGACCTTTTTTCTTTGACAATTTTCTCTAAAAATAAAGTGATATTCAAACGGCGTAGCCGTTTTAAACAAATTTGGGCTAGTTAAAAGAACTATTCTTGGGCTACAAATATTATAATATTTGAAGTTCTATTAGTTCCACAGAAATGGTTATTTTTCTCAAAAAAATTGAATGCACTGGTATGATTTTTTATGAAGAAGAAGCTAAATGATATCTAAACAAGCTCGTAAAGACCGCATCCCTTTCAATTTGAGGTCTGGTCTATACGAAACAGATGTCTTATAATTTCAAAGCCTACCTAAGAACTGCTGCTTTTCTAGAATAACTAAGGTTTGGTAATGTCACTGTATGATACATCATACATTTTTGAAGTGATAATCTAAAGCTTGATTCATCTATTCAGAAATCCAAAATGGGATCCTTAAGAAAAAATAAAGCTGATGTTGGAGAATAAGAGACGAAACTTTATATTGATGCCATCTTGTACAGGAGAAAAAGTAGCCATGTTAGTGTACAATTTAGTTGAAAATACTACTACAAATAAAGCTGGAAAAAGAACATTAGTACTATTTTGGGAAAATTTGTTTTTTCTGTCTCTCTCCGAAAGTACACGGTGTCCCATTTTCGATTATATCCTTTCTGTATATATATATATAGATACATGGTGTCCGCAAAGTTTGGGTTTTCCTTTTTAAAAACAACTACCCTTGAAATAACAAAGGTAATGTGTAGTGAAACGGGGGCGACCAAGTAAAAAAAGATAAAGGAAAAAGTACTCACTCTCCTGTTGACGAGAAGGGCTAAGTACGTCTCTGCCCGAAATCATACCGCTCCAACAGAAAATGAAATCAGCTGATGCGCTACCGAGCAGACGCAGGCAAACAAGGAAGGCAAAATGTTGCGTAAAAAGTCTAGGTATTGCATCCCGTCCAATCGATTTGGGAGAATAAATGGTCCAATGAGCATACCGTTCACCATGCCAGCCCAAACATTCACCGAAAATGTTTGTTGAAAATGTGTCCGACATACAGCGTGCGGATTTTCTACTGACCAAACATGAGTGTTGCGAAAGTTATTCACCCCATTAAGCGAAAATCGTTAGGCTTGTACACGTTGGACGTGAAACGGATACAGTCCCTCTTCACGCAGCGTTTTCCACACTTTAGTTTTTGATACTTGCACTTCTCTAGCCACGTCTCTAGTGCTTGTTGAGGGATTCTCGTCTACGCGATTACCTCTACACGCGTGACCGTAACCGTCGGTTGAAGGTTGCATACTGAACTGACACACTGATCCCGACCCAGTTCTGCCGTCGAGTTGAGACCTTGTACCAATCGGTGATGTCCCGGGTCGCGGCTACAGGACGGTATTCAGATATTTTTGATGTTGCAGAGCCCTTTATCTCGGTTCCCTTAAGACATTGGTGTATATGGTACTAAGAAAAATTGCTTATGTTTTCAAGATCTACACGTCGTGTAAAGAAAAACCCCAACTTTGCGGATACCCTTATCAATTAAAATGATATTGAATAATAAACCCACATACCTCAAAGGGTGGATAAATATTTAAGCAAGCCTATTGAAATATAGTTGTGAAGATTCTTCACAGGAGTTTTAATCGCTCTGTCCATATTTTTCAAAATCCTGCGAATTTTCATTTCCAGCCATCGTAAAAAATATGATATTACTCAAAAAATATAAATTACGCAACTGACAGGTTTTGACAAGCAAATAACCAATCCATTGTTCTTCTATCCACGGCCTACTAATACTTATACAATACTTACCAAGAGTGTCATATAGGGACACATCTTGTGAAAATAAGAATTTAATATTTATTATTTAAAATACATATCATGTATTCTGACCCGTAGGTTCCCACCATGGTATTCCTTAGACACAATAAATAAAATAAAAGAAAAAGAACGAGTACATAAAAACTACCAAAAAAAGGAGATGAAGCATCTCGTACAAGATTTGATTCTTTAAGAAGGACGATAAAAACTCAAACTGACAACGAATACCGTAATTTTATTTTGGCAGCAGAAAACAATATTTTTATCAGATCCTTCTCAGTTTTGGCATTTTATCCACAGTAAAAAAGGAATATCCCGTTTACCTGGTAAGATGAAATATAATGAAACTACCTTAACAAAACCCCAATATATTGCTGACTCATTTAAACAGTATTTTTCGACAGTTTATACACCTTCCGATCAAAATCTTAGTGAAAATGTAATCCTGGATTATGGAAACTCCTTGTTTATATATTTACCTCAAATATGTGAAGCTGATGGTCTTAAAGCGGCGAAAAAGTTAAAAAATAAGTTGATTATAGGCCCTGATCAAATACCCAGCTTCTTAGTGAAGGATTGCATACATGCGCTACTCAGACCATTAATACATCTGTTCAACATTATTTTGAAGACGGGCATCTTTCCAGACAACTGGAAGATATCCAGAGTTACCCCGGTGCTGAAGAATAGTGATAGAGCTTTAATTAAAAAATACCGCCCAATCGTTGCAGTATCCAACTTTTCAAAGCTATTTGAAATTATTGTTTATGAAGTGATTTATATTCAGTCAAATCTGGTATGTATTACTCAATCCATCCGTGAAAACCTTGATAGCAGAGGGCAGACGGATGTAGTTTACATGGATTTGCAGAAGGCATTTGACCGAGTAGACTTATACATTTTAATGAAAAAATTACAAGGATTTGGGTTTTCGGCACGTCTTCTAAGCTTGCTTAAATCGTATTTATTTAATCGAGTGCAATTTGTGGAATATGAAGGGCACCGCTCTGATATTTTCTCGCCAACATCTGGGATTCCCCAAGGATCGAATTTAAGAACTCTATTGTTTTTGTCATATATAAACGACCTAGCTATGATGATTACATGCCAAAAGTTGCTCTATGCGGATAACCTAACAAAACTTTTCATAACATAAGCTCAAATTCGGACTGCCAAATTTTACAAGGCAACATTGACCTTGTCTTGGATTGGTGTAATGCTAATCATTTTGAAGTTAATGCAGATAAATGCATCATATTAACGTACACCAGAAAGAAAGAACCAATAACATGGTCCTACAAAATAAGCGAAAATGAGTTGAATAGGTGCTATCAAATTAAAGATATCGGTGTTCTCTTTGATAGCAATTTGTCATTTTGTGATCATATAAATGATATCACAACATCAGCCAACCGAATGTTGGGCTTCATCATCCGAAACAGTAGACAATTTTCCAATTTATATGTTTTGAAACTTCTTTATTCTTCGTACGTTCGATCTAAATTGGAAAGTTGTTCTTTAATTTGGTATCCCATCTATTCGGTTCATATAAGCCGTATTGAGAGAATACAAAGAAAGTTTTTGAAGTTTCTGCATTTCAAGTGGACAGGCGTATATCTGGAGAGAGGATGTGATTATTCTGTACTCATGAATACATTTGACTATATAGTAAAATAGTAGGAGAGTTATAAGTTGTTTAAATTTTCTTTATGATGTTTTGCACAATGATGTCATATGTGAATATATATTAAGTAAGCTTAAATTTCATGTACCTGTGCGCAATTTGCGTCACCAAATGACATTTTACTGCGAATTAGCTCGGTTATGTGTGAGAACTTCAATTCTTTAGGTGAATATTGTGATGTGAATACTTCATCTAGAAATGACTTTAAACAACGTTATCTGGCCATTTCCCATGGCATGTAATGACTTTTGTGTTATACTTTTTTGTTTTTTTTTTTAATATTCTGGCTTTTTGATCTAGCTGTATTATTAATTTGTTTTTTTATATACTAGGATTATGTGTTGCTCTTGTTTTCTTTTTGAACTATTTCCTGTAATTGGATGATTGTACCTGTTGGAAATAAAGATCCATCCAGCTATCTATCTATATTTTTAAATAAATTTCACATTTTCATATGTTAATTCTATATAATGTTTTGAATAATTGAAAAATCTAAGTTTAATTCATGACTAAAAATGGACATCGCATAGAAAAAGTCTAACTAGTCACTGGATTCTACTTGACAGATTGTACAGGAGCCAGTTTTCAGTTTTGCGATATGTTGAAGGATAACGGAGATACGAGGGGGGTCCCAAAATGCTATATTTTTAATTTCGTCCTGTATCTCAGAAACGAAGCGAACTACGAACATCTTGTTTATACCATCTCTATTTTCACAAAAAACTAGCACAGTACTGAGGAAACCGCAACGTGCTATCCTTACTATACTATAACTATTTAAAACTGTAATGACTCATACGCGTGATCAACACGTGAACAGAGCTCGATCCCGGCTTCCTTCCAGTACAGCTGTATAGCGTACGACATATGTCGTTTCTGTGGCTTTGCGGTGGTCAACAGCACAGACAGAGATGGAAATAATGGCTGATTGTTCTCCGCCGATAGGACCAATTTAATCAAAGACGCGCCTCGACCGGCAGACTCATAGGCGTCGGCAACGCATTGGAACGTGTTTCGTTGAGCGATCGCATATTGTGTGTTTTTATAAGAATTGTTGTGTGATTGTTATTGTTTTGGTTTCTGTGGTTACTGTTTTGGTTACACTTAACCATGGAGAGTACAAATGGCACGAGTGGAAGTACTGAAAGCCAGGGAACAAGTAGACGGCTTCGTAAAGCACTGAAGAGGGACGCGAAAGAAATCGTGCTCAACGTGTTCAATTATCTGAACAGAACTATGTCGCAGGGAGATGCACTCGCGCGTTGTGAAAGTATGACAGGCGTTCCAGAGTGGACCATTCGCAGGGTGGTGCATGAAAAGAAGAAAACTGGAGCTACTACTGATCCAAAGTTTAATTTGAAGGGACGAAAGGCCGTTAAATTGGATGACGATAGCAAAACGGCGTTAAGGCGAACCGTACATTCATTCTTCTTTAGGAATGAGATACCAACCCTCAAGGCTGTACATGCAGCGATCAAGGAAAATGAAATTATAACCCAAATGAGCGTCGAGGTAATGTGGAAATCCCTGCACGAAATTAATTTTCGTTACGAAACGCGTAATCGGAAGTCAGTATTGATAGAGAGACCTGAAATAGTCGCCTGGCGTCGAAAATACCTACGCGAAATGATTGAATATAGGCGACAAAGCAGAAAAATCTATTATTTGGACGAGACATGGGTAAATGCAGGTCACACAGTTAAAAAAACCTGGATAGGCAAAAACGTAGTGAGTAACCGACAAGCAAGCATTGAAGGTTTGTCAACAGGTCTTCGTGGACCGTCAGCGAAAGGTCAAAGATTGATCGTAACTCATATTGGTAGGGATAGTGGCTTTTTAGAAGAGTGTGACTTGATTTTCGTCTCTAAGAAAGGAGCTGATTACCATGACGAAATGAATGCCAGCTGCTTCGAGAGCTGGTTTCAAGGGGTGCTTCAGCGAGTTGAGCCCAACTCTGTGATCGTCATGGATAATGCTTCCTACCATAGTCGTCGAGCCGAACGTGTACCGACTATGGGATCTCGAAAAAGTGACATGCAGCAGTGGTTGCGCGAAAAAGGAATCCCGTTTGACGATTCATGTGTGAAAGCGGAATTGTATGAAAAAATTAAACAGCACCAACCTGCGTACATTAGTTACGTGACTGATGAGATGGCCTGTCAATGTGGTGTCACTGTGCTGCGGTTACCGCCCTACCACTGTGAACTGAACCCAATAGAGCTCATCTGGGCTCATGTGAAGGGTTATATTGCGCGCCATAACACAGCCTTCAAATTACCAGACGTTAAGGTTTTACTTGAGACTTCCATACAGCTAGTAACGCCCGAAGCTTGGCAGAATGCTATCCGTCATGTTGTGAAGGAAGAAACAAAAATGTGGCAGCTTGACTACCACATCGACACCATCATAGAGCCAGTTATAGTTAATTTCAACGAGGAAAGCGATAGCGACAGTTTATTACTGTCAGATGTAAGTGGAAGCGACGATGAATAAAGGTAATTCCCAAATTTTTGACTTACAATATGTTTCAAACCACTCTTTATTAAGCATGTGACAAATCTAGTTCACCAATGTTAAACATTCATACCCCGCCTATGAACAGCCGACTACTGGTAGTTAAGTGATGTTCACGTGAACATCGATGAGTCATTACAGTTTTAGATAGTTATAGTAGTATATAGTATAGTAAGTGATATACTCCATCATTTTGTCCAAAATGTACCTTGAATTTCTAAGAAGCATTTTGTTGGGTACCTAAATGTGACTTTGTATATCTTACCGTTTCTGAGGTCTCAATGACGACGGTCGAATTTGAAATACCCTGTATATATCTTTCACAGCATTGGTAAGTTTCTGTAAGATTCTCGCTTGTCTCATGCATTCCCGTATTTTCAAGAGTACTGGAGGTAAAATTGGAATTGCTGCTTTAGTCGAGTTCGATCATTAATTATAATTCTTGTATTAATCAAAAGTTTTCTCACTCTCCTTGTATAGCAGCATATTGCAGCTTCATTCATTTATATTTAATATCCCTCTGAGTTTAACTGTCAGTCATCTTCTGCGGAAACGCCGGGCCGCTGAAAATAATCTGTGTCAGAATCTGTACCATCCCAGCTTCTGGACAGCCGCCAGTCACTCAAACTGTCTATAATTTCTGCGGATTTCAAAGGGGGCATTATCTCGATGGTCTGAGAAACAATACACAACCCCGGCTGTGCTTGCGCCTCTCGGCGCTCATTAATCAAAGGGGGTCTCGGAATGGGGTGTCGACTTTGGAATGTCCGCTTCGCATTTTATCATATAGACATTTCGGAAGGACCGGAGTTAGGGATGGTAACGAAACATCGATTAATCGAAAACATCGAACATAGTAATAGTGATATAGTGATATTTATTTGTCTCCAGAATAGACAACCATTACACATACAATTTTATATAAGACAAAAAAATGCTCAGGTAAAAATAAGAAAATGATTAAATAGCAACCATGACGTATTACTATCCTAATTTAGCATGCAAATGATGCATGTGTATCAATTTGAGTGAAATTGCCGTATATGTAGATAAGCTATGGATAGTTTTACTCACAGAATTTGGATATCAGTGGAAGTACCACCACTACAGGATAACCTATGCGTAGCCATTAAACTTGAGTATGTTAAAACACAACACTACAGACAATTTAAAATGGGCCACTAAGATTTAATGACAACTAAATTAGACACTGATCTACCTATAACTATTTTTTGACGATATCACAATAAGCTAGCGGTAAATAAAATCTACAAGAAATAGAATATAAGAAGAGTTAAACAGGGCCCATGAAAAAAGCGAAAAATCAGTCAGTGAAGAATCAGCAATTACAATGTACATATATATCTCGTGCCTTCTACGAGCCCCTTCCCACTTCAGTTGGCCCACTGCTAGATTTTTACCAAAATATGCCTTTATAAACTAAACATGACGAAACTACTTACTTCTAAAACAATTTATTTTCTCAAAAACATTTTAGATACACTCTAGTCGTAAAAAATACATATTTGAAATCACTCAGACCTATAACTAATAGAACATCTGAACAAATAAACATTGTGCGAATAAATACGCGAAGTTAACAAAGCAACGATTGAAAGATTACTATTGGGTAACATCACCTTTGTTTTTTTATTACGGCTGATATTCTTTGGGGCATAGAGTCATCCAAGTTTTGGCAAAAATTTGGTGTTAAACAATCCCATATTTCTTGAAGCTTTTGTCTCAGTTCGGTGATTGTACGAGAAGGATGTTGTCGTAGAACCTTTTTCATCTCGTGCCACAAATTTTCAATAGGTGACAGATCTGGACTGCTAGAAACCCATTTCAAAAGTGGTACATTATTTTCTTCCATCCATTTTATAGCCTTTGTTGAGGTATGGCACGCTGCAGCATCTTGCAGAAAACACAAAATCTTGACCGGATGTCAAACATTCTTCCATCACTGGTAAAAGCGATTCTTCTAAAATTGCCAAATATTTGTTTGTATCCACATTTCCATCAATAAAATGAAGTTTTCCTACTTCTTTTGATGACATACTGCCCCAAAGCATAATGAATGCTGGAAATTTCACTTTTCTCTTCAGACAGTCAACATGGAATGCTTAATTTTTTTGGCGAATAACTCTACTGCGACTGTGACCAACACAAACTTCGAATCGGGCCTCATCACTCCATTGTATTGCACACCATTGTTGAGGTGTCCATTATCTATGATCTTTAGCCCATCTAAGCCGATTTTTCTTTGCAGTTAATAGTGGCTTTTCTTTGGGCTATAAACAAGTTGTGCAACTTTAGGGTTTTTACTTCACTTTTTTATAAGAAAACTGACCTTGCAAGTGCTAAATCTCAGTTTGTGGGCCTCTCTATGAGTTGTCGACTTCGAAATTCTCCTTCCAACAGCGTCAATCCACAGAGCACTTAATTGTAAATAATTGGCACGCCTGCTTTTCACGATTATTCTTCTTAATGCTCTTCGGTCGGCATTTGTGATATTACTTTTTTTCACATATCGTGGCTTAATATTAACTGAGCCAGTTACGTTATATCTTCTAACAATATTTCTCACACTGTACCGCGATAAGTCTAACAAAGTTGCAATTTCTGAGTTTGATTTCTCAGAATTGAAAAATTTAATTATCAGTAACCGAATTTTCTCAATAATAACCCTCTACCCATTTTGAAAACCTTAACTACCCAAAACTATTTTAAACGTATTCTGACAGCTGTGATTAATAAAAACAATTGTCATTGCTTTTATTTTTAATAGCCACCTATGCGTTATAGACTTATTTTGCATTGAAATGAAAATAGGTTGATATGCTGTAATTGCAACATGTGTTATTTTTATGCTGCAAATTTGATTAGAGAGTGGTAGAGTTGGTGTTTTCTACTATATATTATCAAAATATTCATCGTTAATATTTTAAACCTATAACACCCTGCAACATTTTTATTATTTGTGTTTGATAAGAAAAAAACTAAGATTTCAATAGTTGCGCCAACTGAAGTGGGAAGCGGCTCGTATATACAAATGGATTTCATCTCTCTAGACTTCATGCGGCCAGGCTTTTATTTGTTATTTAATTGAATTTAAATTGTTTGCTTTTTTCAAGACACTGAGATGGCATTGAGAAACCTTGGGTAGGGAAAAATTCAGGACCTTTGTGTGTCATTTCGCCGGCTTTGGGACTACATTGTGGGACAGCATTTTCTGATGGGTGCCATAGCATTGTTCAACCTGCCTCAATGAACGTCAGTTTTTATACTGAAGAGTAATAAGATTGTAAAAATGTAACTGTCTGATGTCAAACTCATTGGAAGCATAGGTCTTTCTTTTTTGTTTATCACTTCGAGACTGTATTTTTGTATACATTCGATGTTTTGTCATTGACCGTCGTATGTCGATGTATCGATGCATTGACGTCGTAAATCATCATAAACATCGGCATATCTTGACATGAAGTATGTCTATTTGTACCCAGATTAATGATACGCTAGTGCCTATATGTGTATATTATAGTTGATGAAAATGTTTTCAGTTATGGAGGAACTACGAGTCAACACACGAGAAAATAAAAATTGTTCAATTTTTTTTTTGTGGGAGTTAAAACTGGAGGTTAGGGATGCAAGGGGTGGGGAAGGTATATCTTAATTTCTTTATGCTATGCTCCCAAGTCTGGTGATTCCTCATACTTATTAGCCATATTTCACGCATCATAGGTTTCTCCGTATATTTGTCTTTACAATTATAGAGAAACGATTCTCCTCCGTCTACTATCTGTGCTGACCGCCTCGCAGACACTTAATTTTTTATGAACTGATGATGGAGATGAGTAGGAAGTGAAAAGTTAACCCTGACGACACTATTCATTAGATATTACACTCTATCTAATTTTAAATGTTAAGTAATATTTATTTTCATATATTAATGAGCTAGATTATTATAGCCTAACTTTCTCATTTTTTCACGAACATCAATATGCTTAATGTTGACAATAATGCAATCGGTTACTGAGGTATTGTCCTTTCATCCTCTTATAGAGTTGCTGTCGCATTTTTTATGTTCTAGGTTCTCTTGAAATTAAGTAAAATAAAGCGGTAGGAATTCCACTAATTGATAAAAAGACGATTCCGCTGGAGTCTATTGCAATCGAGGAGTTCATTGCTAAATTAAAAGCACATAGTTCAAAGTTCCGATAGATCGATATCATATACGCAGATAGTTTGTTCCAATGTATCAAATCCATCCTTATTACGATGGTTTATCGAAATCTGGACATCGATGTTTTCTGCAAAATTGCCATCCCTAGCCGGGATGCATGTTTTGGCGGGAGAGCTATCTTTAATGCCCACAAGTTGCGTTGAATCCTTGCGAATTGGCGGAGAAACAATGCGAAGTGTGTAAATTAATCAAATATTTCGAGGCAGGATTTCGTGAAAGCAAAATCAGAATTACGGAATCCGATGTATTACGAAACGTCCGACTGATGCAAATTTTGCTAAAATGGTCCGTTCATACTTGGTCATAGGTATTGGTGGGGACTGAAGAATCGCCTCCATTATACACACTACAAATGACAATTTAGTTAGCGACATAGAAATACAAATAAGAACAGGGATGACAAGATTAATAAGAATACATTAAATGGGGAAAATAGAAAGATAGACAGATCAGGATAAACTTTCACATTAGCTAGAGCAGAGTTCCCCAAACTTTTTTGTATCGTAGACCCTTTGCCATGTTTTTCCGTGTTGGGTAGACCCCCTACTTACCTGATATTGATTTCCTGTAAATTTCTAACTGTAGTGAAGTTTAGTATTAAAAACTTAAAGTAAACACCCATGTTAATTTATACATTTATTAATTGAATTTAAATTAAAACTACTCAAAATAAAATTTTGTATCTGTTATGTAAAATATACGTAACATTAAACAAACAGGTGTCTGACCAATAAGTGCCCACATTGGGAATAAGTACCCGCATTGAAAAAAAATAAGAGGGATAAAATAATAAAAAAAAAGTTTTTTACTTAAAATAGTAGAATAAGCGAGTTCGTCTATTAATTATAACATAAACGTATGTTCTAGAATAATTTCACTGTTAGTTTGACTAAATTCCGCTTCTTATACGTTTAAGTTATCTAAAAATAGTCAAAAAATTAACGAATTTCAGTGTGTACCTATCCTTGAATTTTCAGAATAATTTTAAAAAAAATATTTTCTATAAAGGGGGTTCTTTAAAAAAATCAATGCGGGCACTTATTCCCAATGCCGGCATTTATTGGTCAGACACCAATAAACATAAAACAAACTATAAATAAAATAACATAAGCAATAAGTCAATATTTTTAGTGAGAAGGATGAACCTGATGATTTAATAATAAATTATCAACCTTTGGCGTCAATTTTGTAAGGGTCAATCTTAAATCTCCTCGGCTAATGATGTCCAGTCTGTTTCTTTTTTTCGTTAGGAGATTGGTAACCGCGCTGAACCCCCTTTCCACTAGGTATGACGATGGAAAGGAAATTAAAAACTTCCTCGCTATATTCCATAATACGGGATAAGTAACGGGTATGTTGTTTTGCAGCCAGAATTGCTGATATCCGTTTTTAAACTGAACCTTAAGTTCTTCGTTTGTACTTAGTTCAGTCAGTTCCTCTTGTATTATGACATTCGTATCTTCTATGTCACCATATGGATTAATTATCCACGGTGGTATTACCATAGTCAAAATATCCTCAAACCTAGATTCAAAATCTGAATAGAGGGCATTTAAATGTTGAACGTAAGTTGAAACGTCGTCTTCCTGGCAGCTTGTCTGTGACAAATTGGGGAACTGAGAAAATTCGCCCCGTCCAATATTTTGCTTCATTAGTTTAACTCTGACAAGAAACGCTGATAAGATGGACTTTGTTTTAATCAAATTTAAACTGTCGCCTTGTAATTTCAAATTAACCATATTAAATTTTGTAAACAAATCTGTTAAATAGGCGATGTCTGTTTTCCTCTACATTAAATTTTCTTTTAAAATTTTATCTTTAGTATCCAGAAATTCTAAAATAGTCTCGAAAAGTGCAAAAAATCTTTTCAAACATAAGCCTCGACAGCCAGCGTACTTCAGTGTGAAGGAGTAATTGATGAAAGTATTCGTCATTTTCTTCACACAACTGCGCAAATAACCGCGTATTCAACGGGTTGTTCCGGATTCGGTTTACTGCATCAATGACTAAATGAAGTGATTCATGCAATCTAACACTCAAATTTTTAGCAACTAAATGTTGTCGATGGATGACGAAATGTATTGCTAACACCCCTGACACATTTTGTTTTACCTAGCTTATAAATCCACGATAACGTCCAACCATGGCAGGTGCTCGATCTGTAGCTACTCATATTATATTTGATAAACGAATTGCTTTTTCAATGAAGTCATCCTTCAAAACATAAAATATTGATTCACCTTTAGTGTCGGTTATCAAAGTTCTTGTGAAGAGCAGTTCTTCGTAGATTTCTTGATTCATAATAAAACGAACATATGCCAATAATAATGCTGCATTATCAGGTAAAGTTGACTCGTTCAGTTGTATAGAGAAATGGGTCGTTTGCAAATAATTACATAAGAAGCTTGCAATATCAGAACTCATTTCATCAATACGTCTTTCAACAGTATTGTTGCTTAAGGGAATTCTTTTAATGATGTCAGATGCAGGTTTGTTTAAAACAGTTTTTAAAACCTCTTCAACGGCTGGCAAAATTAACTATCTCCGATAGTATGCGGTTTTCCGAATTTTGCTATAAGTAACGACGCCCGCAAACCATCATCAGTTCTTTGTGACGTCGAAGCGAACATTCTGTCCAGGGTAGGTCTCTTCTGAGATTTATCTTTGAGTGTTTGAAAGTATTTCAAATCCTTCTCTGTTTTATCAGGGTGGCATCTTCTCAGATGATCTTGCAGTTTAGCTGGTTTCATCGCGTCATTGCCCAAAACTTTGTTGCATAAAAGGCACATAGGCGATTGTTTGCCCAGCAATGATGGAATGAAGCCAAATTTCAAATAATCAACACTGTCTACATTTCTTTTTAGATTCGGACATGGCATCAGTCATCTGTGGGCAAAATTAAATTATTTAAATAAGACAGAAAATCCGGCAGCTGTATAAATATTTTTTGATTTTTCCGAAAACATTCCATAATTCGAACATCTTCTTGCAACAATTAGCTCGAATTACGGAGATTGCACCGTAATTATATTACCGATTGCTAAAACTTTCAAAATGAAACTATTGTGGAGTACTCGTGTAATTTTGCATGATTGAATATTTAACTACTAATAACTAAAGTCATGATTGGCGTAATTTATCTATCTTTGCTAACTACGAGTACAAAACTAAAATTTAATAAAAAATAATGTACTTACTTTTCTCCAGCACTCTCAAACAAAATAACACTGACTCACTATAATTTGTGTGATATACTATCTGTTTATATTTTTTTAAATATTTTCTTAGCACTTTTCTTTTCAGGAAACGAATAAACGTATTTGTCCCACATTCATATAGAGTGACGAATTGAACAAGTCAGTGCAAGGTAGCAAAGCTCTGAGACTGCGACTCTCAGGTTTTTACAAGTTCAAAAAGTATTGCGACCACAAAACGAATACCATCATCCTACACAATTTTATAAACATATATAATAAATGTTCATAGGTACTTTTATAAATAATGTATATGTTTTGATATTATAAGATAGTATGATGTAAGTAAATAGGTACTATCAGTGTATGTGTTGAGATCCACTATCGTGGACCCCTATATTCATTTCATGGACCCCCAAATTTTTTTTTGCTGACGTAGACCCCTTGCAGGTTTCATAGACCCCTAGGGGTCGAAATAGACCACTTTGGGAATCAATGAGCTAGAGAGACGCAGGCGATATTTGTAATGACCTGGAGATGTTTTTAGTGACTTTTTACTGCCAAAAACTTGGCTTACGTTGTTGTGAAGCAGGCTTAGACTACTGATCGTATGTCAGAAGTGGTGCTACTCCGACAACAGAGACATTTTTCGGAAACAAATGGATAAAAATTGCTACATAGCTCAACACTAGCTGTCAGTATTTCTTTTTTATTGTGATGTGGGCATATGATTTATGAATTACATGATACACATTTACATACATCACCATTACTCTAAAATACTCGAAAAACGTTTGAGGTTATTTCAGCAATTTTTCAAATAACATTTCAAGACGTTTGTCATATTGAAGTGCTGTGCATTCCCCATTTAGCATTAATAACTTCAGTAACGAACTTTGAAAGAAATAAAATTCCTCAGCTTCGTCCATATTTGCGGGGTGGCAGAACCGTAGTGACTACCAAAACGTCAGAAAGCGCGCACCATGCAACCGCCTTGTATTCGATTTCGTCGTATATAAAGTAACCGTAGCCTATAGGCGCGTTCTCACCAAACGCGCAAAATCACTGGACAACAAATTTTAGTTTTTTAATTGTATCTTGTGGGAAAAGTGCACTTCATTGTTAATTTTGGGGCGCTGAATCCAAAAATGACAATGAAATAAACAAATTAGTTGCGGTTTAGAAAAAAAACTTTTTATTTTTAAGGATATATTAAAAAATGTAACAAGATTCATATACTTATAAGAATCACTACATGCGCTGTCTTTTTGCTGTTCTTTTATGGATCGTTTCTGGAGCATCTCTACCAAGAGTCCAACAGTAGTCTGCAAGCATGAAAGGATTCCACTTTCCCTGGTACCCTTTTTCCATTGTTCAAATATCCTGATGAAAACGTTCGCCGTGCTCATCACTTACGGCTCCGCAATTGTCAGGAAAAAAGTCCAGGTGTGAGTGTAGGAAATGTATCTTAAGAGACATATTACAGCCCATCTTTTGATACGATGACAGCATATTTTTGACAAGGGTTTTATAGTTGTCAGCTTTTCTATTTCCCAAGAAATTAGTGACCACCAGACGGAAATCATTCCAAGCAGTTTTTTCAATACCTGTTAAAGTGTCTTCAAACTGTGTATCTTTCAAAATATTTCGAATCTGTGGTCCAACAAAAATACCTTCTTTAACCTTTGCCTCACTTAGTCTTGGAAATTTCTGACGCAGGTATTGAAAAGCTGACCCATCTCTAACTAATGCCTTGACAAAGTTTTTCATTAGGCCCAACTTGATATGCAGTGGTGGTAATAAAATTTTTTTCGAATCTACTAATGGCATATGCTGTACATTTTTTTGACCTGGCTCTAGGAATTGCCGAACAGGCCAGTTTTGTCTGGTGTAGTGAAGTGCCTTTGCCCGGCTGTCCCATTCACACAAAAAACAGCAAAACTTTGTGTAGCTTAGCTGCAGCCCAAGTAAAAGTGCAACAACTTTCAAATCGCCACAAATATGCCATTGGTGCTCGTCGTATTTTATGCATGTGAATAGGTACATCATATTGTCATATGATTCTTTCATGTGAACTGCATACCCTACAGGAAGAGATGGTAAAATATTTCCAATATGCAATAACACTGCCTTTAAACTCAATGTTGAACTGTCTATAAACAATCTCCATTCTTCTGGGTTATAGTTTATATTTAAAGCCGCCAGTAAGCCGTTAATGTTACTGCAGAAAACCAAGTTATTCTCCATATTGAAAAATGGTTCTAAGTCTTTGTGGTGTTTACGAAAAACACATACCGAAACATCGTCTTCTAACAAGTTCCACTGCTGCAGTCTTGATCCAAGTAACTCTGCCTTACATTTTGGAAGTTCTAAATCTCTTACAAGATCATTTAATTCTGACTGGGTTATTTTGTGCGGTTGGTGGCATGACGTGCTCGGTATAAAATCAGGATCTGTTGACGTTGATGGCATATCTTCTTCCTGACGAATCACTCGATCGTCATGATCTGATTCGTTTTCTAATTCGCAAGTGTAGGATTCTGGGGGTTTTGGAATAGGATTTTCGTCACTGTGAGGCACAGGTCTCATCGCAGATGGTATGTTTGGGTAGTAAATAACCGATCTTTTTGTCTTGGACATACCTGTGGCTTGTCCAACACACGGTACCATGCAAAAGTAACAATCATTAATGTGATTTGTAGGCTCTCTTAAAACCATTGGGACAGCAAAGCGCATAGACCGTTTTTTGCCATTTAACCAGCTCCTCAGACTTGAAGCACATGTATTACAGCAAATGTGGGGTGCCCACTGTTTTGTCTTGATTACCTAGTTTACAACCGAAATAAAGCTGATATGCCTCTGTTATTAGTGGAGTAATAGACCGTCTCTGAGACGCAAAAGTCACATCACCACACACGTAACAAAACTGATCTGGATTGTTTACACACTTTCGAGACATCTTGCATGAACGCTGTCAGCCAACTGAGGAAAAAATGGCTAATATAAAACAATATAATGTACACGTATGTATAACGTAACACAATCATGCCGATTACATCATCTTTCCTTGCCGAATATAAAAATGTAGCACGTGTATTCTTGTGAATTACAGTATATTAACACTGTCACAGCAGGAACACATATAATTACCGTATCTCTAAAACTTGAACTAATATTGAAAAAATAAGTTTCATTCCGGTTTTAGCACATTAAAAATAGTAATATTTTGTTGATTTTATTTAGGATATTTTTTGGCTGTTGATCAGTGATATTAATAAACGTTTGTAGACGTATTCAAATGCAGTGCGTGTTTGGTGTGGACTTGAATCACACGGTAGCGACAAATATTTACAAACGTTTGTAGGTGTTCGTCAGCATTCCGTGCAAGGTCGGTAACATCAAACGATTTGTACTTTTTACTCCTGTGGCTTAAAAGCGTAAGGTAATTGTCAATCTAATTTCAGGATGAACTCACGATCAATAGTTTGTATCACACTTGGATATTTGTTGAAGTTGTTTTTGGTAACATTCGAGTAAGGTTTATAAACAAACTATCTCTGAACCTCTTGTTTTTAAGAAATTGGACACCCAAGATTTGCGTTTTTTATTCTTTGCGACGATTCTGTTCTATTAACTTGTACAGTATAAAGAAAGACGCAGCACATACGTCAAACGTTTTTATTTTATTTTAAAAGAAGTCATATTTGATATAATTTAATTTTTCGCTCGACACGCCAACGGGACGTTCAAATCGCGTGGGAAGCGACTGTCCCTTAAATATGTTCGTTCGGTGAGGACAACATATTTGTAGGCACTTACGCATGTACAAACATTTATAAACATTCGATATCATCGTTCGCGATAGATTTTTTGGTAAGTACACGCCTTCATAACTCATTTCATCCCCTAGTAACTAATTACTAGTGATAACGGAATGCAATTTTACTTTTTTATCATAATTTCTCTGGATTTCAATCCTGATCACATTTTCAAATGCAACCCCTGATGACATCCCGTAATGCTACGCTGGTTTGTAGCAAAACATCGCGTTGAATTCAGATTTAGTGACATAAAAGAGCTCGCTTTGAAACAGTGTGTCCAACATACACACATTAAATAGCATTATGCCGATGTGAGCACGCTAATGGTTACTGATGAAAGCTTTTCATTGGACACATAATTCACTATCTGATTCGCGCTATCAAAAGTTTGCTGCATACCAGCGCCACCGGTGCTGCGTAATTTGGAGCACTTCATGGCCTGCTTTGTACACGAATGACGAATAATATAATGATTATCGACAGTAACTAGCTGTGACCGGTTTGTGCTAATTAAGCTTGAATTATCTAGGAAAAACAATAGCATAATACAAATATGTTGTTTATCGCACTTCCATTGTCTATAAGGTTTTTTGATTCGCATCGTTTCGGTTCACGTGATCTTCAATCGTCATCAGAAGCGTACATGCTTCTACTTTAACTACCTACGAGCCCCTTCCCACTTCAGTTGGCCCACTTCAAGATTTGTACCAAAATATGCCTTTATAAACTAAACATGAAGAAACTATTTACTTCTAAAACAATTTATTTTTTCAAAAACGTTTTAAATACACTCTAGTCGTAAAAAATACATATTTGAAATCACTCAGACCTATGTATAACTAATAGAACATCTGAACAAATAAGCAATGTGCGAATAAATGCGCGAAGTTAAAAAAGCAACAATTGAAAGATTACCATTGGGTAACATAACCATTATTTTTTATTACGGCTGAAATTCTCTGCAGCATAGTGTTACCCAAGTTTTGGCAAAAATTTGGAGTAAAACAATCCCATATTTCTTGAAGCTTTTGTCTCAGTTCGGTCATTGTACGAGCAGGATGCTGTCGTAGAACCTTTTTCACCTCGTGCTACAAAGTTTCAATAGGTGACAGATCTGGACTGCTAGAAACCCAATTCAAAAGTGGTAAATTATTTTCTTCCATCCATTTTATAGCCTTTTTTGAGGTATGGCACGCTGCACCATCTTCCTGAAACAGAAAATCTTGGCTGGATGTCAAACATTCTTCCATCACTGGTAAAACCGATTCTTCTAAAATTGCTAAATATTTGTTTGTATCCACATTTCCACCAATATTTTGATCACATTTTGATGACATACTGCCCCAGACCATAATGGATGCTGGAAATTTCACTTTTCTCTGAAGACAGTCAACATGGAATGCTTCATTTTTATGCGAATAACTCTACTGCAACTGTCACTAACACAAACTTCGAATCGGACCTCATCACTCCATTGTATTGCACACCATTGTTGAGGTGTCCATTGTCTTTGTACTTTAGGCCATCTAAGCCGATTTTTCTTTTGCAGTGGAGTTAATAGCGGCTTTTCTTTGGCCTATAAATAAGTTGTGCAACTTTAGGGTTTTTTCTTCACTTTTTTTTATAAAAAAACCTTGCAAGTGCTAAATCCCAGTTTGTGGGCCTCTCTATGATTTGTGGACCTCGAAATTCTCCTTCCAACAGCGTCACTCCACAGAGCACTTGATTGTAAATAATTCGGACGCCTGTTTTTCACGATTATGCTTCTTCACATATCGTGGCTTAATATTAACTGAACCAGTTACCTTATATCTTCTAACAATATTTCTCACACTGTACCGCAATAAGTCTAACAAAGTTGCAATTTCTCAGTTAGATTTCCTAGAATTAAAAAATATTTTGCAATGAAATGAAAATAGGTTGATATGCTGTAACTGCAACACGTGTTATTTTTATGCTGCAAATTTGATTAGGGAGTGATAATATTATATTATCAAAATATTCATTGTTATTATTTTAAACCTATAATACCCTGCTACATTTTTATTATTTGTGTTTGATAAGAAAAAAACTAAGATTTCAATAGTTGGGCCAACTGAAGTGGGAAGGGGCTCGTACACCGTTTGATGACGTGGTCGGTAGTTGGCTGTGTCGTGTCCCTCGCTCCGGTTCATCATTATTATGTCCATTTCCTTGATTTTCCTCCGATATGTATTAGCTGAACATGATCCCAAAGTATTCTGTGGTCTTTAACCCAAGCGTGATCTGCTATCCCACATTTATTCCATTCTCCCCGTTTAATGCTGGATCCATGCTCTTTTTTAGAGTGGTCTTGTTGTGGTTTCTCTGCTTCCATGACAGCGTGGCATAATGTACCCAACTATTTCTAAACTCAGATAAAGCAACAATACTGTGCTTCCACAATCCACAAAATAAACTTATCGATACCACTGAATTTCAAAGTTAAGGACGCACCACTGCCAATAGAGGATAATATTGAGTTTTTGGGAAGTTATCTGCAATTGTGATTATGTTCTTGCGAAGCTAAATTCGTAGGCGTTGTTATCCAACCATAGTAAAGTTAGTCGATAGATATGAGACCTCAAGGTGAGGTTCTTCGTATCTCGGTTCTTGGATGCAAAGCGTTTGGGGTTTGGGCGCCACCTAGTTTCAAAAACTAGGAGACGAAATAAAAAGTAACAACTGGTGGGTCTGTGGAGCTAAGGAGATACAAACTCGCAAGGCACACAGAAATTTATTGAACAAAAAAAAATTAAGGAGAAGCCCTGGAGGACAGAATTAATTTGTGTGTTACCCCCCCCCCCCCCAGCTAAATGGTTTCTGGCAAATATTAAAACCAAAAAAAAGAAAACCACCTATGCAGGTGCTTTGCTTCTACCGGTAGACAACCGAGAGCAGGTAGTCCTACATGTAATCTGCAGGTAGAACCTGAAGGTAGAGCCATCGTACAATGAGGGTTCACAAAAATGGGGAACTTCCCCTCACAGGCGTGAGCCCCTCTAAAATTCGCCTCGGAGTATCCCTGCGGACGGTTTCCCTCAGCTCGATGGCTTAGTGTAGTTATGTCCACGGCTAGATCTCCAAGAAGGCGAGAAAAAGGTTCCGACAAAAAATCCACCGAAAAAAAACCGATTCCTAATATAAAAAACCACCAGCCTATAAAACCGCAATACACTATTTCACAGAAACGGGCAGTTGGCCGCAGAATTCCTACACCAGAGCACCGGAAATAGCCCCAAACGAGGTGGATATCCGATATTTTCAAGAACGGCTATAAAATTATTATTCAAAATAAATAAAACGTTGTAATAATTTACTTTCCTAAGATGTAGTTAATTTTTAGTCTACCGTAAAAGGAAACTGTAACAGCCTTTGCAATGAGAAGTCTAGAGACTGTACTAACATAATCCGATCTGGTAGCGATATACCACGCTCATGCTGAATCCAGGCTTCGGTGTGGCTCATGCTTTAGGGATAGCTCACCATACACCAAGTGTGTGTTCATCTCCCAAAAGAAAATATTGTGCTGTATGACAGGAGCGATTCGTACACACAGCTGCATAGAACTTTTTCATAAGTTCTCCATTATTCATGTTGGAGCTCTTTAGACTTTCTCCAATCAGCGCAAAATCGTTGTAAGTAATGATAATTTTGGTACATGGCAAAGTGAATAGTTGCATTGTTCCTTAAGCCGCGCACAGACCGAAAATCCAACGCTTGCAAGCACATGTGACGTTGGCGCTTGTTGATGGAAGGTATTGGAGTACTCTCGTCTAGACTGAAAATTTAGTTTCGAGCTGGACCGTGTTGGATTAAGTTTGCTGCTAATGTGGAGCGATGAGTCTTCTCTTATCGAGTACAGACAAACGACTAAATACTACAAGAAATCCTGTCCATACCAAATCAGACATCTCTCAATGTACCGATCAAGGAGCAAACGCAATCGCCAACGCCGACCATCGAAACCGTTGGCCCATGTTGGCTCGTGCCGTACACACCGATTCGAACACCTCCAAATCTGTAACCATATGTGGCTTGGCTTGCATTGGAATCTCGGTCTGCACGCGGCTTTATGCTATATATAGATCAGACCCAAACATATTTCGTACCAAGTTTTTTAATAGGCTTCCTACCTATATTAAAAGTAGCCAAACAGTTAGCTGTTTTAAAATAAAGTTAAAGAAATCCCTTCAAAGAAGTGCACTACAGTATATTCAGAAAAGAGATAGAATGGACATAAACAAGACCACGTGATCATCGAACGCTGTAACATTCGGCAGGGACGTATTAAGAGTCACGCAGTACATATTTTAGATAGTAGATGCTGCTTTGCGTAACTTTGTAGTAAATTAGCACAATTCGATGTGTATACGATTGGTGATGGAAATAGAATCATGTGGGGGTGGGGTAAGAAATATATAATACAGTCGAATATAATCTCAAAATGGCGTTTAAATTAGCCTAAATTAAAAATAATCGTATATCTCTTAAAATTGCTTTTAGAATATTGATTAGTATATTTTTTGATTTCTAGGTAAATATGTAACCAAATTAAAACGTTCAAAACGTAAAAAAATGTGCATGGTTGAACATTGTCAGAAAGTAGATTCTTGAATAGGTTTTGCCAAAATGGGTTAAAAATGTCAATAATTAATTAAAAAATACAGTAGCTTTATAATTACTTATAACTTACCGAATTTGATGAACGACATCTTTTATTGGAAAGATGAGCTTGATGAGCTTTCATCATCGCTACTGCCTGAAGCACCAACGTCAATAATGAATGGCTCGACTTGTTCCTCTAAAATATTGTCCAGTTCCCACATTCTCTTTTCAACTTTGTCTTTCACGTGCTTAATACAGTTTTCCCATTTTTGCGCTGTTATTAATTCTAGTGCTTCTTTGAAAAGTCCTTTGAGGTCACAAAATTTAAAAGTTGTATTGTGCTTAGCTATATAATTTTTAACCTCTGCCCATATGAGCTCAATGGGATTGAGCTCGCAATGGTATGGAGGTAAACGGAGCACAGTTTTATTTTGACTTGCTGCCATTTCATCAATGGCGTATTTTTGATATTCCGCCTTGTGATCCTTGACAATTCTTAACAATTGTACTTTCAGCATTGCTTCTTCAAAGTTGATATTTTTCGAGCGGAGCCAATTTTGAACATCAACTTTCCTTGAAGCCGTTGTTGGGACCTTCTCCATTCTTCGAGAATGATAAGGCGCATTATCCAACACAATTACTGCGTTTTCCTCTAAGTTCGGTAAAATTTTTGAAAACCACTGTTCAAACGATTCGCCATTCATTTCCTCGTGGTAATCTCCAGTTTTCTTAGACTCAAAGCACCACAGACCGTCAACAACAAATCCATCCTCACTGCCAATATGGCAGATAATGAGCCTTTTCCCTTTACCTGGAAATCGAAGTACTAACTGGTGTAGATTTATTTCAATAAGCGAACCTTTTTCAAATGTTTTCATCACATTCAGCGAAAAAACATTGAGACATGCGTATCAGATTGCTATAATTGGGATTATCTAGTCATATTGAAAGAAAGAATATTGAACGTCGTATGATTACTCAGCGCTTCACAATTTAATTTAAAGTTATAAACCTTTAAAAATGAATGATCAGGAACCTGAAATACGCGCAAATATTAATATTAACAAATTATAACTTTATAAAGCTTAAAGTATGAATTAAAATGATTAGAAATATTAGGAACGGTACACAATATAAAACTTAGTAACTTTTTTTAAGTTTATAATATTCGACATATTTTAAGATTATATTAAAAAATTATTGAAATATCGAAAACACATAAAAACATGGCTTAAAAAAGTTCTAACAAATGAAAATGACAATAAAACATCCACGCATTTTATCGAAAGTTATAAAAGTTCTGTTACTTGTAATATGTTTTATCTGCCCCTTGGAATTAATGTTTAGAACCTTGTTCCCAAGGTTTGAAAAACATCCGATTGTTGTCTATTACTCGTATTTACCTGCTGGATTTTTTAATCCGGTGGACAGTCCATCTAGAAAGGCCCTCCTGGATGAAGTTACAGAATCATCAACCCATACTTTACTTGTAGTGTGTCCTGCGTTTACCCACGTTTCATCAAGGTAATAAATCTTCCTGTTTTGATTTCTATATTTCCCAATTTTTGTTAAATAATCCCTCCTCCATAGCACAATTTCTTTTCTATCCAGTAGTAAACTATTACGACCCCGTTTTTTCCATTTGAAATTTAAATGCTTCAGTAACGCATGGAAAGTTGATCGTTTGAAATTTGGCAACGTTGTATCTCCATTTACCTCCTGCAGTACTTTATCTATAGTAGATATTTCATTCCTAAAGAAGAATTCATGCACTTTCCTCATAATCGCATGCTTATCAGCTTCATCCAATGATTTAACAATACTTTTGCGATGTTTACTGGTCAATACACGGGCATTGTCTTAACACATTAAACACTGATGCGCGACACACCCCAACTTTGTGAGAAACCTTCACAACAATTTCTTTGATGGTTGATGCCTCGTTCTCTTCGCGCTCGATCTTATATATATTCAAAATGACCTCTTTCATTTCTGCACTCAGGTGTCTTTTTTAGAGCGTTTCCTAGGTGGACTACAGGAGTTTACAACTTCATCGGCAGTATCTGTACTACTGGGCATTTTGCGCAAGCAGTTGATAACAATAACAATCAATAACAAGGTATAACAATAACAACGACAAACTCAACAACTTAATAAGATAACAAACGAAAACGTCCAAAGAAATATCAAATTGCAATGATGCACACGACATACGTAACACGTCTGAACCTAAATGTGACTCTGCCTTGATACGACTGCTCTGCCGCTCGGCATAGGCATTTAATTGCGAATTGACCAATGAGGGCTCCTGTTTTACGTCGAGACGGCGGCGTTAGCGTGAAAATCATCCGAACCTTTTGTTTACATCCGGTCTATCTCTTATCTGAATATACTGTAGTCTGTCTGACCTTGCTACTTTGTAAGGGTTAATTTATCCCGTGTTTCAAAGTCTTCCGGATAATAAGTGTTATTATTATCGACTAATGACTTATCTTCCATTATTGCAAAACTTCGTGCCTCTGGGATATAGACCTCATGACTCCACTGAAATCTAGATGTTCCCATATCGACCAAAATTCGTCTATCACGCTGTAGCCAACTTCAAAAGGCTGCGTAGTTTTAACTCACGAATTTCCATTTACACGTTATATTTACCCGACGAACGTTACAATCTCACCTGAAGCACCTTCAGCTTGCATTAACTTTTTCGAACGGTTGACTGGAACCGAGCGCTACCAGTTACCAGTTACGCTACGTAAATGCTAGGAGCACTCGCCCTATCGACTGATTAAAAAAAGTTAATTGCTTCAGTAATTACGTTGAAATAGTGGGGCTGAAAATCTTTGCTTAATTTATCGCACAAGAATGGCGTTCTCCGAAAAAATCTGCCACGGAACTTTTATCTTAATTTTTGCTTGGGTGACGTACAATTACCAGACACAAAAGGCTGATAATGGCTTAACTTTTATTAAAACGGACTGCTCATCCGAGATAATGCTGCCTTCCTTCTAACTAAGCGGTGACGGAAGCGTCAATTATTGGTACTTCTAGGATGCCGGAACAGGATACGGAGAGCTAGGTCTAACTTTTGCTTTGTTGGAATACTATGGGCGTTCACGGGTATACAGGGTGTTCCATAATTATTGCGACAAAATAATAGGGGTTGTAGAGGGCATCAAAATAAACAATTTTGCCTTATAAACCCCTGTTCGGAAATATGCCGTTTGGGCTGCAACAAAAAAAAAAGATCAGTTTCTTGAAACAGCTTACCAACAGTAATTGCTCAAAGTATCCTGCACCTTGCTCAATACACAGCTGTGCACGATTGTTCAATGATCGGCGAACTCTGTGGCATACCCCCGGTATGTCCTGAACATGTGCGGACGCGGCCATCACTCTTCCCAGTAGCTCTTGTTGGTTGGGAACAGGAGTTTCGTACACTAAAGCTTTCAGATGGCCCCAGAGAAAATAATCCAGTGGGGTCAGGTCGGGTGCCCGCGCAGGCCAAGGCACAGGGCCACCTCGGCCTATCCACCTATTTGGAAATTTGTCGTCCAAATACTGCCGCACTTGTAAAGAAAAGTGGGCTGGAGCGCCATCGTGTTGAAACCACATGTTGGCTCTTATATTCAGCGGCACATTTTCTAATAGTTCCGGTAGCACATGCTGTAAGAATCGACCATAAGCATGCCCATCCAAACGTGGTGGAAGCAAATATGGCCCGATGATATGCTCGTCCACGATGCCGCACCAGATGTTAATTGAAAACTGATGTTGGTCTCTATGGAGGGCTATGGCATGAGGGTTTTCTTCATCCCAAATGTGACTGTTACGGCTATTAAAATAACCGTCCTTTGTAAAATAGGACTCGTCAGTGAACAAAACGTAGCGACCAAAGTTTGGTTGCCTTGCAAAAATGGCGTGATGCGAATGAGGACGTTCTGGAAACCGTTGGGCGTAGATTCGCGAGGCTCGTCTTCCGCTACCACCAGCTTCTTCGTAAATTAAATGCATATCCGTAAGTTCCGCATACGAATAACGCTGCATTTTAACAATAAGGTACTGTTATTTACTATCTAGTTTGACGCACCACTCAGATAAATTAAATGAATCGGTGTGGAGAATTTACGATAACAAAAATGTAAACTCAGCAGGCTTTTTTTTACAAACCGGCGAGACCATGAAATGTGCTAGACGAACATTTTGCAGCTGGTGAAATTTTTGTTTCTCCTATGAGCTCTTAAGGTAAAATTAGCGGTAGTGCTCAAACGGCATATTTACGAACAGGGGTTTATAAGGCAAAATTGCATATTTTTATGCCCTCTACAACCCCTATCATTTTGTCGCAATAATTATGGAACACCCTGTATACTGGTTGTCTACACTTTGATGTAGATTACGCGAATAACATATAAGAAGTCTGTAAATAATGTGTACGATGGAGCACACAGTGTATAGACTAGCATAAGTGCGGTTAGGTTTATTCGCAAACCTCAAAACATTAGTGGACCGCAGGCCTATTATGTAGAGAACCTATTTCAATGTCAAAAAGACTGACAAAATGTCAACGTGCTGACTAGAAAGCTGCTAGTGTGACGCATAAATCAAATCCAAGCGAATAACCAAAATTGCTGCGTTATGTGCCGCGGTTATAATATGGTTTAAGATGACACACGGGTTGATGACGTTAGTTACACGAATCGCTTGAACGCGTTGGTTTTAACCGTGGTTTTGTTGCAAGTTGTTTATTTTAGAAAAGCGCGTATATAATCTCTGATTATTTTTATTATCACTTAATAATCGGTGCTTTTTCGTCTACAACTGTATATGGAAAGTTTAAATAAGAAACCTTTCATAATATTCATGGGAGAAATGTTTTTTTCAGATTTTTTTTTAATGATGGAACTAAAATTTTTCCGCATGTCAAGGAGAACATTTATTGATTCAGCAGAAATGATGAAAAAAGAAATTAGCAAAACCGTATACAGGTGGATATCATCTAGTGAGTTTATATGGCCATATTTTAATATTCTTGTGGTATATGGCTACACAGGATACGTTGTTAAGCATAGGAACTACATTTAAAGTGTCCCCAACAACCGTAATGAGTATAACTAATAAGGTGCTCCACTTTATGGTAAAACTGAAGTCAGCCTGTATCATTTTTCTCAAAAATGAAGCTGAATTACAATAACAATATCCAATACCCGGCAGAATTCTAACTTGTCACATTTCAAATAATAACCAGAAATATAAAACTACTCTTGAGTTGGGTAAATACCACAATTTTGCGGTGATAACTATGACATATAACAGCTGATTCGTGACGTCACGGATCTTATAACCAAACTGATAACTACACTCGCTTGAACGGATTGGTAAATACCAACTCAAAATGGTAAATACCATTTCCATTTGGTTATCCGCTTGAATTTGATTATAGAGTCACCTAGGGAGACATGTCACAACGACATGCTCAACGACCGTGATGCAAGTCAGTTTCCCCAGCATGCTCTTTTGGTCGCAGAATGCCGAGAAAGTCTGTAGAGTATATCTTTGAAAATATGTGACAGAAAAAAAAATTGATTGGGTAGCAGGGGAGTAGGATCAGATCCGTATGATTGTGTGTACAGGGTATTTCAGTTTATTGTTGCAGAACTTTAAGATTCGATAGAACTTTTAAAATTAATGCATAAAGTCTATATAAACATAGGTCGAAAAATGCGTGGCTTCAGAAATACAGGGTATTTAAATTTACTTTCTAAAATAGTTTTTTTTAAATATTTCGAACAATATTTGATGTATAACAGTGAAAATTGGTATACAAGGGTTTTTTGGTACGACAAAACGAACCAGTTTTACTGTAGCCGCTAGAGGGCGCTCTCTACTGTACCTGTAGTGTATTAAAATGACCGAAAAATTTTTCTTAGTGCAATTTTTTGCTTTTTGAATAAAAAAACTCATTCTTCGAAGCTTTCAACATAAAAAAGCTCTCTTGTGAATTTTCGTTATAGTTAGCCGTTTTTGAGATATTTCGATTTTTAGGGTTAGATGCATTTTTAATTGTTTATGATAAAATAACGTTAAAAAGTCAGTATCTCGATAATTTTTAGAAGTAGGCTGTGCCTGCAAATATTTTTGAAATTGAAAGCAGAATAAGGTTAAACGTCAATTAGTTGACAGTTAGTTTTGTTGTCTGTTGAAACCTGAAACGTTTTTTTGCAATTGTGAATTCACGAAATTTAGTTTCTTTTACCTGTTTTTTTGTAAGTTTTATAAAAATGCCATTTTTATTCTCCAATCAAGAGTTAGCGGATATTCATTTTGTGTAGGCTTTGTAAATGGAAACGCAGCAGAAGCAGCCAGAGAATACGCACGAAGATTTCCAATCAGACGACATCCAACTGGCGAGGTATTTGTAAGAGTGCATCGCCAAATAATTGAAAATGGTTTTGGAAATCTCCAAAGGGATCAAAACATAAATGTTCGTCAGCGCAGATTTACCTGTATGATTCTGCGTGAGTTTGATAGAGATCCGACCACAAGTGTTAGTAGTGTTTCTGGTGCCTTGGGAATTTCAGCAAGCCATGTTCACCGTGTTCTTAGAAATGACCATAGACGTCCTTACCATTTGCAACCTGTGCAAGGACTACAGCCAGGGGACGGAGAACGAAGAATTACATTTTGTCAGTGGATTCTTGATAGAACTGATAATAATAGGGAGTTTTTAAGTACCGTTTTATGGACCGATGAGTCATGCTTCACTAGACGTGGAGTGGTAAATTTTCATAATCAACATATTTGGTTGCATGAAAATCCGCATGCAGTTCGGGAAAGAAATTTTCAGCATGAATTTAGTGTGAACGTGTGGATTGGTATCTACCGTAATCGACTATTTGGACCCTACCTTTTGCCTGCAAGGTTAAATGCTGCGACCATCTTGGAATTTTTAAAGGCTGAACATGCAAATATGTGGGATGATGTTATGTTAGATTTAAGAAGATTGGCCTGGTTCCAGCTTGATGGCTGTCCAGCTCATTATTCGAGAATAGTTAGAAACTGGCTGGACGAAAATTATCCAGATAGATGGATCGGCCGTGGAGGACCAGTCGCCTGGCCTCCACGAGCCTCTGATCTAAATCCATTAGATTTCTTTGTGTGGGGATTTCTAAAAGTTAAAGTGTACCAGACCCCGTAACCACAAGAGATATGCTAATAGACAGAATCAGGAATGCATGTGATGAAATAAGGCCTTATTTGACTAATGCTATACCACGTTCGATCATTCGTAGATGTGAATTGTGTATTGAACAATTGGGTTTACATTTCGAGCAACTACTTTAGATTTTGTATGTTTGTCCTAACTATCCAATAGCATTTTAGTTGTAAATAATTAATTTAATTTGTTAAAAATAATATTGGAAAATTAAACAAATTAATATTCTGTCTTTTTGTGTTTATTTGGAGTTAGGAATTATTGTTGTGTTTAAAAACACAATCTAAACGATCATCTTAATTACTTGTAATGCCCAAATCGAAAATGTAAAAAAAAAATATTATTTTCCCATAAATAATTAAAAATGCATCGAACCTTAAAAATCGAAATATCTCAAAAACGGCTAACTATAACGATAACTCATAGGAGAGCTTTTTTATGCAGAAAAGTGCTAAGAATCAGTTTTTTTATTCAAAAAGCAAAAAATTGCAATAAGAAAATTTTTTCAGTCATTTGAATACACTACAGGTACAGTAGAGAGTTCTATCGAATCTTAAAGTTATGCAACAATAAACTGAAACACCCTGTATATGCCTGCATTTGTATAAAATTGGTTATATTTGCTATGTGAGAAAACTATTTCTGAATATGCTGACCATGAGATATATCCATCTGCTGTACTAGACGGGTTATTTGTATTGTCCTTTCTGAAGAGAGGGTTGTCACGTGCCAAAGTCACGTAAACTTTTTTTACTATCTTGATCACTTACTAGTAATTACATTTCTCTTTATTAATGGTAGAGTGCCCATTCCTAAGCCAAACCCTTTTCAATTACTTTCTTTTGATAAATTTCATAATTTATTGATTGTATAATTTCGCACGTATTATACCTTTCCTTCTCAGTGATTCAGTATGGCGTTGGAAAAAAAACTCCGTTACTTGGTTTTCTATTGAACTAACTTATTCAGGGCATACATTGATGCACGTGGTCCGATGGTATAAGAAAACAAAGACTTACCGCTGAAGATTAGAATCCCATAAGAAAATGGACGGGGTAGCACCCAAACCAAAGCCACTAAACGTGAGGTACTATATGAAGGGGTACTACTCCACAAACTGGTGTTCGGCCCCTAATATCCCAGAATCTGGAGGTTGAACGAATAGCGCTCACGCCAGAATCTCAGGAGGAAAGTGGCTGACACGAAATACCTAACTTTATAAAGGAAGATGCAACGAGTGGCCTTGAAGAAGATATGTACGAGAGAAAACCAAATAACGGAGAAAGACCACCGAGTTTTTTTCCACAATACCACAATAAAAAAGGGTTTTGCCTAGGAACAGGCACTCTACCACTAATAAAGGGAAATTCAAATTACTAGTAAATGATCAAAATAGTAAGAAAAAGGTTACGATTTTTCGCGACCTTTTGCGTTTTAGAGTGACGCTTCACCCACGAAACGTTTTCACAATTGCCTGTATTTTCTATCCGACATCGCAGAAAAAATAACTCTAACATTTAAGTGACTGGAAATAAAAAATAATGCAAATGTAATAACCTTCACCCGATAATGAATATCCCTGTCTGTAGCCTATTTTCTCACCTGTTAATTGTGATATACTTCGCCATCCAGGAATTTTCTTTTATTTCTCTCACTTTTTAAATTCAGCAGACAAACCAAGATAGCTTAAGCATCATGGCGTCTAGGCAACACGTACAGCTACACGAGTGCAGATCAAGTAAGCAACAACTAGTTCCAAGTTGACATATTATAGTAAATCCTACCTAATATCACAGAAAACTTACATAATGTCAACAAAACGTCACAAAGTTACTTTTCAAAATACGTAACACCTCTGCCGGCAACTACAAAAACAATATGTTTCCAGAACGTGTTTTAATTCATTTTAGAAATGTTCCTAATTTAGTTGAAACTACAACTTTGTGTATACAATAGCTGATGAAGATCCATATTCATACCTTTTCCACTTTTACAAGGGTTGCGTATAAGTAAATGACCTAATTGAACTATTATTTGTTATTGTCTACATTGTCTACAATGTCTACATTGTTGAGATTGTCAACATGAATATCAATACGTAAACGATAATCGTTAGTTTTTTCACTTTAAAAATGTCTTCAGATTGGTCTGATTTGAAATCTTTGAGCAACTTTTCGGCCCGCTTAGTAAAATAGGACCTTCGGAATATATCGGAGTCACTTCTCCCTATTTAGGGGTTGCGGTGGGAAGCGTATATCTCAATTTTTGATATTCGTATATTTATACATTCCGATCCCCGGTAATTCTACGCACCTATTAGCCATACTTCTCAAATCATTCCTATGTTTGTCTTTAAAACTTATAATGATTGAGAAATGTTTCCGATATGCATCTCCTACTACTACAATGGCTCACCGCCCGGCATACCGGTATAGTTTACAGTTCTGCACTTACTGCAGCGGTGCTTCAGTGGGCGCTGCTGCGTCTGACGATATGAAAACGGCAACGATGCCGGGGGGGACGGTAACTACCGGTAGAGCCCGGAAAGGGCATCGATGACGTAGTGGTGGAGGGTCTTCTAATCACTCGCCGTGCGCTGCGCGGGTTCGAATCCCATCCCAACAAAATTTGTTCTCTTGGCTATGGATGTTGTGATTGTCCGTGGGTGGCAGAAGGTATCTGACTGTCGAACGAGCAGGTACCACCCGGCGGATCTCGTGGGCGAGGCAAGAATGTGTTCATACTCCATGTACACGTGTTCCCTTGTTAGTTCGTGGCAGCTAGAGTATAAAAAGTGCTCTTGAAGAGATTCAAGGACATTGAACTACACTTGACTAGGACACAGTTTTAGTACTTGATATAGATCTTCAACAAAAAGAATCAACCCATAACTTGTTCACTTCGGATTTCTCAGTACAGCAATGTGTGATATTCTGCAAGTCGCTCTTCTTGACCATCATGACAATACACGCCACCATGGAAAGACATATCATTGAAGTAAGGTCTTATTATGATGCCAACCAAATATATGACAGAATCCCTAAAGTGATTTTTGTTTAAATCAGCTTGCAGTTAATCCGAAGCTGTTTATGAAGGGCAATTCGAAAAAGGCATCCAACAGATAACCGGTGATGTTATCAGGTGGAAATCATAACGTTCAGCCGGATATTGAAATTTGGTCTCGCTCCGATGGCGGCTCAGTGGCACTGTCAAAACAACGATACAGTCGCTTCCCTGATCATTTCCCTTCTTCCCACCCTCTGCTCAAAACCGTAATATAAATGCATATTACAAAATCAACACGTAATCTGAGCACATTCCAACTTAACGTAATTTCGACGGCAGCAGGGAGGTGCTGCTGTGCCTACTCTGACGGAATTTTAAACGTATTCGTACAGTATTGCCAAGCTGAACGTATTTACTTGACGGGCTTTAGTGGCCTTGGTTTCTCGGAAGCTCGAAGCCATGGGGAGTCAACTCATATGGCATAGAACCACTACCTGACAACACTGTGGCATCCAGAAAAAATGGTGGCTTTGACAAGTTTGACGGTTTATTGCTGTCATTTTCAGTCAAATTCTTTTTGATTTGAGTCTGGATGGCTGGATTCCTCGAAGAAGGGTTTTTGTAACTACAAATATCATTAAAATCGTTCTTTTTCGATTTACATTTTTTTCGTGTCTATTTATTTGTCAAAACAGCAAAAATATGTCAATAATACATGGCGTTATAATATCTTCCATATATCATTAGAAACGCGCACTATAAAATTATACAACAGTCTCAGATTTATGCAAAGAGCAGACAACGTCGCATGCGACGTTCATGCACAATCTGGCAACCATGTAGCATCCAGAAAAATCACGATTGACACTGACATAAATCAACCGTGTTGCCTTATAGATAGCACGTGGGTAAATCTTCTTAAGGGTATATGTTTTAAGGCTCAAAACGCCAATGTCCTACAGATGGCGTAACGTGTCGTAGATATGGCAGACACGAGGCATCGTAATTTTCTTGTGACTTGTGAAACGAAAGATGATCTGTCGAGCAAATATAGCAATTTTGGTGGAATGGATCGAAGGCATGCACTTTAGTAACGAAAGACCAATGCTGGCTAGCATAAAGGGACTAGACAAGTATCTGCCTGATCGTTGCCCGACCTGTCCCAGCTACAATTTGTGGTATGTATGTCAGTTTTCGGCTACAGACACAGTCAAGTCAAATTTGTATCCAGTCAGGACTTTGACATCGGAAGGAATATCATAATAGCCTGCAAACGAAAATAACCTTGTATACGGTCAAGGCTCTGTTGCTGCTAAATTGCATTGTTCAAGAATAAATAAAGGTCTGACGTATACAAATAGGAGGATTACCGAATGTTCTCCAAACTATTAAAACAATTAAGAGTAGCATCTGTACCGATTTGGAAACACCAAACTTAACTAAACGTAATGGCACACCACGAAAGTAAACTTTGGAGTAGCTAACAGGACATTCAGGAGACAAGATCAATGCCTGCACAAATATTCAGGGCGTGCCGGTAGAACCAATTTCAATGAGCTGTAGTTTGTTACGATAGCACAATACTCAGAGTAAGCTGTCGTGTTTTCTATTAGTGCTTTGGGCACCAGGCCCAGAAGCAGTATCGTACCAAATTAGAAAGGTCCAATTCCACCAAAAAACTTATGTCACATACAGTTACATTTTGTCCAACGTTCTAGCAGTGTGTGACCGAGTTGTTGGTGAGTTAAGTCCATGTGTACAGTTTACTTGTGAACATATAAAGAAACATAAACAAAGATAATTTCCGATTCCCTTATCACATCACTAGAGTCAACTCTGAAATTTCCAGCCTTGCCACATACAACAAGCTTTTTGTTTCTATTTCAACAGTAAGTCACATTGACTGAAAACTTGTTGTGTTGAAGAACGTTCTATTGTTTGTATAGGTTATACAATTTTATCATTCGACGAACCCGTATTGAAAATAATGTATGTAAACTGAGTGCTGGTCTGAGTTAAATGCAGCCTTGTAGATCCTCGTCCTTCTATATCTATATTTCTGCTTATGTTATGTACCCAACAATTTGCCGATTTATACAAAATGCACAGTTATGTACACAGTTACAGCACACGTAACATGCATAAGTTAGATGTTCCTGAACATTATCTACAAGGAACTAGACATGGTTTTAGCTACTATGGAGTCCATTTTTATAATGTTGTATTCTTCTTACCGACTCTTTCTTCAATTCTCTTTTTTATTTTTCTATTGACTCTTCCTCTTTCTGCTTTTTCTTCAGCTAAAGCGTTTTTTTCAGACGTGTCTGTCAGTATTGCAGATTTTCTAATTCGGCGCTTAGTTGCTGAAGACGATCTAGGTGGTGCTTTTGGTAAGGGTTTGATGGCTTCAGGGGGAAAATATGAGAGATGTTACTTGATTGACATTCTTTGGAAAATCAGTAATGTTCGAAGGTCCTAGTTGATGTTCGTTGACGTGGACGTGGCTGAATATCTGGGATGGCTTCCATATTATATTCTAACCGATGCTCTTCAGGGTCTGCTATTTTTTGTAGTTGTGATTTTTCGTTATGATTCGATTTCAATATGACGTCTCCAAGATTCTTAAAAAATTCATTGACATTGTGCCGGTTAAAAGAAGATGCTTGTAGAGTCAGGAGTTCTTATGGACAAAGACGTACTTCTTTTCAGAAAAGCCGTCAACCAATCAGCTCCAGCTTCTTTATCTGTATGCCAAGATTCAGGAATGTTACGTATGTCAAATTTGACAGCAGAGGTATATGCTAATTTCCTCACTTCTTCTGGCAATAGGCCAAAGTAAATTGACGCACATTTCAACAAATATTCGGCCAATATCTTTTACTGGTTGTTGTTGAACACTTATCTAGAATAATAACCAACAGTTGGTGCTATATCGGCCTTCAAATTTTTAACGTAACGAAATAACGTCATATGACATATCTCTAGTTCTCTAGCAACCGCCTTAAGCTTACGACCATCTTCAATAACAGCATCAGCTGCCCGTTGCAGAAGGTCAATTGAAACTCTGCCCCTTTCGGTTTTCCGTTTGTAGTTTCTCATTCTAGAACAAAATTTTGTTTTTATTGTTAATGTCTTACACTATGGGGCACGTAGCCTCCAAATTATTATAGGTTACGTTATCAAAAGCCAACAATGGTTCTAAAAAGATATTGGCTATAGTTTGCCCAAGTGATAATACCAAGTCACACACAAAAAGTTTAAGGAGAAAAAAAAACTACTTACGTGCTGTTTACCTACCACTACTCGACTACCACTACACACGCCGCCACGCCATCACTAAAATGGCTGATGCACCAGCGTGATAGTATGACGTTTCGCAACGCACTTCACACCTATTGGTATCTCTTTTGATCGCGGAGCTATTTTATCGGAACAGCGTACCCCCGGTTTCCCCTACTAGAACCATAGCAGCTCAAGTTGAAGTTTCTCATAGTTAACTGTGGAAAATAATACGACAAGAGAGGTATTATCCGTATCATTATCAACGGTTCCAGGTGTTACAACCTGAAGTTCATCCTAGAAAAGTTGCATTTTGCAGGTGGCTTTTAGAACAGTTCAGCAGAAATGAAAATTTCGCGAAATTAATCTTGTGTACAGACGAAGCCACATTTACACGAAATGGAGTGCAAAATGTTCACAACAATCACGTTTGGGTAGTACAAAATCCTCATGCTGTAATTTGGGCTAGCGTGGTAAATGGTAAGGTTCGATACGTGTTATTTTTAATGATTACAGGAATAAACCTGTATTAAAAAATTTGTTCATGTTTCCTGAAAAAGTAGCCAAATAATAATAATAATAATAATAATAATAATAATAATAATAATAGCTTTATTGAACAAACTTCATAAACTTCCGTTGTACTCTTTCAATAGCTGTGTTATAGCATTCATAGTAAGGGCTCCAAATAAGACTACAATATTCGACTTTGGATCTAACATAAGCATAATATAATAACTTAATAGACTTTATGTTATGAAAATTCCTGCAATTCCTTACTATGAAACCATAAGCCGCCAACGCTTCTGATGCTTTTTTATCACGTACATCAGAGCATCTTTCTAGCACAGACCCATCAATAGAGTACGGATATTTGCAAATATTAATTTTCCTGGTATAGCTGACTATTTTACACTTCCTCACATTAAGCTCCAACTTGTTTTCTACACACCGAGACAGCACAAAATTTAATTGGTGTTGTAGCTTGATACAATCATCAGCAGTATTTATCTGCGAATACATTTTTAGGTCGTCAGCAAAGCATAGACGTTCACATTCAACTGAGTCACAGAGGTCATTAATAAATATCAAAAACAGTGATGGTCCCAGATTGGACCATGAGGAACTCCAGAAGGTGCCAAGTAGGTCTCAGATTGGAAGCCATTATAGCTAACAAATTGTCTACGATCGGATAAGTAAGATTTCATCAACTCCCTAGCATCATCTGTGAAACCAAGTACACCTATCTTATTTAATAAAGTTTTGTGGTTAATTTTATCGAAAGCCTTCGAAAAGTCGGTATAAATAACGTCAACTTGCTCATTACTATCAATGGCTTCCGAGAGGTACTGCATTATTATGAATAGATTTGTGGTTGTTGAGCGATTAGCGACAAATCCGTGTTGATGCAATGACAGCTGACGCTGGACGGCAGTGTAAATGAGACTGTACTACTATTTCAAAGACTTTCGAGAACATGCATAATATATAGATTGCCCTGTAATTCTCAATATTTGACTTATCCCCACACTTAAACACTGGACAGACCTTAGCGATCTTCCAAATATCTGAAAATCTTTTTATTATAAGACAAATATTAAAAATCCTAGTTAGAACACCAACAAACACTTCCACACAATCTTTGACTATAAAGGACGGGATGCCATCTAGACCAGATGTTATCTCATCCTTTAGTGATTTAATGGCCTTCCTGACTTCATTTTCCTCAATTGGATGAAAATGGACAAATAAATTACTATGATTTAGTGAGGCATTATTATGGGAGATAGACGCTGCTGAAAAACTCACTGAATGCGTTTACTATATCCTGAGGCTGATCTATAGAATTATTTTTAAATTTCATTATCCCTGGGATTCGTGATGTGTTGTTTTTGGAGTGAACGTATGACCAAAAAGCATTGGGGTTAATTGTTAAAGAATTCTGGATATATTCAATATATTGATCATACGCCGATTTAATCTGGTTTTCTATCAAGCGGCGCAAACGTTTGAATTCTTGGAGATCATCAACAAAAGCAGACCTGTTGATTTTTTTCCTAAATTCAGCTTTAAGTTTAATAATAGCTGAGTGAAACCAAGGCGGGTATCGATGACTGTAGTTCTTATACAATGTTTGATACATGGTTGTGTCACTAGACTATCGGTATCATCTGTCCGTATAACCTGTCTACTCAAAAGGCAGGGGATCCTGCCACAATAAACCGTACATAACTCTAGCATATCAGCGGATTCCTTCAAAATTGATGCGGTCAGATTGAGCTGGCACCGCCGTAAACATCCCCTCCCCGTCTGGGTAAATACAAGCAAGCTGCCGTTTGCAATTGCATGGAAACGGAAACACTCCTGTACACATTGACGCTGTTCAACTACCCCACCGTTTCCTTATTTGCCTAATCTATGACAGGCAATGCTTGCGATGCTCCGAACCGTAAGCAGAATACCTATTGTCTTGGCATCTCCGACAATCGAAATATTGTCAGTACGTATTCATTGAGGCAGCCTGATGGAGAGGATACAGCTGCCGTACACATCTTGGTCTAAGCTTTCGGGTATGCAAATTATTCCCAATATCATTATTAGATGCAAGATAGCAGAAATATGCAAAATCGCCTGTGATGCAGCAAGCGATTCCATCACAAAGGCACAGTGTTCCTGTCGGAGATGACGGATAGAATGATGTATATTTGGTCTACTACATAAATACTCTGGATGCAGTGTTGTAACAGATGAAATTTTACTATCTAGATAGAGAAATTTTAAAATATACAATTTAAACGAGATTTTACTATCTGGATACCGATAGTACAGGGTACATTACATGTTCATTATTAAGACACAGATAGTGTAGTATATGGATACAGATGCAGCCAAAGAATCTCTAGGGGGTATGGCATATAGTCTTTGGCCAAGTGTGTATGAACAAGTCTGTTAAGCTGTCATATTATGCTCATATTTTGCACAACTTGGACGTTTTTTTCTGGAAATATTCCTTTTTGTACATTATTCACAAAATTCTGAAAATAAAGAAACAACAGCATGCATATTTTTGATCTCAGTCGTGCATTCGATACAGTTAATCACTCTTTGTTGTTGAATAAGTTGGAACAGTATGGAATAAGGGGGTGGGCGTATAATTGGATTAAAACGTACCTACAGGATAGGATGCAATCGATAAATATCACTAATAACTTTCAATCATATAAATCTGATGCCAAGGTAGCATCAACAGGCGTGCCTCAAGGGAGCACTTTAGGACCTTTGTTATTCATTTTGTTTGTCAATGATATTTCGACTTCTTGTCCTGGCGTATTCAAAACACTTTTTGCAGATGATACTACATTCAGTACTTATGCTTCCTATCCTCACTCATTGGGTACACTTACAGATAATGCTTTCTGTCAAATGAGAAATTATTGTAACTCCAATGGCTTATCTTAAACTCACAAAAAACTGATTTAGTTCTATTCAGAAATATAGATTTAAATTTCAGCCTACGTGTTTATGGTGAGGGATATAACTTAAGACAGAACAACTACACAAAATTCCTTGGTGTTTGTTGGATACTAAGCTAACATTTGGTAAACATATTGAGTGTTTGATCAAGCGATTGTCAACTCAATCGTTCATTATATGGCAGCTTCGACGTCACGTAAGTACTGAAATATTAAAGCTTTACTACTTCGCTCACGTCCATTCCACACTAAGCGATTGCATTGTTGCTTGGGGTGGTAGTAACAGGGCTGGTGAATTATTTATAGTACAAAAAAGGATTATCAGAACCATTTTGGTTAAAAACTCCAGGCATTCATGCAGAGAATTATTCAGTTACCTGAAGATCATGACAGTATACTCCTTGTATGTTTATAAGTGTGTCGTTTATGTTAAAGAAAATTAGGAAAGCTATGTCTCCAGAAATGATGTGGCTATCAGCTCTGGTTATAACCTCCGTACAAACCACAATGTAGTTATTCCTACTCACAGGCTTGCCTTTATCTCCAAAGGGGCTTCTGTCATGCCTGTGAAATTGTTTATCGATTAAGGGCATGGTACCTATTTCAGTATTCAAACGCAAAGTACGAGATTTGTTGCTATTTCCATTTTACTCTGTTGACGAGTACCTCAACCATCAATTTTAATTTACAATTTATCGTGCTCTTGTCGTGCTGTTTATGTACTCTAATATTGTTAGATATCCTATATGTTTTTAATAATGTGACGTGATTTATTTATGTAAATTTAAGATGCGGAGTTATATATGTAGATATACATATCTATATGTATATTCAACCCATTCAGTGTAATGTTTAATTATTTATGACACTTTTCCATACTTATTTGTACAAGTCGAATGGAAATATATTACTATTATTATTATTTATCTGAGCAACGTGATACAATATTTCAATAAACAATTCTTTGCCGATGATGCTTAATTGTAGAACAATTTCAGTAATTACAAAATTATCGGGGGTGACACCAACCCTAAAATCTTAAATGGAAATGGGGTCGAGAGATACCTTATTTTAAAGATCTTTCAATTCCCTTTATAATGATGTAAAATACATGAGCTTCAGTTCAGTAGTTTTTAAGATTTATTGATTTAAAGCTTAAAGTATACTTTAATAGGTACATCAGATTAGTTTGTACCTCTTTCAGAAGAAATTTGACTAAAAGAACTTACTTAATAAGTAAATGCTTTTCTTCACTACGCCCATGGTTTGTTTATCTTTTGGTTGTTGAAAATAGCTATTGGAGCGTTTTTTTTTTGTGGCGGAAAAGTTATTTCTTGAAGAAAGATAGGGAAATATCTCGTACTTATTTTAAATAGGAATTTAGTACATATTTTGCGATTGATTTGACCAAACTTTGTTGGTAAAATAACTTGTAACGCTTTATTATATAAATCAACCATGATGTATTCCACAGCAGAAAGAGTTGAAATTATCGAAATATTTTTCGGACATAATCAGTGCGCTAATAGAACAGCAGAAATATTTAATGAGCGACATGAGAACAGTAACGTGCATCGCAAATATGTTCTAGAACTTGTAGCTAAATTTCGCCAATAAAAAACGCAACATTGAAAATCCCATAAGGAACGAAGCAATAGAAGTGGGGGTTTTAGGGCAAGTTTATGTAGATCCTACGTTAAGAACCCGCAAATTGGAGACTGTGTGTGGTGTTAGTCGACGTACTGTCCAACGAATTCTAAAGGCCCATAGTTTTCATCCGGTACAAGAACTTAATGAAGAGGATTTTGATCAGCGATCACAATTTTGTGAAGATATGAGTGAACGAATTATAAACGATGAACATTTTCTATTCAACACTTGCTTTTCCGACGAATGTTCCTTTTTCTTAAATCGCGTAGTAAATCGTCAAAACTGCCGATATTGGTCCGATTCTAATCCCAGAATTTATCATGAGGTTCATTCACAGCAGCCACAAAAATTAAATTTTTGGGCTGGTATTTTTGGCGCTCATTTAGTTGGTCCTTTTTGCTTACCTGGAAATTTGACCGGTGAAATGTATTTGGAATTACTGGAAGACGCCATAGGTCCTGCATTAGCAGCCATAATTGAGAATCAGAATGATCGGCAGTACATTGCGAATAGGTTGATGTTCCAACGGGACGGTGTCCCACCACGTTACGCATTTCGTGTTCGACAATATTTAGATCAGACGTTTCCAGATCAATGGATTGGTAGAAGAGGTGCCATTGAATGGCCCCCAAGATCACCAGATTTATCACCTTTGGATTTCTTTATGTGGGGTCATTTAAAAAGCTATGCTACTCAGCCAACATCATAAGAAGACCTGCGACAAAGAATTGTGAATGAGTGCCTTCAAATTACTCCTCAAATATAGCAAAATGTGCGGCAACGTTTTGAGCAAAATCTTTATTATTGCATGGAGAGTCATGGTGGACATTTTCAACATTTACTTGCCTAAAGGGTCAGTTCATTCTTCATTTTTAAATTACTTTACTGCTAAATGTTTTGATCTCTACTAATGACGATGTATTAGTTTTGTTTAAGCTTTAAATCAATAAATCTTCAAAGCTACTGAACTGAAGTACATTAATTTTATATCATTATAAAGGGAATTGAAAGACCTTTAAAATAAGGTATCAATAGACCCCCCTTTCCATTTAATATTTTGGGGGTGGTGTCACCCTCGCTTAGGGGGCTGCACGTGCTAACGTGATTTTTTGTCAAACTCGTGTCCCCCTCGAAAATAAAATCAACGGGTCTGAGCGTTTTTCAAAAAAAAAACTGAGCTGCCAGTAAATGCGTATACGCCACCCTGTATAATCGAAATTATTGTCGGGATACTTCTAATAATTATAATATCAAAGTCCTCCGCTGTTAAAGCGAAATCATAAGATGTCTGCTGCCTTCTCGTACGGAGGCAGCAATAAAGCTGAAAGCTACCTTCCATAAGGTCCTTGTGTGAGTTAAGATTAAATTTTAAGGGTAACCGTATCATAAACTAGAATAATGGAGGGGTTCGTGGCAAGATTTATTGAAGAAAGAAGATAGAAACCTGCATACAGGTTATGACTTTACTTCTCCGAGACTTTTTATAGGTACGCAGACACATATCGTAATTTCTAATATGTTGAGGCTTGAGAGTAATATCCTTGGGTGGTATATAGAAGGCAGGACATTTTTCAAAGGGCCTGAAATGTATTTCCAGGATGATATTTTGAAAAAATGCATACAGGTTAATTCAGAGTAAGATGACGATTTGTAGGATGCATATAAAGAACAAACTGTTATCCACAAGCTCTCCGGCCATCAAAGCAGACTACCAAAAGAGGGTTTTTTCAAAAAAAATTTCTTATATATCGAAGCAGCCGCGCAATCGGAAGCCTAAATGCCGAAACACCGCGGCTGCTATGATGATTTCAAAGAAATTTTGTTAATACGATTTTTGAACTACCTAAGGCTAGTAGAACTGGGAAAAGCTTCCTCTTGTAGATTGTTCCACAATCTCGACACCCTCGGGTTAAAGGGGCGGTCGTATCGGCCAGTTCTGGATGTACGAAGTTCGACAAGGTTAGGATAGGACACCAAAGTCAGGCGGGTCTGTCTGGTAGGCACATCGCGCGGCGACGTCATGGAAGATGAGGAGCAAAGCCCGTTGGTGTAGCGATAGAAAAGAGCTAGATATGTAGTCGGGGTGGCAGCACCCTAAACGTGTGAACAATACTCGAGCTAGGCCTTATCTGGACCTTGTATAGAGTGAGAAGGTCATGCGGATAAAAGTACTTCTTAGCCCTAAACAAATACCCTAGTTTTTTTTCCAGCAGCTGCAGCTATTGACGAGACGTGTTCGTGCCAGATCAGGTCCTCGGTGATCTGGACTCCGACCAGCCGAAATTAATGGCTCTTTGGCAGAACTCGGCCGTGAATCGAAACTGGATGTGCGCTAGGACGCTTTTTGTTCGTCAAAGTTATTTTTTTTTTTAGTGGTCCTAGGGGGACCGGGAGGTGGAATCCATTTTACGGACCCCATACGCCGTGGTTCCAGCACGAATGGGAGTGTGGGACTCCAGCTACATTCTAGTAGACTGACTACCCACTAAACCACCTCCTCTGGCTCGCGACTACATGCGGTAGCACCACTTGTTGCGGCATGTCTTCAGATGCATTCGCAGCGGATATGCTCGTTTCTTCTGCTAGTGCAAGATGTCGTCCCTGCGCTTTGCGTTCATCACATTACGAACGAACCTCTGTATTGTATTTCAGTTCTCCTTACTTTTCATCATGAGTATGGTGATGCTTCTGCTATCGACCTCCGCACCGACAACTGACTCTGTATTGCTCCTCCATGCGGAGTGTGTCTTTGACACATATAATATAACCGCAGATGCTGCCCTCCGTGTTTCCCATTCTTTTGGTGTAATCCCCAAAGTATCCATGGCCCGATAGAAACTGGGTCAAGTAGAAGTCTAGCCTTCGATGTTTACAGCTAACCCACTGTGTTACGTCCGGGATCAGAGCCTTGCTCCACATTGCCGTCTCTGAGTGGTCGCTCCACACACGCTGCCATTTCTCCAAAGTTGTGCTTCTTTCCAGCAACCTGGTAGTACGAAGCTTAGCATCATCCCTGCTGTACAGGCGGAGCCTTTCCTCTATGAGCAGAGTGACTGGGGGTATTCCAGCTATTACTTGAGCGGCCATAGTGGACATTGTTCTGTAGCCGCTCGATATCCGCAGCAAAGCCTTCCTCTGGATACTCAAGAGCATTTGTCTATATCTCTGGACTTGGACCACACGGTGCCATACAGGAGCTGCGTACAGGACCACGGAGTGGATTACCTCACAAAGGACCGTCCTTTTAGGATTACTTGGACCTCCTATATTTGGTAGTATTCTTTATAGCTGGGCCATCCTAGCATCTACCTTCCTGATGACTTGACAAACGTGCTCTCCAAGTTGCCATCTAACACGACTCCCAGATACGTGAGGTGTCTCTTTGTCACTATCTTCGTGCCAAGGAATTGGAAATTCACCGAGCTCTTCTTGCGGGATCCCTTCAGTATCACGGCTTCCGTCTTCTGTGGGGCAAGTCGCAACTTGTTTGCTGCCATCCACTCGCTGATTCTTGCCAACGCTTCGTTCGTGATGATTTCCAGCTCTTTGGAATAGTTCGCCTCCGCTATGATTGCCAGATCGTCAGCGTACGCAATGCATTTTATTCCCTGGGAAATGTAAGACCCAGAACTCCATCATAAAGCACATTCCACAGAAGAGGCCCAAGGACTGAGCCTTGAGGAACTCCCGCGCAGATGTCCATCGTTTCTCTCTTCGTTAGGAGAAGCTTTCTGTCCTGGAAGTAGCTCTCCACCAAGTTTATCAGGTATGCTGAAATTTCCCTACGTCGGAGTTCCTTAATAATTAGGCTCCAAGTAGCCGAGTTAAAGGCATTTTCTACGTCAACAGTGATCAGTGCGCACCACTTGCTTTCCGTCTCCGATACATTATCCGCGACTGCTTTAATTGCCTGGACGGTTGATCTGCCCTTCCTAAATCCATACTGCTCGTTTGACACTGCAACTTTCGATTTGAGCTCCTTTCGTTCGTCAAAGTACAGTACTGTGTTTTGGAAGCATTGAACTGTACAAGATTGTTGCGTCACCAAGCAGTGATAGCCTCCAGATCACTTGTCAGAGAGGAAGTCATCGCTAGTCTTCTTTTTTCCTTCTCAGCGGCACAGATCGGCTTGTCACTTTGAGCATGTAGAGTGCTGTCATTAGGGAAGCTGTTAGTTCGGTTCATCTTGCAGGAAAGGAGGTCGTTGATACGTAAGAGAAACAGTGTTGGAGCCAAGACCGATCTCTGGGAAACACCCACGTTGACCTTGTGGGATGAAGAGGAGAACCCGTCAATTACGACGGATATCTTGCGGCCAGAGATAAAGTCAGACACCCGTCTGCAAAGCTTTTCTGGGAGGCCATAGGATGGAAGTCTGTTTAAGAGGGCAGCGTGCCACAGCTGATCGAACGCTTTCGTGATGTCAAGAGCAACGACATGAGCCTCACCATAAGACTGGATGAGATTTGCTCCACAATTGCGTGACGTAAGCTAGGAGGTCCCCTGTGGATCGTTGGTGCCGGAAACCATACTGCCTGTCGCCAATCAAGCTGTGACGTTCGAGGTAGTCCAGAATCTCGCGATTTATGTATCTCTCTTTCTTATAACAGAAAGCATAGCGATAGTCCTGTAGTTGTAAGCGTCGACCTTAGATCCTTTTTTTGGGATAGGTTGGACATGACTCTTGAACAGAATTCAACGAACCCTTATTATCAAAGCAACTAATAAAATGGTATCCATTTATCATGACATATCGACAGAGATGAGGTAGTATTGCGTAATGTTGCTTACTCTTAGGAATTTTGTAGTATGATGCTATTTCTGGAAATCCTAACCCTTTATCTTAAAAATGTATTTTTGCTTCATCTCATGAGTCATTATCGATTTTAATGGTCCTGCAATTTTATGAATACGCTTATTTCGTTAACAGCGATTTCAAGATCCACGGGGTATAAATTTGAAGATCGCTTAACAGAGGTTCCTCTACACTTTTTGGAGATCGCCCAACATGTGTAGTATCCACAGAACAGCTGATTTTATTGAAAACAAACATTATTCACTTATGTAATTTAGGTTTTTCGGGCTGTTGAGCCGTGGTCGGGTTGGATTTGGTCCAGAGCTGTCGTACATCTGCGGTAGCCATCTTCAGTGGCGCTGTCGGCGAGAGCGAAGTGCTCGGCTTGGCGGGTCGACTGATCGGTTAACTGGATGAGCGTGCGGTTTTATAGCCGATCGCCGGACTGAGGACTGAGCTGTGTGGTGGGGGTACTCTGGGCCTCTTGAGTGACGTGGCTTTTGGGCTGTATTTTAGAATTGGGAACCACGTTTTGTTTAAAGCAACGCCTTCTTCTATTCTATTGAAATTATCATTGTGTTTGTAGATTACAATTTATTGCTTCTATGTACATTCGGGCTGGGTAGTGGGTGGATGTTGATAGGACTTCAGTTTGGTCGAACAGAACGTTGTGGCCGTTTTGGAGTGCATGGAGTCCGCTGATTTATCAGTTTGTCCCAGTCGACAGTTTCTTTCATGCTTCTTGATGTGTGTTTGGAAGCTACGTTTAGAGGTGCCTACGTATACTTTACCATAGGAACACGGTATTCTGTATACGCCGGCACCGCTCAGGGGTCCCTAGGGTCCTTGACTGATGCTAGGAGTTGCTGGATTTTATTTGTCGGCTTGTAGATGGTCTTGAAGTTGTGTTTCTGCAGCAACCTTCCTACTCTATCCGTGGTGCCTTTAATGTACGGTGGGAAGGAGACTCCCGCAGGTGGTTCCTTATCTCCTGCCGGTGGTCTGCTTTTTTGTCGTGAAACCTGTTCTATATGTTCCCTGCTATAGCCGTTTGCTTGTAAAACTATGTTAACATGATCCAGTTCCCAGTTTACAAATTCGATGTTCCCTGTCTATCATATTTTTAATGACACCTCTTTTTGTCCAGGATGATGGTTGCATTCCTTGTGTAGATATCTGTCAGTGTTTGTTGTTTTGCGGTAAACCCTGTGACCCAGCTTTAAGTTCTCTCGTCTGACCACCAATACGTCTAGGAAGGCCAGTTGATTGTCCTCTTCTATCTCCATTGTGAATTTGATTTTGGGGTGAATGCTGTTTAGGTGATTTAGAAACAGTGCTAGTTCTGTTCTTCCGTGGCTCCATACCACGAAGGTATCATCGTCATACCGTAGCCAACAACTGGGACGATTGGAAGCGGTGTTCAGTGCTGCTTCCTCGAACCTTTCCAGGTATAAATTGCTATTACCGGGCTTAGAGGACTTCCCATTGCTTCAGGTAATCCAGTGATAGGTCTAGTGCATTGATTCCCAAAGTGATCTATATCGACCCCTAGGGGTCTATGACAACCTGCAACGGGTCTACGTCAGCGAAAAAAAATTTGGGGGTCCATGAAATGAATATGGGGGTCCACGATAGTGGATCTCAACGCATACACTGATAGTACCTATTTACTTACATCATACTATCTTATAATATCATTATTTATAAAAGTAGCTATGAAGTAAAAAATTTATTATATATGTTTATAAAATTGTGTAAATTGTAGGATGTTGGTATTCGCTTTGTGGTCGCAATACATTTTGAACTTGTAAAAACCTGAGAGTCGCAGTCTCAGAGCTTCGCTACCTTGAACTGACTTATTCAATTCGTCACTCTATAAACACGAATGTGGGACAAATACGTTTATTCGTTTCCTGAATCTTGAAAAGGAAAGTGCTAAAAAAATATTTTAAAACATATAAACAGATAGTATATTACACAAATTATAGTGAGTCAGTGTTATTTTGTTCGAGAGTGCTGCAGAAAAGTAAGTACGTTATTTTTTATTAAATTTTAGTTTTGTACTCGTAGTTAGGAAAGATAGATAAATTACGACAATCATGACTTTAGTTATTAGTAGTTAAATATTCAATCATGCAAAATTACACGAGTACTCCTCAATAGTTTCTTTTTGAAAGTTTCAGCAATCGGTAATATAATTACAGTGCAATCTCCGTAATTCGAGCTAATTGTTGCAAGAAGATGTTCGAATATACAGCTGCTGGATTTTCTGTCTTATTTAAATATGACTGATGCCATGTCCGAATCTAAAAAGAAATGTAGACAGTACAGTGTTGATTATTTGAAATTTGGCTTCATTCCATCATTGCCGGACAAACAATCGCCTATGTGCCTTTTATGCAACAAAGTTTTGGGCAATGACGCTATGAAACCATCTAAACTGCAAGATCATCTGCGAAGATGCCACCCTGATAAAACAGAGAAAGATTTGAAATACTTTCAAAGATAAATTTCAGAAGAGACCTACACTGGACAGAATGTTCGCTTCGACGTCACAAAGAAATTATGATGGTTTGCGGGCGTCTTACAATATCTCGTTACTTATAGCAAAATTCGGAAAATCGCATACTATCGGAGATAGTTAATTTTGCCATTCGTTGAAGAGGTTTTAAAAACTGTTTTACACAAACCTGCATCTGATATCATTAAAAGAATTCTCTTAAGCAACAATACTGTTGAAAGACGTATTGATGAAATGAGTTCCGATATTGAAAGCTTCTTATGTAATCATTTGCAAACGACTCATTTCTCTCTGGACGGGTCAACTTTACCTGATAATGCAACAATATTATTGGCATATGTTCGTTTTATTATGAATCAAGAAATCTACGAAGAACTGCTCTTCGCAAGAATTTTGATAACCGACACTAAAGGTGAATCAATATTTCATGTTTTGAAGGATTACTTCATTGAAAAAGCAATTCCTTTATCAAATATGTATAATATCAGTAGCTACAGATGGAGCACCTGCCATGGTTGGACGTTATCGTGGATTTATAAGCTATTTAAAACAAAATGTGTCAGGGGTGTTAGCAATACATTGCGTCATCCATCGACACCATTTAGTTGCTAAAAATTTGAGTGTTAGATTGCATGAATCACTTCATTTAGTCATTGATGCAGTAAACCGAATCCGAAGCAACGCGTTGAATACGCGGTTATTTGCGCAGTTGTGTGAAGAAAATGACGAACACTTTCATCAATTACTCCTTCACACTGAAGTACGCTGGCTATCGAAAGGATTATGTTTGACAAGATTTTTTGCACTTTCTTTCTTAGAATTTCTGGATACTAAAGATAAAATTTTAATAGGAAATTTAATGAAGGGGAAGACAGACATCGCCTATTTAACAGATTTGTTTACAAAATTTAATATGGTTAATTTGCAATTACAAGGCGACACTTTAAATTTGATTAAAACAAAGTCCATCTTATCAGCGTTTCTTGCCAGAGTTAAACTAATGAAGCAAAATATTGGACGGGGCGAATTTTCTCAGTTCCCAATTTGTCACAGACAGGCTGCCAGGAAGACGACGTTTCAACTTACGTTCAACATTTAAATGCCCTCTATTCAGAATTAGAATCTAGGTTTGAGGATATTTTGACTATGGTAATACCACCGTGGATAATTAATCCATATGGTGACATAGAAGAAACGAATGTCATAATACAAGAGGAACTGACTGAACTAAGTACAAACGAAGAACTTAAGGTTCAGTTTAAAAACGGATATCAGCAATTCTGGCTGCAAAACAACATACCCGTTACTTATCCCGTATTATGGAATATAGCAAGGAAATTTTTAATTTCCTTTCCATCGTCATACCTAGTGGAAAGGGGGTTCAGCGCTGTTACCAATCTCCTAACGAAAAAAAGAAACAGACTGGACATCATTAGCCGAGGAGATTTAAGATTAACCCTTACAAAATTCACGCTAAATGTTGATAATTTATTATTAAAGCATCAAATTCATCCTTATCACTAAAAATATTGACTTATTGCTTATGTTATTTTATTTATAGTTTATTTTATGTTTATTTTGGCATTATCTTTTATGCTCTATATGCTGGGGTATTCTGCGTAAACTTAGAATATTACACTTTCCTAATTACATGGAGGTTGAGCCATGAGGGTTATTACGCTTCCTGAGCACAGGTATAAAACACAGTGCAATTCAAGGTGCTTTAATACATGTATAGTCATGCATATTATGGCATCTGTCATCATTATTGAGTAGGTAGCCATCTTCCTACTCTGTTTAGGACAATCCAAGGCAACTGAACCTAAACTTTTGTTTAGAGATGGCTGGAAATGTTTGCCTGGAGATGCGTCTCCAATTACAAAAAATAATCTTCTCGTCTGCTACTTTATTTTCCTGAAAGCTGTCAAATTTACCAATGAGCACTATGATACAAGAATTGCTTTTACAACAACACGTGTTGGAGAGCACAGTTCAAAACATACCCAGTAAAGATTCTATTACTGGTTTTTCGAAGTCGTTGCTCTAAATTCTGCTCAACGGTATTACACAGAACAAGTATTCGAAATGCAAAGCTGCATCTGCAACTCCGTCTTATTGAAACAATCAAAACTTTACAGAACTCTGATTTTCCGGTAACTGAAAACTCCTCTCGTAAGGCTTAAGTTCGGACTATTCAGGGTAGCGCGCATCAATAGACGATGATAACAAAAGCCTATAGAATTATTCGATTATTTTACTTGACAGTTGTTGCACAAATGCGTTTAGGTGACTTGATTAAAAAACTGGCGAGCCTTAAGCTCACTCTTTCAGTAGCAGCCTAACACGGTGGTTAAGAAGAAAGTTGTGGATAAACCGCAATGCTTCATTCTTTTTAGCACGCATTTATTTATTTAGAAGCTTGGCCGGTATTTATGTATATAGCGGAATCTTTGAGCATAATTTTCACCAATTTCCAGAAGTTTGATTTATCTGAAACTTTGACCTGAGTTTTTGAGAGCTGAGAACATCACAGCTACGCCTAGAGCTGTAACTGGAAGAAGACGGTTATCCAGATAAGTTTAGGTTTAGGCGTTGAAAGACCTATATTTGTAAAGCTTTCGTACGTATACCATGGTAAACGTTTTGCAGAGTTGGTTATTACGGTCTATTATTTTATTGTCAGGTAGTTTTTAATAACATATTTTCTTTTAACTTGCATTCCAGTGGTGGAGCATATATGCTGCTTGTTTTGGCAATATATTGTGATTCTTTTTTTTAGATATCTTGTTTTATTTGGCTATCTGTATACAGTTAATTAGGTTTCATCATTAGTATTAGACTTTTTTCTTTGTGTGGTGGTCAAGCAAGACAAGTTCCGACTAAAAACACGGGGATTTGTGGCTTAACCCTTTCATCCTGAACGGTAGGTACCAGGCGAATTTAAAAATCCCTGCTTGTGAAATGAAGCATTTTATTTGGTATAAATCTGTACCGGTCAGGTGTATCAGGCTTCCGCAGTGTAACTACAACATGCATTGTGGATATTTTGTGGTTATGTCGATTTAGTTAGCACGTGTATGTAGTAGCGGCAGTATTACTCTAATAAAATTAGTTATTTAGGGCACTCAAAGTGCTTATTTATGCAGTTTTCTGATGAAGTTCTATCTGCTATTCAACTGTAATTAGTGTTTTTACAAAGGTAGGTCAAAACTATGTTTTATTTTTGTGTTCTTGCGTGTAATATTCATGTGGTACATATATGTACCAGCCGGTATTATGTATACCAACAGGTCTCTAATTACGTATATTCAGTTTCAGCTTTAATATGGATCGCCGCCGTCTGCTTTCACAAAAAGAGCTGGAAGCGCTTATTGAAGATATTGAAGAAATCTCAGAGTCGGAACCATTTTCTGCTGACTCGAGTGGCAATTTCGATGAAGAAGCAGGCAGTGATACGTCCGATATATCTAACTCAGACATCGATTTTGCGCCTTCACCACAGGTAACTGTTGGTACAAACCAAGGTCTTGACTCGGTCATTCCTGATGAAACATTTGAGCCTGCTCAAATCCTTCCTCCTGAAAGAGAATGTAAGCTAGCTCCAGATATCACCACGCAGTTCACACCTATGCAGGATGTTCATAAAGTATTTCCTCATTCTCTTTATTTGCACATTGCAAATTCTACAAATGAACGCCTAAAAATCCTAAACCAATTAAAAAGGAGGAATGAGAACATGACTGATAAAGGAGAAATACAGAAGTTAATTAGCTGTATGTTTATTATGTGATACAATCGCCTTCCAAGCCTGAAAAATTACTGGATTAAAAAGGAGTCAATGGGAAATAGCACAATCCAAAAAACTTTTTCAAGAGATCGATACATGACTTTGAGCTCAAAAATGTACTTGCTTCTCCTCAGAAACCCCCAAATGCTTCATAAACATTATATTGAAAATTTGTTATCTTGATTCAAATACACGTTTTCAAAGTATAGTCAGGATAGGCAGTATCAAAGTATTGACGAATCTATGACCAAATTCAAGGGTCGATCTTCTTTGAAACAATATATGCCCCTCAAACCAACCAAGAGGGGCATAAAACTATGGCTTCGCTGCGATGCAAGTTCGGGCTATACGTATGATGCTCATGTATATTCTGGAAAAGAGGACAAAAAATCAATCACTAACTCTGGATGAGCGAGTCGTAACAGCCCTTGCGTCTACAGTCAAAGAAAATAACGTAGTGTTATGTTTTGATCACTTTTTTACAAGTGTGAATTTGTTTCTTACACTAGACTATGCAGCCTTGGGAACTTGCATGTCCAATCGCAAGAATGTACCATCTATGGGAGACAAACTGCAAGAAGGGGAATCTCAATTCCGATGCACTTCTTCGGGATTACTTTGTGTAAAGTGGCAGGAAACAAAGGAAGTTTTGCTGATGAGTAACTGTCATAAGCCCAATTTGACAACAATTAGCAAAAGAGCAAAACCGGTGAACAACAAAATGTCCAATGTCCAGAGGCCATATCTTTTTACAGAAAAAAAATGTAAGGGGTTGATCGGGCAGATCAATCCACTGGGCTATATGATCATGACCGAAAATCAGCAAAGTGGTGGATAAAGTTGTTCTAGTATAATCAAAAGAGACGTAAAAATGAGAATATTTCTTTTCTTTCTTTCCTCACCACACTTGCAGAAGAATTAATATCTGAAGGTAAACAAAATACAAGCTTACCATTATCAAAACAAGGCGCCCCTTCAAGAAAAAGAAAATCATATGGTGCTTCAGCATTACATCTTCCTGTGGAGGGATCAACAAGAAGAAGATGTACTAGATGTTCTGAAGAGAAAAACAAACAAGAACAAAAACTCTTTGCCAGGAGTGCAATATTCCATTGTGCAAGTTCTGTTTTATGTTGTATCGTACCATATAGTTATTCAGGTTCATTTTCTTCTTTGCAAAGCTGTTTTTGTATTTTTTTTTCTAAATAAATATTATACAATTTTTTTTTTCAGTTTTTATGAATTTTCCGATCATACCTGTTGGTACGCATGTGTACCACCATAAATGCCTGCTGATACATATATGAACCACCCTCTCCACCATTACTTGACGATTGAAAAAAATATATATTACTAAAAACTCATTGTAAGACATCCTAACAATAATACTTTACACTATTTATTATTCGGACTGAGCTATTTGAATTCAGGGACGAAAGGGTTAATCCGTCTTGAGTCACTGGCGCTCTTACCCCCCAGATTTCATTTATAGTAATTTACTAATTTATTAATACATTTAAACAAAAAAATTAAAGAGGAATCACACCACCATTTCCTCATATTTATAAAAAAGGGAGTGGCAAATTTCGTGGCGCCCAACGGTTAGGGCCTATCATTTTTGATATACAAGCACACAGAGCCAAATAATTTCATGAATCTTTTGAACAGACTTTTGAATTTCTTTAATTTATTGAAACTTTTGGACAGGCTTTATTACCTTATTGTTGATTGTATTACTTGATATTGTTATATTATTGATTATTGCATTTCTCTTGTTGTTCTAAGATTAGTTTATTTGTTGGCAAGATGGATTTTAAAATGGAAGTTAATCATATTATGAAAGAGATGTTACTTAATGAGCTTTCAGTCCGTGCTGTTGCTGTTGACGAAAGTCACACAGTTGACAAATTGAGAAGTACTTTACGCTCTCTATTAAAGTTGGAAAAGCTGGAACTTTTAAATTTCACCATATAACTTTAATTTTGACAATGAGAAGGTGCAGATTCGGTTACTTTTGCATGAGGCAAATGATACTATCCTCAACCTTGTTAAACGAATCCGTGATTCAATCCTTAGCGTAGAGGATGAAACTCAAAGAACTGAACTGTTAATGTTACGTTTTGGCAGCATTAGGTTCTTTAGAGACGGCATCTAGACCAGATCCTCAATTAAATACCCTTTTTCAAAATTTTGATGAAAATTTGGCTTGCCAGAGCACTCCTATCCATATTTCATCCGTGCATCATTTTTCATCCTGACTTTCCACTGTCGAAACTGTTCCACCAATGTCTCAAAACACATAAAAATTGAACTTGAAATTTTCCGGCGATATAAAACAACTTTCTGTCCATAACTTTTTAGAAACGGTTAGTGAAGTACGGTCAGCTCGTAATGTAACTGAAAAACAGTTGTTTGGTTCGGCTATAGATCTTTTCACTGGGAAAACGTTAAACTGGTGCTTGGGGCGTTAATATCCCAAAATCTGGAAGTAAACAAAAAAAAAACGCCCACACACAACCAAAATGACAGCGGAAAAAAATGGCGCTGGACCGACTGCGCACGCAACCCAGTAAAAGAAGGTTCAATAAGTGGCCCTGAAGAAGGCACATTCGACAGAACATCAGAAGGAACAGGTGAAAGCCGGTAAAAAAGGTATCGTGATAGTAAGGTAAATTTTAACAGAAGGTAAACATTCATATACGGCTAGTACGTGTAAAAATCACAAGATGGCGTGCTGGTTGCCTATGGACGAACTGTAAGCAGAAACAAATCTGACTACGAGGGACCAACAATATTTTATGAGGAAATTTCTTAGATAGAAGAAAGATTTCAATACAATGCTGAGTGGCTGAGACTGACAGATATAATACGTGTGAAATTCTACAATCAATAAACTATGAAATTTGACAGAAGAAAATCATTAAAAAGGGTTTGTTTGGCCTAGTAATGGGCACTCTATAATCAATAAAGAGAAATTTAAATTACTCATAAGTGGTCAAAATAGTGAAAAGGAAGGTTACGAGATTTTTGCACGTGACAACACGTATCAAGGACCGATGACAATTGATAAATTCTCTTATAGATCCTCTGTAAGGGATTAAGAGAGATAGAGTTAGCGCGCGTTCTGCGCATGAGTGTAGTTTCGGACTTACTCTTTGTTGATTTGGGCACCCGGCAACGGAGGCATAAACTTTTTCAAGGTAGTGCATTATCACCTTGTTTGATCATAAGATTTAATAAATTATTTGGCTCATTTGTATGTCTAAAGTGTTTGGCCCCACGTTGTTCGTCACGAAATTTGCCACGATATTTTTATAAACAAGAGGAAGTGGTGGTGTGATTCCTCTTTCTTTTTTTTTAATTAATTAAAGAATTAATAAATGAATTTAGGCACTAGCTCAATAAAGCGGAGAGTGTGGGTGGTCAAGCAAAACAAGTTCCTACTAACATCTCCGAGATTTGTGGCTTAGTCTGTCTTAAGTTACTGGCGCTCTTAATCGCCCCTGATCTTCGCTTTATTGAACTAGGGCAGGGCCTAAATTTGATTTTACTTATAGCGTTTTATTTATATACTAAGTGACATATAAATTCGAACACCCAGTTTAAATGGTTTTATTTTAATAAAATTTTGTATAAGTACTTAATGAAGCATATTAAGTAAATGATAAAAATTTCAAAATGATTCCACTGATTTAAAGCCCTTTGACCTTTAATAATGTGTGGATGCACCCTGATGTGCTACGCATTCTCCAACGCGCCTAGGCATGCTTCTGATCAGGTGGTCAACGTCCTCCTGTGGTATCTCATTCCAGGCAACCACCAACTCCTCTCGAAGTGCTTCTAGAGTCTGAGGAGGACGTTGCAAAATGAGCAATCTGCTACCCATCATATCCCACACGTGCTCAATTGGGGATAAGTCGGGAGATCTTGGTGGCCATGGTAACAGTGTGTCATCATTATGTTGAAAGAAGTGTATTGTGACTCTTGCAACATGTGGTCGGGCATTATCTTGTTGGAAAGTTGGATCTGCCAGGGTGTCAAGATAGGGTAAAAGATGGGATTCTAGAACTTCGTGGATATAACGCTGCGCGTTCATGTTACCTCTGATGAAGATTAAAGGTAACCTGGAACCATAAGCTATAGCAACCCAAACCATAACTCCAACAGTGTGATGAACATGTCTTTCAACAAAAAACTGTGGATTCCTCCTTCCACCACGTCGCCTTCTAACCCTGGCACGACCATCGTGCATGCCTAAACAAAATCGAGACTCGTCACTAAAGACAATACTGTTCCATTCCTCATCCCAGAGTGACCGTTGTCTACACCACTCAAAGCGATTATGCCGGTGCTCTCGAGTTAAAGGGAGGACCCAGTGTGGCCGGCATGAAAACAAGCCAAAACTTCTCATTCGTCGGTAAACACTTCGCATGCCAATAGGTCTTCCATGTTCTGCAAACCATTCATTTGCAATGGACCTGGTAGTGGAGAAACGGTTCCTTAAGGCCAATAATCTTAGGCGGCGATCTTCACGGTCTGTTGTTCTACGGCGGCGTCCAGTGCCCCTTGCTCTTTGCGTACGGCCTTCTCGAAGCCATGCCTGACAACACCTAACCACAGTGTCTACACTTCTTTGCACTCTAACTGCAATTGCCCGAAAAGAAAGTCCAGCTTCCCGAAGTCCCATTATACGGCCCCTATCAAACTCACTAAGTTGATGAAATCGTAGAGGTCTCCGTACTCTAGGCATCATAACCGATCGTAAAGGATGTCAAGAACCAAAATCCGCCAACGTTGATTCTTTACTGCGGCTGAAATATTCATTTTTAGAGCGTTAGTGAATTAAAAATAAGCAGTATAAAAACCGCAATGTCCAACTGATAAGGCTGAAAATTTTTTCACTTGTTATTTACAGTAAGATAAAATACATTCACCAACTTTTATTAAAATAAAACCATTTAAACTAGGTGTTCGGATTTATATGTCACTTAGTATATTTTCTAGTTTCTGTGCTGCGACAGCTGACAAACTCACAGACCCTGGGCCACAAGATCGGCAACTATCTATGACGACACATTAAAAAAACCGGTCCAAAATACATACAGATGCAGTAAGAAATCTATTATGGATTCTTCATAGAAATATGTTGCTCTAGATTCAACTCAACGGCATTACAACAAGACAAATGTTCGAAACGCTAAGCTGCATCTGCAATGCTGGGTGCTGCTGTCTTATTAAGATAACAGCCAGGGACTTACACAACTTCGACTTTCCAGCGGGAAATTGTGGAAATGGCGGAGCGACGGTAAACGGTAACTGGAAACTCCTCTCTATTTGAGTAAACGCCATGTTCGGACAATTTAGGTTTACATCCGTGCCGTAAAAGAAATGAGGAGATGAACTTTCCTCACCCGGATGTACAGACTTAGTTGAATCTTGGCGTAAGTGTAAAGAGTAATTTCTGAGCCACTTGCCGGAGTGATTGAGTTTGTTCAACACGAAAGGCGGTGTGCAGGTCAAAGACACGAGATAAAACTCTCAAGAGGCAATTGTACTATCAGATGAGATTCGTACACTAGGGCGACGCACAGTGCGGCAGAATCCTAAAAAGCTGGTCAAAAATCGAAGTTTTGAGTTATATATATTCGTCTATACACGTTTAGATCTTGTTTACGGATAGTCCTAAAATGAAATTCCGGACAGGGCAGGTATATACTTGCTCTAGGGTCGCCTTGACATCAGTCGACATTCAGCCGTCGTTCGGTACGCACTAAGCACGTGTACACGTCTAAAAATTCTGGCCTGTTTCGAAGTGCTGTGAAACAGACGAAACTATCTCAATTTGAATTGTGCAAAATAGAATCACTTTCTGAAGGTATTTACTTATTTATTTGTCTATTTCCAACAGGTGAAACGCAATTACAGGAAATGCTGAAAAAAATAACAATTAAAGAGACATGGTTCTTGGACTTACATCCATAGTATCACACATTCTAAATAAGACTGGATGATCTATAGCAGTTAATAATCGATGCACAACTGTCACTGTAAATATCACACGATTCAGTAACACTGTTCATGACGCAGCACATGAGATTAATTGGCGATTTTGTCATAACATTTGTACGGCCAGCTTGACAATAGAATGCCGTTTGTTGTCGACTCCCTAGCCTTGGAACGCGGAAACATATTTTCTCAAGCAAGTTTTGACAGTCAATTTTATTGTGAATGAGGCCATACAAAAACGACAAAGCAAATATGTTTCGTCTTGTTGACAGTGAATCCAAATTGGAAAACTCTAATAGGGCACTATGGTCACAACCTCTTTCTGGATAAGAACCTGTGCATTTAAGGTGAAAACACTTTAAAGCTTTACGTTGAATGGCTTCAAGGATCACGACGGAATTTTGGTATATAGGAGACCAGATCAGAGTCGCATACTCCAGCTTGCTCCTGACAAAAGTAAAAAATAAAGTCACTAATGTATCAACATTGGAGAAAGCCTTCCAGTTTCTGATACAGAAACCAAGTCGTCGAGATATTGAGTATATGCTCAGTAAACGTTAGCTTGGTATCAAAAGTGACTCCAAGGTCTCTATAAGAGGTGCATCTGTCTATAACCTGAGCATTGATGTTATAATTATCATAAATTAAATAGTTAACCTTTCTTGTATAAGTCATAACTTTACATTTCGAAACATTCAGACTGAGACAGTTTCATAAACACCATGACGAAATTAGAGCTAAGTCATCTTGCAACATGACGCAATCCTCGACTGTCTTGACTGACGTGCAGATTTTAAGGTCATCAGCGAAAAACAAATGGAAACAGTTCAGTTCAAAAGACAAGTAATTAATAAATATCAAAAACAATAATGGACCTAGATTTGACCCTTGAGGTACCCCGGACGTGACCCGATAGTAACTCGACCTATGACCACCATATTCGACAAATAACCTTCTATCCCTCAAATATGAATTCATAAGCGACAGCATTGCATCAGACATACCCATTGTTTTAAGCTTATCCAGAAGTGCATAATGATCAACTTGATCAAACGCCTTCCGAATATCTGTGTAGATGACATCAACTTGTCCCTGACCGTCCAGTACTTCAGAAATGTACTGAGTAATTAGAGCCAAGTTGGTGACCGTAGATCTGCCTCTCATAAACCCATGCTGATTAATAGAGACTGCACCCCTGACCGAGCAGTAAACGATGATCTCAAACAACTTGCTGAAATTGCACGGGATTGATATTTGGCGATAGTTGGAAATATCAGAGATATCTCCACTTTTGTGAATAGGACATATTTTAGAGGTCTTCCAGATATTTGGATATGTTTCTGATTTTAGAATTAGGTTGAATATGGAAGCCAGCGGTTTCGCTAGTAGATGAATGCAATCTTTAACGAAAAAACTTGGAATACCATCACATCCAGACGTAATTTTGTTCTTCAATCTTTTCGAATCCCTAATTACGTTTTCTTCACTTATATTTTTTAAAGAAATGATATCGGTAGAATTATTTGTTCGAGGAGATGACACTAGTAGACCAGACGGGATAAAAACAGTTGAAAAGAAGGTAGCAAAACTGTTCACTATATCCTGAGGCGTATCGCAGACATTGCCGTTAAGCGTCATCCTTGGGGGGATTCTAGATTGCTGTTTTTTGATCTGGGCAAATGACCAGAATTTGCTAGGATCATTGACAATGGCATCCTCAACCGATTGGACGTAAGCGGAGTAGGCAACACTGATCTGGTTCTTAATGAGCTTCCTAAAATTACTGAACTGATCATAAGAAAACTTAGTACCGTCACGTTTCCAGTTCCTTCTTGCTATGTTCTTCTTCTTGATATTAAGTATAATTTCACGTGTGAACCATGCGGGATCGAAAACATTTTATTTTTACATTTAGGGACATGGACCTCAAAGATGTTATTGATAACTGAATACAAGGCGGTACAAGCGACATCAACATTAACTGCGTATGCAGAATATATAGTTATGCACAGTTGTTGCTTATTTTATGTTTGAAATATTTAAATTTTACAACAAATAATCATAAACAATTGTAATTTTTTTTCTAAAATCGATTTTCTAAAGTAGTTTTAAAAATGTCTTCGCGAGTCCCGATCTTGTTTCGACAAGGAAGTGATAGTGTATAGTATGAAATATAATATAGTAAAAATCTGGCTGCTCAGGAGTGCTCAACGAATAGTTAGACTAATTTTTAGGGAGAAATACGTGGCGCGACTTTAATGGACGTGTGACTGTAATGCATTGATCATTATTGATCGGACAACTTTCTGAAGAGGCCCAAGAGTCACGCAATAAGGACATTAAGAAATACAGATTAAATAATGCAAAAAAATGCTCTAGAGAATCGAATTTGAGAGATATCTTCAATTGGCTCTTAGTAACCTCAGATCCATTTCTCTCAAGCATCAGGAAATTGCCCCAGAGACCGGCGAAATCTTTAATCTTTACATAAAGAAGCTCTACAATTGTTAAAACAACCTGAAGTCACCAGACAAGAGACAAGGAACGATTCCGATTTAGATACAAGTGGGTCAACATCAGAATCCGAATCGAATGATTCGAACATCGAAGATGACGTACAAGATGTTTGTTACTAGAAGTAAATGACAGATATGCATTTTTTTATAAAAGAAATTTTTGATAAATAAAAAACATTGCTCGAAAGATTTTTTACTCATTAAAACCCAAAAATATTATAAAATATTTTCTATTTAGAAATATTAAAAAATTAAAGTTTTTCCTCCATATATCGTGTCTGCTATTTAGAAAATTAAAATTTTGATAACCAACTCGTAATCAGCATTTCCAAAAACCATAAACAAATACAATTGGATTATTTGACCAATTGGTTAAACTATGTCCGCCATTTTGGGACCGCCATGTTGAAAATCGTAATTCTGATAACAGATTCATATGCAGCGACCACAAAAACCTCCGAGACGAAAGTTTGAGATCATTCACGACACTTTCTGAATTTTGGCCAGCTTTTTGGGATTCTGCCCCACTGTGCGACGCAGAGGGAAACGACCTGTCGTGGTTTCGCGTGTGAATGCCAAATCTCGCCACCATTCCCAAAGCGTGGTCTTAGTAAATCAATAATGTCTATTTTCATTGTGTAAAACAAACAAAATAATTTTGCATAACAGGCACAAACACATTTAAAAAACTGTAGGTACATCCGAATTTTTAAAACTCATTCCCGTTACGGGAAGACTGATACAATTAAAAAATCAGTTAATTGGACAACAATGCTTTTAAAAACAATCGACAAAAGTGACGCTGTAACTGGAGCATCGTACCGGGTGTCCCAGATAACTACACAAAAGGAGAAACCTTATGAAGACGGGGAAATGATAAAACTGACGTTTTTAGAAACTGCAGACTCATTATTTGCCAACTTTAGAAATAAAGACGAGATAGTATCTGCTATAAAATCTGTGCAACTTTCTGCTTATACAGTGATGAAACGAGTAGACTTAATGAGCAATTATATAGTTGTACAGTTGATAAGTGACTTCGATAACTGTGCTTAATTTTTCACTGCAGCTGGACGAATCCCCAGATGTCGTTGACACCTCTCAGATGGCCGTTTGCAGTGCTTTTACGATCAAAGAAGATCTTTTGAAGTTTATTCCACTAAAAGGACAGGCTACTGGGCAGGACTTCTTTTAAAAATATTATTTCTTTTCAGAAAATTCCAATATCGAAAATGGTACCTACTCTTATCTTACCACTGCATTATCCATCAGCAAGCATTATGTGGACATTTTCTAAGACTAAACAACGTTATGAAATTGGTAGTAAATATTGTGAACAAGATTAGAGCTCAACCGTTACAAAGATTATTCAAAACCTTGGCCGATGAAATTGATTGCCAAGACGGGGAACTACTTATTCACTTTCCGATGTTGAGTAAGGACGAGTGCTGAAACATTTTAATATCATATCTGCCATAGTTCTATATTTTAAGCAACGTGATGAACCGATTCCGGAGCTGGGAAATTAAATCTGTCAGAGATTTTGGTATTGATAATAATAATAAACGGCTTTATTCGCGGAGTTTAGCACAGCTATTCTTACACTCAACCTTCCTGAAGACTAAAGCTTAAAGCTAATTTGACATACAAATATGGCATTTTACATATACAGTAAACGATGAATGTCTATCAATCTAACTAAAAAAGAAAATAGTGGTAATTGATCACAGGGCTTCATTGATCCTATGATGAATTCCTAGAAGATGTTGCCTGAGATGCAGTTTGAAACCGATATTATTAGTATTTGATATATCGATGTTCCTGCTATAGATGTTAAAGAGAGATACTGCATTATACGTGAAATATCAGGCATTGTAAAATGGTTTTGATGTCTTATATTGACATTATGTATATTGGACCTAGGGATCAGCTTTTCTACTAAATATACAGGATTCTTAGAATATAATACACGATTCAATGTTTGAACAGAGAATTGATATTAAGCCAGTGTGAAAGCTTGAAACTATTAGATATATGGTCAAATTTACGTAAGTTACAGACAAAGCGGCAACAGTTATTCTGCAATCTTTGCTGGCGCATTTGAGTCGAATAGTCCAGGCATGGATAAAAAACTATCAAACCATTACTGATAATTGATAGCACTAAACTTTCAGCCATATTTTTCCTAGTCTTGAAGTTAATAATGTACTTATTGACATATAGTACTCGCAGTTTCAAATAACACCTCTGAGATATTGTTTTAATGTGTTGTAGGTATCAAACCAAGTATCCTACAGCTAGTTGAAAAATAAAGTCGTTGTTCATTCAAGAAGAGGGTCAGACCACTGCTCAGGTTTTCTCGCTTGTGGTCAGAACAGAAAAGTCCAAGTTTGGGTTTGTCAGGATTTAGTTTCAAATTGTGTCCTTTACAATTGTCAGATACTGTTCGTAAGTTAGTGTTGATTAAATCATTTGCCTGTTAAACGAGAGATGGTTCAAAATGAAACAGAAGCTGCGTGTCATCAGCATAAGATTGAATGTGTGAGTACTGTACGGATTTCAAGACATCAGCTTTGTATATAATGAATAACAACGGTCCTAAAACAAAACCTTGAGGAACTTCTGATGTTATTGTTGTCATCTCAGATCTATTATTATGTAGAATAACGCTTTGCTTACGAAGACTTAAGTAATTGCAAAATAAGTTCAACGCTGTATGGTCAAGGTCACAATGATACAGTTTTGAGCACATAAGTGAAATGGTGTCAAAGGCTTTTAAAAAATCCAGGAATATAAGTACAGTGGCAAGCCTCTTATCTAGCGACCGTATAATTTCATCATTAAGATTTAAAAGAGCATTTTTCTTGTGGATATTACAGAAAAATTAAATGAGCTTCATTTGCAGCTTCAGGGGGAGACAAAGAACTAACAGAAATGATTTCTGATATAAAAGCGTTTATCAAAAAGCTTGATTTTTGGGAACAAAACTTAATCTATGACGATACCAGGCATTTTCCTGTTCTCTCAGAAAATATATCTCAAAGTCCATTAGAACCGTATGATAGTAAATTTCAAGTAGAAATGGTCTCTAGCAGGATAACTTCAAAAATCGTTTCAAGGATTTCAACGAAATTTCTATAGTGGCGCAATTAATTGTTTCACCCTCCATGGAAATTGATATCCAGCAGTTTGCAACTTCTGTTACGCAGAATTTTATAGAAGACATCGCTGCGACAGAAATGGAAGTGATTGAATTTCAAAATGATTTAGCTTTAAAATCATTAGTCTCAAATACAAAATGTATCTGACCTTCAGTAAGTAAAGATAAATATTCAGTTTCATGTCGTGTTGCCTTAAAAGTGAAATCGTTATTTAGTTCAACCTATTTGTGTGAATCTTCTTTTTCAAATATGAAGTTTATCAAAAACAAAAACCGTAATCGTCTTATAGATGAACATTTGTTTAATTATATTCGAATGGTGGTATCAAATTATACTCCAAACATTGTTGAACACGCATTTTTTATCTGGATATGTTTTCGTTAAAAATACTGCGTTGCTGTTTTTATTATTGGTTACCTCTATTAAGTCGTATGTGACATGCTTTTGTACCTGACGAAAAATGTTGTTTATTTTTCAAACATCTACGATTGGTGGGAATGGATGTAGTTATCTATTATCTATTACGATAGATATTAGTTTATTTAAGTTTATTAGGATGATTTTGTATTAGTAAAATAAATACATGTATACCTCATACGCCTACAGACCTGGCACAGCCAGAAGCTTCCATCCAATAAATACATGCTTGCAAACACTCTAACTGCCTCAGCTAAACGGACAATGTTACGGAGGACAATATTCTGAGAAAGGTTTATCGATAAGAACGTCAGTGTGGCTTTTCCTTTGGAGCTTAGGTGCAAGTGTCACGCCTAAAGATACAACTTGTTCTCCATCTTCGATGTTTACTTGTTACACGCATTTTTTATCTGGATATGTTTTTGTTAAAAATACTGCGTTGCTGTTTTTATTATTGGTTACCTCTATTAAGTCGTATGTGACATGCTTTTGTACCTGACGAAAAATGTTGTTTATTTTTCAAACATCTACGATTGGTGGGAATGGATGTAGTTATCTATTATCTATCACGATAGATATTAGTTTATTTAAGTTTATTAGGATGATTTTGTATTAGTAAAATAAATACATGTATGTCGCATACAGCTGTGTATAATTTCATTTGAGTTGACTTACTTTGTTTACGACTCCCTGTTTATTCCAACATTATCAAAGTAACTCAACCCACTGAAAAGGTTTGCGACCACTGCTCTACTGAATAAAAAGTGTTTTCAATAAATATCTTTTTTACTCTCTTTTACACGGTCAGGCAGTTTATTATAGAGTTTACGAGCATTACTTTGGGTCCTTTTGGAGTGAGAGTTAGCCTAGTAGTTTAAAATTGACGTTCGGACGAAAGTTGCCTGACTGGGCGCGCGGCTTTAGTCTACAAACCCAATTTTCTCGACTGTAAGCAGCAATTTGCGCATTTTCTTCAAATACATGAATAATATATTCTGTATCCTAAATTATGTTTCGCATAATCTTTATTCAAAACCTTCATTTTGTTTCAGGTAATGATGACTTTTGCACGTCATTGTGGGTAAGTTTATATCTGTACATCTGAGGTAAAGTGTACTATGTCACAAAAGGTAGATTTTACATGAGAGCTTGGTAAAGGATATTTCCTCAAATATTCTGCTCTTGTTCATTTGCACATTTACAAATCGACCTCAAATTTTTTTCTACGAACGAAAAGGTGGTGCTTCACTTAGGAGCATGAATTTTTTGTTTTAATACCAGTAATTTTTTGTTTAACAGGACTTGGTACCTTTTACCTCTGAAACTATTTTCTATCGGTGGACATGGTATGCTAGTTTCTTGAATTTAGATGGCAGTATTTTATACCTCTGAAAACAGTATTCCTTCCTGCACTTAGCTCATTAATTAATTTATTAAACTAAGACATGGAATGTGTAATTCAAATCATTCTTTATTATCATAAAGTGTAAAGTAAATACAATACGACGTGAACATTGGAAACTAACAAACTATTCATTTGGATACTGTATAGAGTTAAATGAGGGCCTTTATGAATTGATAACTCTATCCGTCAATGACATTGTTCCCAGTTTGAGGAAGATTTTGATAAAAGTTGTCGTACATTTTTGGTACCCATTGCATTAGCTTTTGGAGGTCTTCGTATTTTTTATCTGATATGGGCTTAGGTCCAACTCTGATCAAAGGAATTTCTTCAGGAAAGATGACCGATCTTCGTGAAATACGATTCAAATCCAAAACCTCGGAATCTCCATTGAATGTGTCCTTACAAAACATCTTACCGGGATGGTCAGCATGAACCTGAACGTGAACTAACTCGGATATATTAAAATCGTTTCCACTTTCAAATTTTTTTCTATGCAGAAAGGGTGAACTGGATCCCTCTATCAGTGACAAGAAATTTTTTAAATCGGTAGTCTCCATGTTAATCACCTAAAATGGATTACTGGTACTAGAAATTCGCACCAGCTGTTGCCAATCCCATGGAGTCATGATTTGGAATTTAGTCATTCTTTTTCTTGCTCTCTCCATTAATGAATGATCACTATCTACCTCTAGGTGAGTATGCCCCCTTAAAAGATATTTGTGATTTATTACTTTTAATGTTGGTATCTGCCTTAAAATTGTAAAGTAAGCTAAAACTGAGTTAATGTTGCGATTTTGTGATGGGCAGTTATCTGACCATATAGTGATCTCTTCAACGTCCTTGCCAACATTGACAAGAGCCCATTTGAGTAAGCAAGATGCCATTTCATTTCTCCCTCTATCTGCAACACTCTCATCCTACATACAACAAGTTGTGTGATTTTTGAAGACATGTTTAATTGTGTAGTTTATCCAACATTTCTTGTTTATAAAGCTCGTACATTTTTTGGATGAGCGCTCTCTACTGTAATGAGACTCTACTGTTGGAAACTTCAAAATGTGGTCTCTTATATATACATAACCTTTTTACCTCGATTGTCAAATTGAACCATACCACCTATGACTTTTTTACATAGAGCAGCAGACACAAATGTTCGCGAAATTCAAGTGTTCAAAAAGAACGATTTACAGACCTCAACTTGAATTACAATAGAGAAGTTTTCTTATCATTTGCCTTTTCCCCAGTTCTTTCACGCCTCCTTTTGATTGGAACTAATTGTACACATGAAGCAACAAATTGTCGTTTAAGGTCGATGGTTTTGGAAGGTGACCAAAACTGTTCAAAGATACCCTCGCGCTCGATCTGGAGACTTTTTTAGAGCATTGGAACCTGCACTTATCTTTACAAGATGGGCCCATAGATTTGGCCTTAACTACAGTATTGCGCTTAGAAATATACTGTTCACCAGAAAGGGATTTACGTTTCCTCACATTACATTTCCATTTAGCTATATTCCTCTGACGCTTCTTTGTCTTTGCCGGTTCTGACACGTTTTCCTCATTAGCTGAACCTAAATGTCTCTCAGAGCTGTCGGTGCTAGTAGTATTATCTGAATTTACAAAATCTGGATCTTGTATGCTGTCATCCGAATTCTCAAAAGCCAGGCTTTTTTCACCTTCCATGTTATCGACGGATGCGTTTTGCCTCCTTTTAGCTAAAACAAAAACGGTAAAAAAAATACTAAAAGATATTGGGAAGAAATTGTTCACCTTTGTCACTATTTGATCTATCGCACTGAAGCTCCGGAGCAGCTGTTAGATTCATATTACTAGATTTGAGTAAGCTGGGCGAAGATGCGGAACTCCTATGCAACAAAGGACCGTCAGAGGTCGTGAGTTTCTCAACGGTATGCAAATCCTTCAGGTGACTTGGCAATTTACAGGCCAAGCTTGCATCTTCTAGAAAAAAAGCCGTATAAATATCTTATCCATTAAAACATACCGTCGGTGTTTACCTGGTTCAAAGTCAGCTACAGGGCTAACTAGTGATTCTGGGCTTCCCACAAGACAAAAGTTATCTGAATGATCATACTCTTCCAGGTAAAGACTGCTCATAAGCTTCACCAGAACCTGTTAACAAAGGATGAAGAACATTAACAATTGTAATAGGTGCCAGTATATAATAACTACTCACTGTTTTGTGTTCCATTGTCATTTTTTTGCAAATTGTACGTTTTCAGCGCGGCAAAAATTTTAGCACTCCTCGAAGACATCTCTACATTGATCGGAAGCCAAATAGCGACTGACTGGAGATACAGATAAATCGCGGTGAGAAAAATACTATCCGTGAAACAAGCTCTGACACGTTCAACGTCTTGTAAGCGATACCCCGGACGGACGGACATAGCACTTCACGGGATAATACCAAGCCCATTGGATACAGTTTACCTCTGACTAGCTTAGTGACTTGGTACTGTACTAAAAACTGCACAGTGCTTTACAGCCAAGAATACAAAATCATGTAGCCAATTGTCAAAGAACGTACAGAAAACAAAAACTTCATCAAATCTGGTAAACGGGACAATCAAATGAGATTCATCTGTCTAATCCTGGAAAAGAAATAAAACAATAAAATTCACTACCGTTTCGGTTGCCACGGAAACCTCTTCCAAGATAAATTGGACTGTATCACAGATCTGGTGCTGAAACATTCTACTCAAGTGGAATTGCTCCTCAAACTCTCTGTTGCGTGAATCAGTAGATAACGGAAATTACATCTGATCTCAAATCATGTACTCAATCTTCAGATTATTGGGAGAAATCGCTTACAGAGGCGTCTTCATAGAAAATGTGAAGTTCTGACATTTCCTTAATGCGTCTTCGGAGGTTAAAAGAAATGGGAAAATACTTGAAAAAATGAGTAAAACGAGCAGGTACAGTTAAAACAGATCAAAATACAAGTACAAAGAAGTTGATACCAAATGTGTATCATAGTATTATGCGTCTATGCTTCAGTCACGATTTTAACACAGAACGACCGTTCTGTTAACACATTTACCAATAATCCTTAAATTAGGTAAACAATTAATTGTATTGTAATTGTAGTATGACACAAACTAAAATCAATTTCAAACCACATGAAAACCACTAAGAGTATGAAATTGCTCCTTGCACCAGCCCTTTATCTTTGATCTGCTTGTTTCTTCCATTATATCCTCCATTCCTTTTTACTGGCAATGGATGGCTTATCAAAGGGAGGGCGCACTACGAACCTTCATAGTACACACCGGATAGATACGTAGAATTATTAGGAATCCTGGCACAGCATCTCTACTTCTCGACACCATTTCAAAATTTCGTTTCATTTCATTTATGTGTGCTAATAAAAAAGACTTATTACAATCGCCATAACATGGAATAAAAAGTCTGATCATATAGCGTTCAAGCCACAACTGGTTAAAATTGGTATAAAGAAAATCATCAATTTTTCAAAAAGCACTGCGGATCAAAACATTTCTAATACGAATCTTAGATCCATTGTTAGGCAGTAATCTTATGTTTAGTGGCAATTTGTTAAAAAAAATTAATTTCCCAGAATCCCGGACCATCTAGACACCATCTAAGTCGCCAGTATGTCGGGCTGAAGTTTCTCTTATTCATCGTGTTATATTCGTGAACATCTTTGAAGCACCTCATACGCCTACAGACCTGGCACAGCCAGAAGCTTCCATCCAATAAATACATGCTTGCAGATACTCTAACTGCCTCAGCTAAACGGACAATGTTGCGGAGGACAATATTCTAAGAAAGGTTTATCGATGAGAACGTCAGTGTGGCTTTTCCATTGGAGCTTAGGTGCAAGTGTCACGCCTAAAAATACAACTTGTTCTCCATCTTAGATGTTTACTTGTTTCGTAGAGAACCTAACTTGCTTAGTCTTCTCACCATTTAGCAACAACTTGCTGGAATATAACCAAATGTTGTCTGTTTCCACTTCAGCATCTGTTTGCTGTTGTACTTCCATCAGAGAGCTAGCTGCAGAAGATATTGATGTGCCATCCACAAAGAGCATATATTTGGGCATTAAACATCGTTAATATAGATGAGAAAGAGTATGGGGCCTTTGACAGAACCTTGTGGCACTCCCACCGATATATTTCTCCGTGCATGCCTCACACCATCAATCTCTACTACATTTGAAAGGACATATGGCTTATTCATGACGCAATACTATTGCTATAGAAGATAAAATGCTTCTCCCCTAACCAATACGAAGTCACATAAATTTTTGATTTGTTCACAATACTCATTTCACCTCTGTATCGATCCATCCTTCGTTCTCTTATCGCTGACGCCCTACTTATTACTGCCCGTAGTCGCTTTCCATTTAATCCCATCGATCCATCCTATGCTTTACTTTCAAAGTGAGCGCTCCCTTCATCCGCTTCATCCTGCAGTACGAATAATTGCCTTTATAATATCAAAAAGGCGTTACCCTCAAACTTTTGACTCCTAAGGTCTTACCTTGATAATAGACACTTCTGCGTCAAGCAAAAATACTCGCATTCCAAATTTCGGCAAATCTGCTCAAGGGTTTCCCAAGGAAGTGTACAAGAACCCATTGTATGCCTAATTTCAACTGCAGGTACCCGCACCACCAGGAGCAATATCTCCTGATGACAGCCGCACAGCTTCTACAGTATATTCAGATAAGAGATAGACCGGACATAAACAAGACCACGTGATCATCGAACGCTGTAACATTCGGCAGGGACGTATTAATAGTCACGCAGTACATATTTTAGGTAGTAGATGCTGCTTTGCGTAACTTTGTAGTAAATTAGCACAATTCGATGTGTATACGATTGGTGATGGATATAGGACCATGTGGGGGTGGGCTACGAAATATATAATGATGTGTAAATATACATAAGGGTTTCAAAATTCTCGCTTCGATTTCCAGCTTCGGATGCCGCCTGATGTTTGGTGAAATACAGTCGAATGTAATCTCAAAATGGCGTTTAAATTAGCCTAAATTAAAAATAATCGTATATCTCTTAAAATTGCTTTTAGAATATTGATTAGTATATTTTTTGATTTCTAGGTAAATATGTAACCAAATTAAAACGTTCAAAACGTAAAAAAATGTGCATGGTTGAACATTGTCAGAAAGTAGATTCTTGAATAGGTTTTGCCAAAATGGGTTCAAAAATGTCAATAATTAATTAAAAAATACAGTAGCTTTATAATTACTTATAACTTACCGAATTTGGTGAACGACATCTTTTATTGGAAAGATGAGCTTGATGAGCTTTCATCATCGCTACTGCCTGAAGCACCAACGTCAATAATGAATGGCTCGACTTGTTCCTCTAAAATATTGTCCAGTTCCCACATTCTCTTTTCAACTTTGTCTTTCACGTGCTTAATACAGTTTTCCCATTTTTACGCTGTTATTAATTCTAGTGCTTCTTTGAAAAGTCCATTGAGGTCACAAAATTTAAAAGTTGTATTGTGCTTAGCTATATAATTTTTAACCTCTGCCCATATGAGCTCAATGGGATTGAGCTCGCAATGGTATGGAGGTAAACGGAGCACAGTTTTATTTTGACTTGCTGCCATTTCGTCAATGGCGTATTTTTGATATTCCGCCTTGTGATCCTTGACAATTCTTAATAATTGTACTTTCAGCATTGCTTCTTCAAAGCTGATATTTTTCGAGCGGAGCCAATTTTGAACATCAACTTTCCTTGAAGCCGTTGTTGGGACCTTCTCCATTCTTCGAGAATGATAAGGCGCATTATCCAACACAATTACTGCGTTTTCCTCTAAGTTCAGTAAAATTTTTGAAAACCACTGTTCAAACGATTCGCCATTCATTTCCTCGTGGTAATCTCCAGTTTTCTTAGACTCAAAGCACCACAGACCGTCAACAACAAATCCATCCTCACTGCCAATATGGCAGATAATGAGCCTTTTCCCTTTACCTGGAAATCGAAGTACTAACTGGTGTAGATTTATTTCAATAAGCGAACCTTTTTCAAATGTTTTCATCACATTCAGCGAAAAAACATTGAGACATGAGTATCAGATTCCTATAATTGGGATTATTTAGTCATATTGAAAGAAAGAATATTGAACGTCGTATGATTACTCAGCGCTTCACAATTTAATTTAAAGTTATAAACCTTTAAAAAATGAATGATCAGGAACCTGAAATACGCGCAAATATTAATATTAACAAATTATAACTTTATAAAGCTTAAAGTATGGATTAAAATGATTAGAAATATTAGGAACGGTACACAATATAAAACTTAGTAACTTTTTTTAAGTTTATAATATTCGACATATTTTAAGATTATATTAAAAAATTATTGAAATATCGAAAACACATAATAAAAACATGGCTTAAAAAAGTTCTAACAAATGAAAATGACAATAAAACATCCACGCATTTTATCGAAAGTTATAAAAGTTTTGTTACTTGTAATATGTTTTATCTGCCCCCTGGAATTAATGTTTAGAACCTTGTTCCCAAGGTTTGAAAAACATCCGTTTGTTGTCTATTACTCGTATTTACCTGCTGGATTTTTTAATCCGGTAGACAGTCCATCTAGAAAGGCCCTCCTGGATGAAGTTACAGAATCATCAACCCATACTTTACTTGTAGTGTGTCCTGCGTTTACCCACGTTTCATCAAGGTAATAAATCTTCCTGTTTTGATTTCTATATTTCCCAATTTTTGTTAAATAATCCCTCCTCCATAGCACAATTTCTTCTCTATCCAGTAGTAAACTATTACGACCCCGTTTTTTCCATTTGAAATTTAAATGCTTCAGTAACGCATGGAAAGTTGATCGTTTGAAATTTGGCAACGTTGTATCTCCATTTACCTCCTGCAGTACTTTATCCAATGATTTAACAATACTTTTGCGATGTTTACTGGTCATTGGCTCAGAAAAGGTGTGATTTTTTTTTGTATTGTCTTAACACATTAAACACTGATGCGCGACACACCCCAACTTTGTGAGAAACCTTCACAACAATTTCTTTGATGGTTGATGCCTCGTTCTCCTCGCGCTCGATCTTATATATATTCAAAATGACCTCTTTCATTTCTGCACTCAGGTGTCTTTTTTTAGAGCGTTTCCTAGGTGGACTACAGGAGTTTACAACTTCATCGGCAGTATCTGTACTACTGGGCATTTTCGCAAGCAGTTGATAACAATAACAATCAATAACAAGGTATAACAATAACAACGACAAACTCAACAACTTAATAAGATAACAAACGAAAACGTCCAAAGAAATATCAAATTGCAATGATGCACACGACATACGTAACACGTCTGAACCTGAATGTGACTCTGCCTTGATACGACTGCTCTGCCGCTCGGCATAGGCATTTAATTGCGAATTGACCAATGAGGGCTCCTGTTTTACGTCGAGACAGCGGCGTTAGCGTGAAAATCACCCGAACCTTTTGTTTACATCCGGTCTATCTCTTATCTGAATATACTGTACAAGTAGATTTGAACCAGATGGAGATCTGTTAAAAAAGTGGCACATCCTAGTATATATTGTCTAAAACACTTCTAGTACCATATTTGGTGTAAGGGTGTGTAGTACTTTACAGTTGATAATTATACACAAAGTTTTGCCACTGTCTTCTGTCTTTTGCAAGTATGCTAGCTTCTGCTGGTGTAAATCCTCTCCTTTTTATTGTTTCTTCCATAGCTTTGTCCCACGTTGTTTTAGATATTCCTCTCGATCGACTTGGTATCGTCCTTGTCTGCCATATTCTTTTCACGTGTCCTTCATCCGGTTTATGTATCCAAACCATCTCAGCTGGCTTTTTTGATCTCCGTTGTTACTGCTTCTACTCCCAGATCTTATTTGTTCGTTCCATATTTTGTCTGCTCTCAAATGCTATTTCCTTGTGAACCTGATTTCATCAATCAATTTGTTTTCGAGTAAACATTAACTATTTTATGATTTTTTTAAAACCGTCCATCCTCTCTGCCGCACCCTGTATATCCTTAGCTTGGTATCGAGCGATAGTTCCTTTTTGGCTAAGCTTCTTTTATTTAGAACATAGTAAAGTTTCGCAGCAGCATTTATTCTTTCATTTAGATCATTTTCATGTCTTCCTTTAGAGTCTGCTGTGGTTCCTAGATATTTGAATTCACTTGCGCATTCTAGTCTATGTTCTCCTATTAGTAGAGCGGCATTGTTTTCATGTCTCGCTATTGCCATTATTTTACTCTCGTCTGTGTTTATTTTCATGTTCCTGGACGTGAGAGCTTGGTCCTATATGGTTAGATTTGTTTGTAGATTTCTTTCACTATCAGCAAATATGGCAAGATCGTCTGCAAATGCGCGCTCGGTTATTGTTACGACTTGTAGGTTTTTATAGTGGATACCAAATAAAACCCGATGCACGTCATCGATCTGGAGCTGTGCGCTGTTGCCAGAATTGATATGAGCTCTTTACACCGACTGTTGTTTTGGCATTTTGGATACTTTATACCACTTCACAGTAACTTTTGTTCTGAAAAGAACAACTTTTAATTGGCAAGGCAACGATTCAAAGCTCAAATAGCGCAAAACTCACAAACTAAACAATAAAGAACTAATAGTACGACAAAAGGACAATGGCAACTGATGTCAACAAATGAGAAGTGGCAACCTCACATTTCTCTGCACGGCACTACCAACCGAATCGAGACGGGGAAATTTAAACTTCAAGTAGAAATGTCACATTGAATGTAGTCAACTGTTGGTAACCATGATTTTTATGAATGACATCACCTATGACGTGCATCGGATTTTATTTGGTATCCACTATATATCCTAATAATAGTATCTTAGAATTTCTGCCATACTTGCTTAATCTTGCACATCCTGGTAAATAGTTAAAATTCAGTTCAAGCCACATTTACTACTTGCAGAGACACTTGTCTATCATGACTGATAGCACATTATAACAATCGAACCATGCCAGATACCATGGAACGTATTCAGACCATGAAATAGTTCCCGTGCTAGCTGTCTCAGGTTAATGGGTACGAAGACGGTGTTACGACGATAACACTTTATTTACTAAGATAGAGGCCGCTTTACAACTCACACTATATAATTCGAAATAAAAATAGAATAGCAGTAACAATGTTCGTACGTCCTCTTTCTGCCGATGCTCATGCCCGTCTCCTCGCGCAACCCGTCCTCAGGGTCTTGCTACCTGGCTTCCGTCGCACTTTGCACTCCGACACGCACTCACACCCGGTCGCGCTGTTGCCGAACCTCTTCAACCATGAACTGCGCACACGCATCTTCACTAAACTGAACCAGATGGAAAAACGCGCAGATTATTAGGCCGAATATAAAAATTGACATTGAAAAGTAAGATTCTCTTCTATTCCCTCTATTGTAGATAAAAATATTCAAGGAAAGCTGCATCACGAGTTTAACTCGCTGACTTTACAGATTGACATAATGAAGTCTGCTGCTTAAAGGACAATCATTATTTGCTTAGGCATTTATGGTTATCGTTATTTATCTAGAGATAGAAGAGCTAGTGCTCAATAGGGCGTTGCCGTCAATTATGGTATATTTTTAGGTTAGCCGTAAAAAAATTCAACCCGTAGTCTCTTCCCGTTTACTCCTATCGATTACCTGGTCTTTATTTTCAAAGTAGAGGCGCTACCCCTCGGTCTGCTATCCCTTTCCCTTTTCACTCTCCCGGTTTCTCTTGCAGTACGCATAATTGCCATTAATCCGGCAGAGGGAGCTCGATGAGGCTTCCCCAACGCCTGATCGCTGGAGCGAAATCAGGTGGATATTCTTTTCCAGACCATTTGATTAAGCCGGTGTTGAAATTGCTGACCCGCTATGTGCGACCTGTAGATGTGCTCGTGACCTGATTTCGTATTTTTGCTTAAAGCAAAGCGACTCTTCCTTCGAGCGTTTACTTGATTGACTTTCCGGCATATAAACAAAATATAAACATTTGCATTGAGTGGTTAAAATTAAATAACGCAAACATATCGGTATCAACTTCTCGATAAAGTACGTTTTATTACCCGCAATTGAGCACGCACCTGTTCACTGAGTGCCGCAAGGTTATTACGTATATATATAATGTCAAAAGAATAAATAATAGTTCAAGGCCCAATTTCACCAACATTAATATTATAGACCAGTGAGAAAATACCTCATCAAAATGCAATTTGACAGAAGCTGTCAAAGGTCTCTGAATATTAGTGATTTCTATTGAAATATTGAATAAAATCGTGAAAATTCGACTGTATTATAAACAAGACCACTTTTTGATTCCAACATGATGCTTTTGTATAGAAAAAACAGGACAAGTTTCATGTATTTTGATATATGCTATAGGTTTACATTTAACAATCCGTTATCCCCTTCAGCGAATAGGAATGCGGCAAATAAAGGGTCGATTTTCTAGCTGTTAAATTTGGCAGCACATTTGGACATTTCTTAATGCATGGCACTCTCGAATTTACCAACTTCAATATACTGAAAGTTATCATTACATACCTGTTGAATAGTGTGGATTTGTCTGTATTTTGCAAGAAAATAGAATATAAAACACATTCCATTAATTTCCTCATCCTCGTTTACGTCATAATATAATTAATAATTTATGGGTTAATGAATTTCTTCAAAGCAATAAAAACATTATGTCCTCTCCATCCTAAAACACAGATAATATGTGTAAGGCGTGTCAATCCCTACATCTCCCTGATGCATAATGCAATTACTATGGACATAGACAAAAAATTATGAAAAATGTTTTACAGATGATGGCTTTCAAGTCCAAAAATCAAAAAAACTAGTAATGTTTATTGTGTGTCTATTTTTCTTTTTTGACTGGCGGGGATATCTATCTAATACTCGCAGGGTTGCCAAGTCTAACGACGATCACGTCCCGTGGTGGAGGGTGCGAAATGAATCTTTTACATTTGCTAGTTTTGAATTTTTTATAAGCATCTTTGGTAGATTGTTCTATCCTGAATGGGAAAGGTCTCCTATTTATGAAAATATTTTTGGTATCATCTAACCGTTGCAATCAGTGCACAAACACTGTGACATATGATTTATAGCATAACCCGCTGCCCTATCAATACAAATACAGGTCGCCTAGCCGTGGGGATGCAGTGGTCGGGATGAATATCACGGCAGCAACTGACGATTTGGGCATGTCTGGTAACAACGTATGAAGTGAAACTCGCTAACTTCACATGGGTGAAAGGGGATACTAATGCACAATCTGGCAACCCTGTCGCACCCTCACAAAGTGGCCGCTGATAACCACACAAGTCACCGTGTTGTCATTGAATAGCATGGAAATAAACCTTCAGAGTATATGTTTTGTGACTGGTACCAAGAGTTGAGACATGTGTCACTCCTTGAAATGCAATAATCAGCTGTATTCAAATAATGTCTTATATATATATATATATATAACCTAGAATGTGTACTCGTGAAGAAAGAAAAATATGGCAAATTTGTAGTTTTTTTTTTGTAGGTTTTAGGTTAGTTGGTAGCTTTAAGACATATATTTGGGAATTTCTTAATCGCTGTGAATAAAGTGTGGATGTTTGTTCAGTTCCTGAACAACGAAAAATATTTAACTGCAAATGTCGCGACCATCTTTTTCGAAACACTTCGAGAACGGATGACTTTTGTTGGCTTTTCTTCACCTTGGAAGACCCAAACAGCCGACTGTCGTTTGTTTTCTGGTTCATAATAGTAAATCCACGATTCGTCACCACTAACAGTGCTGTACACATTTTTTGAGTTTCCGGAATTGAGACGGTCAAGCGTTTTTCGACACCAATTAACCCTGACTTCTTTCTGCTCTTCAGTCAACAGGTGGGGTATCCAACGAGAAACTAATTTTCTTACTCCTAATTCTTGATGTAAAATTTTTTGAATTGAGGTCTTTGAAATCTTCAAGGGCGCCTCAATCTCGCGATATGTCACATGTCTATCTTCAATGATGAGTTTGCGCACATCATCGACGTCTTCCTGGGTGACTGCCGTTTTTGGTGCACCCACTCTGTGATCGTCGCTAAGAGTCACCCGTCCACGTCTGAATTCTCCATACCAACGGGAAATTATCGGCTGATGTGGCGCTTCGTTGCCGAAAACAGACAGTAACTCAGCAAGGCATCCTTGTTGCGATAATTGTCTCTGAAAGTTGTGATAAATTATGGCGCGAAAATGTTCTCGGTTGAGTTCCATTTTTCTAATGACTTGGTTACACTTAAAAATTCACTGTAGTGAGAACACTGCACTTATTGTGGTGACACTTTGAGTTTAAGTTTACTAAAGAGTGGGGTTAAGATTCAGTACTGACGTTCGATCCGTGCGGCCTACTATGTTTCTATATGCAAAACTTAAAAGACATCCCTCGTATCAATATTCCGTTTTTGGGAGAATGCGCAATTAAAGGGACAGTCCATTCAGAAAAATTGCCATAAATGTACTCGTATGTATGTAATATCACGAGACTTCGTATTCCAGGAATTTACAGGTTTTCCAAAATTTTCCAAATCATCACAACTTTGAAAGTTTTAAAAACTTCCAAATTTGCAAAAAATTTCAAAATATCTGATATTTTTAATTTTCAGAGTTACCAAAATTTTCAAAATCTTGGCAATTTTCGAAATTTTGAGGATCTCTAAGATTTTCATAGTTTTGAAATAAAATTTTCAAAATTTCCGAAATTTCAAAAATTTTAAAAATTTTCAGTTTTAAAAATTTTCTAAATATTCAGTTTTCCATACTTTCTAAATTTTCTAGAAGATTTTCAAAAATTATAACTTACAATATATTGAGAATTTTCGATTTACAGAAATTTCAGCATTTTCAAAACTTCGATAATTTTGAAGACTTAACTATGGCGACACCTTAATACAAAAATCCTAAGATTAAATTGCGGTGATTGAGAAAGAGCTTTAGTATGGAATCCTTGAGCAAAGGTTGTGCTGCTCTCGAAAGTTTGTAATATATGTATCATAAAATTATAGTATTGAATATCGCCGTAATTTGGAAGCACTAGGTATTCAGTCAATACAGCGTCGCATGTCTGTAAAACACAGGGGACCCTCTGCTGACTGCTCACTTAATCACTAGCGCGTACGGTTATTGTATATGGGTATGCGTGTATACCACCACGATCGTACGTCAATTACAAATTTAATGCAGTGGATCGAGTCACTCCGCTCTACCGCAAGTTACGTAATATGTTAAAACCCCAAAAGATTGATGTAAAACATGAAAATTATCCAGTGGTTTTCTTGTCGATAACCCATTGAAATTAAGAATGATGACGCAATCTCAGCATGTCACGGATCTTTCACCCTTTTAATAACTACACTAGCTAGGAATGTAGAAACGAAAAGAAAAAACAAACGTAGTGTCACCTGGAAGATTTTCAAAATTTTCAAGATTCTCAAAACTTACAAAAATTTCTAAACTCATGATTTTCAATTTTTTTAAAACATTCAGAATTTTCTAAATTTCCTATATTCTGAAAACTTTCAAAGTTTTGAAAATTGACAGATTTCCAAAATTTTTAAAAAATATGAAATTTTTAATTTTGAAAATTTTCAAAATCTCTCACTCTCTCTCTCTATCTCTACGTACATAGCGCACGCTTCTTACCGCTTCTCTCTCGAACACATTATCTTGATAGTGATATTTGAATTTCTGTGTATATATTATAGTATACATATGTGTCTGGTTAGCTAAGTCATATCTGTTATACTTTCTGTGTCTAGATACTCTAATTTTAATTGAATCCACTCGTATTATACCGCAAAGGATGACCCCTTTTTGTCGCAATCGCACCTTCTCACGGTTCACTCGCTAAAAGACTAACAAAACTTTAATCTACACCTCCACACTGACTTACATAACCTAGTAGCATGTGGAGCTCACTTTCTAGAAATATAAGATCGACAAACCCCGCGAAACATTTCGATAAATCTACACTAGAACAAAACTGACAGAACAGAACCTACTATCTATCAAATACGAGGCCCTTCCCACTTCAGTTGGCCCAACTATTGAAATCTTAGTTTTTTTCTTATCAAACACAAATAATAAAAATGTAGCAGGGTTTTATAGGTTTAAAATATCAACAATAAATATTTCGATAATATATAGTACAAAACACCAACTTTATCACTCCCTAATCAAATTTGCAGCATAAAAATAACACATGTTGCAATTACAGCATATCAACCTATTTTAATTTCAATGCAAAATAAGTCTATAACGCATAGGTGGCTGTGAAAAATAAAAGCCATGACAATCGTTTTTATTAATCACAGCTGTCAGAATACGTTTAAAATAGTTTTGGGTAGTTAAGGTTTTCAAAATGGGTAGAGGAAAGGTTATTAGTGAGAAAATTCGGTTACTGATAATTACATTTTTTAATTCTGGGAAATTAAACTCAGAAATTGCAACTTTATTAGACTTGTCGCGGTATAGTGTGAGAAATATTGTTAGAAGATATAACGTAACTGGTTCAGTTAATATTAAGCCACGATATGTGAAAAAAAGTAATATCACAAATGCCGACCGAAGAGTATTAAGAAAAATAATGGTGTAAAACAGGCGTGCCAATTATTTACAATTAAGTGCTCTGTGGAGTGACGCTGTAGGAAGGAGAATTTCGAGGTTCACAACTCATAGAGAGGCCCACAAACTGGGATTTAGCACTTGCAAGGTAAGTTTTCTTATAAAAAAGAGTGAAGGAAAAACCCTAAAGTTGCACAACTTGTTTATAGGCCAAATAAAAGCCACTATTAACTCCACTGCAAAGGAAAAAATGGCTTACATGGGCTAAAGAATATAGACAATGGACACCTCAACAATGGTGTGCAATACAATGGAGTGATGAGGCCCGATTCGAAGTTTGTAATGGTGACACTCGCAATAGAGTTATTCGCAAAAAAATGAAGCATTCCATGTTGACTGTCTGCAGAGAAAGGCGAAATGTCCAGCATCCATTATGGTCTGGGGCAGTATGTCATCAAACGGAGTAGGAAAACTTCATTTTATTGATGGAAATGTGGATACAATCAAATATTGTGGCAATTTTAGAAGAATCGCTTTTACCAGTGATGGAAGAATGTTTGACATCAGGCCAAGATTTTGTGTTTCAGCAAGATGGTGCAGCGTGCCATACCTCACAAAAGGCTATAAAATGGATGGAAGAAAATAATGTACCACTTTTGAAATGGGTTTCTGGCAGTCCAGATCTGCCACCTATTGAAACTTTGTGGCACAAGATGAAAAAGGTTCTACGACAACATCCTGCTCGTACAATCACCGAACTGAGACAAAAGCTTCAAGAAATATGGGATTGTTTTACACCAAATTTTTGCCAAAACTTGATTAACACCATGCCCCAAAGAATTTCAGCCGTAATAAAAAATAAAGGTGATGTTACTCAATGGTCATCTTTGAATTGTTGCTTTGCTAACTTCGCGCATTTATTCGCACATTGTTTATTTGTTCAGATGTTCTATTAGTTATAGGTCTAAGTGATTTCAAATATGTATTTTTTACGACTAGAATGTATCTAAAATGTTGAGAAAATAAATTGTTTTAGAAGTAAATAGTTTCGTCATGTTTAGTTTATAAAGGCATATTTTGGTACAAATCTTGAAGTGGGAGATACATACCTAACCTACAATTTAATATGATAGGTTACATATCTCGGAAATAGCAAAAATGACACACTATTATGTCTATCAAAGAGAGAGACTAAACCAAAGCAGTGATCATCGCGTGATCAGCACAGTGATATATTTCAAGAAGGGGAGTATATATATAATTATTGGGCAGAATGGCTCATGTGCCAATGCAAAACCAGAAGTGTGGAGTAGGAGACGGAACGATGATGGCAGCCCCCCCCCCCCCTTTCAAAGCCAAACTTTTGCAAACGAGAGAGTAGAATGACCAATAGAAATTGCTATATTACTTCTCGTTGCTTTTTATGCAGTTTCTCGTTTATTAAATTGCCTTGTGAATGGTTATACTGTTTTACAACAACCAGGCCCGCATTATTTATTACTCTACTTTCTTGTTTTCAAGAAATTGTCTCTAACCCACTGCATCTCTGTAACAAATCGCTTTATACTGATGTAAACCTCAGCACAGACTGCTCTGCGTATTGCTGATTATAATAGTTCTTTTTACAGTCGCTGATATTGAGGACCACGGTATATGCATGGTGCGAACGTTTCCAATAAAAAAAAAACCAGCTTTGCGGATCTGCAACTTCCGCTTATCAAGCTGGTGTTTTGGAGCCTTGTTCGCTGTCACTTCCAAATCAACGCTGAGCGAGACGGCGCAGTTATGGGTCCAAATTAATTTCGCCAAGCCGTTCTGTACCACATTCAACGACAAACGCAGGTGCCGTTGATAAGCTAGCTTGTCTAGCGCAAGTCACCTTTGTGTTTGACGCGCGTTTACTGTACTGTGAAAACCGAGGGATCATCGCCATAAGTCATAGCATCACTTCATGATACTCAAAAAGAAAAACATACTTGGCTTAATAAACAAATCCATTCTACTTCCATAATACACCAAAGCTAGTGAAGTTTTATACTAGAATAGGTGTTAATGCAAATAGTGAAAATGCATAGTAGTGGGTCATTTTATGACCTATATTTAATTTTGAATGTACTTTTTGTTTTAGAAATATAGCCAGCATCTTTGAACAGTGGATATTTGGTTCAGTATAAACAGCGTTGCCACCATTAGAAATCGTGGAACACCATTTTTTAATTGATAATTCATTTTTGTTTGTTTTTTTTTGAAAAATTCCATGTGCGAAAGGTTTGAAATATTTTCAGTAAAGTGAGCTTGAAGTTCACTGTAAATGGAATAACTAATAATGTAATGGGCAAAAGGAATCGAACATTCTCAGTTCACGGGTATTTAGGAAGCTGCAATTATTATTATTATTATTATTAAGCTCCATTTGCTTCTCGTACAAATTTAAATATTCATCCCAGCGCTATAACGTATAAGCTCATCTTGTAATAATAATAATAACTTTTATTCAAATAACTTTGCGGATATGAAACCTCGACAGGAAAAGGTCGGATTTACATAAGCAAAAGAAAATTATGCATGACTAAATTAGAATAAAATGGAAATTATGGAATAATCGGCAAGAACAGTATGTTTGTATAGATGTATAAATAGTTAAATGGATAGAAAAAGTGCACAGCCTAAATTTATACTCAGTAAAATAATCAATAAAATATACTAAGTGACATATAAATCCGAACACCCAGTTTAAATGGTTTTATTTTAATAAAATTTTGTATAAGTACTTAATGAAGCATAATAAGTAAATCGTAAAAATTTCAAAATGATTGCACGGCTTTAAAGCCCTTTGACCTTTAATAATGTGTCGATACACCCTGATGTGCTACGCATTCTCCAACGCGCCTAGGCATGCTTCTGATCAGGTGGTCAATGTCCTCCTGTGGTATCTCGTTCCAGGCGACCACCAACTCCTCTCGAAGTGCTTCTAGAGTCTGAGGACGACGTTGCAAATTGAGCAATCTCCTACCCATCATATCCCACACGTTGGAAAGTTGGATCTGCCAGGGTGTCAAGATCGGGTAAAAGATGGGGTTCTAGAACTTCACGTTCATGTTACCTCTGATGAAGATTAAAGGTGACCTGGAACCATAAGCTATAGCACCCCAAACCATAACTCCAACAGTGTGATGAAGATGTCTTTCAACAAAAAACTGTGGATTCCTCCTTTCACCACGTCGCCTTCTAACTCTTGAACGACCATCGTGCATGCCTAAACAAAATCGAGACTCGTCACTAAAGACAATACTGTTCCATTCCTGATCCCAGAGTGACCGTTGTCTGCACCACTCAAGGCGATTACGTCGGTGTTCTCGAGTTAAAGGGAGGACCCAGTGTGGCCGGTATGAAAACAAGCCAAAACTTCTCATTCGTCGGTAAACACTTCGCATGCCAATAGGTCTTCCGTGTTCTGCAAACCATTCATTTGCAATTGACCTGGTAGTGGAGAAACGGTCCCATAAGGCCAATAATCTTAGGCGGCGGTCTGCACGGTCTGTTGTTCCACGGCGGCGTCCAGTGCCCCTTGCTCTTTGCGTACGGCCTTCTCGAAGCCATGCCTGACAACACCTAACCACAGTGTCTACACTTCTTTGCACTCTAACTGCAATTGCCCGAAAAGAAAGTCCAGCTTCCCGAAGTCCCACTATACGGCCCCTATCAAACTCACTAAGTTGACGAAATCGTACAGGTCTTCGTACTCTAGGCATCGTAACCGATCGTAAAGGATGTCAAGAACCAAAATCCGCCAACGTTGATTCTTTACTGCGGCTGAAATATTCATTTTTAGAGCGTTAGTGAATTAAAAAAAAGCAGTATAAAAACCGGAATGTCCAACTGATAAGGCTGAAAATTTTTTCACTTGTTATTTACAGTAAGATAAATACATTCACCAACTTTTATTAAAATAAAACCATTTGAACTGGGTGTTTGGATTTATATGTCACTTAGTATATTAACTTCCGTGATATTCGGAAAATTAATTCAGTTTCTTAGATCAAAAAATGCTGAATTAATTTTTTTTTGATACATACTCTATGTGGTGTTTCCAGCTTAAATCATTATCACTATTAGACCTAAAAATTGTATGTTTGATACAGGATATATTTGTTTCTATTTATATTAATTAGTAACCTATTTAATACTACCTTTTCTTGAAAACGTTGTATTATGATGTTAGCCTTACCTCCTAGATCCTCTAGCGACTTTGCTGATACTTTTGTGTCATCAGCAAAATTAACCAAGAGACAATTATTATCAACTATGCATTCTTCTAAGTCGTTCACAAATAACAAAAACAGAAATGGTGATAACACTCCACCCAGCTTAACCTGAATGTTTCTGTTTGACATAGATAAAAGAATCCATTGATCTACGGTATTTCTGAAACCGCATAGCTTTTTGGTGAACAAGCAATACCAGAGCTACTTTCAGCAAATCCGGATAAGTAGATACCAGTTGCCATTGATAAGTTAAATAAGTATGTGAGTGTATAGGGTGACTTGTAATGTCACGTATTCATGCTAAGGGGCGATAGAATAGGTCAAAAGCAACCGATTTTGTCCTATAATGTTCTATCCAGAAGTTAACCGTTTTTGAGCTAGTTGAATTTTATTTTATTTACTTTTTATTCCGATTTCAGGCGGTTAAATTTGAAATACAAAAAAACTACATGTTTGATTTTGAGTTCTTTGTTATCGTCGCCTAGCGGACATTCCAACAGTTCATAATAAGTAATAAAATGTTGAAAACTTACAAAAGTTTTAAAATTACGCTTTAGAAATGTATGTTTTTCTTATTTTTTTAACTAAATTATTCGACAAAAATATAATTTTCTGTAAAAAATCTCCTAGTAATAAAATGTGCAAATTATGTAAATAATGTCTCTATCTAACAAGCTTTCATTTGAGGTATAAAAGTCACAACTAACTCAAGTACAAAGACATAAAATTAAAAAAAGATGAGTAAAGTTGTACGAACGATAATTACGTAGGATAAATAAAAGGCTTTTATCTTAATTACAGTTTTATTTAATTACATTTCCTTTAGTATTTTACAGATTTTGCTCAAATTGTAATCCCCTGTTACGAATACACGCCCGCATTCTCTTACGTAATTCACATTTAGTAACTCTAGTTGTTAAGCGGCTTTTTATTTGGTCAGCTGCACTGATTATCCTTGTATACATAGTAATCCATCGGTGTGAGATCTGGGCTTCTTGCTGGCTAGGCAATGGGCCCGCCTCTGGCAATCCATTGATTTGGAAATTTAGAGTCTAATTACGCCCGTACCTACTAATCTACTGTAGTGTGCGGGACAGCCGTCGTGCTGGAACAGCATATTTTGTCTCGTCGCGAATGGGACGTCTTCCATTAATGGAAACAAGTGATTTTTCAAGAACTCTTCATACACCTCTCCATTTAAATTGGCGGGCAGAAAATGAGGTCCAATTAAATATCCATCAATGATGCCCATCCACACATTGACTGAAAACCGGCTCTGAGACCCCGTCGGTCTTATTTTTCGAGGGTTTAAAGCTTCTTAATCAGCCCAGTAATGAGCATTATGGTAGTTAGTGATCGCGTCCTTGTTAAACTTCGATTCATCGGTCCACAGAATTTTCTTAAAATAGTCTGGATCTTCTGTATTTGCATGTAACATGTACCTGCAGAAATCTAATCGTCTTGCAGGATCGCCCTCTTCAATCACATGCACAGGCGTGTATTGATAAGGGTATAATCTTGCAGTATGCACCGTAAACCATACTTTGTATTGTGATATACCCAACTGAGCAGCTACAATGCGCGTAGACGTAGTAGGGTCTTCCTGAAACACACGAAGGATTTCCTCTTCATCTTCAGGAGGATAGACTCGGGGTCGACCAGCATTACTATGTTGCCTTTGAACACGTCCGGTTTGGCGGATGCGCCGATACACAGAGTCAAACACAGTAACATGAGGGGTTCGGCGATTCGGGAAACGTTGCCGATATTCACGGCGGGCAGTTACAAAGTCCATAACAGAACATTATGTCTGCGTATTCTTCATTTGTAAAAGTTTGCCCGTGCTCGCTATGGCGAGGTCCTGGCGGATCTTCTGCGACAGCCACGATAATAAAGAAACCACTCGAAATGAACTTTGAAACTCGAAAATAATAATCGTGTGTAAAACGTGTGCGCGTACGCAGTAGTTGATACCAACTAAACCTAATTCTCACTCGGCGTGCGGCGATGGCGTAACTACAATGATGAATAATAACAGCTCTCTCTTTCTCACTCCTCCATTAAGTCAGTTCTTCTCGCTCGCTTCCTCGTCGAGCCGATGCCATAAAACAATCATGGCATGCGAGTCCTTTGAGGACAGTAACGACTTGTTCAAACAGGTAATACAAATCCCTTAAAAATCCAGCCTCTGTGGGTGTCATTGTTGTTTCTCTGCATGTACTTCAGATAATTGAACGCTTAATACCTCAAATAAAATCTTGTTAGATAGAGGTGTTATTTACATATTTTGAACATTCATTACTAGGAAATTTTTTACAGAAAATTGCATTTTTTATCGAATAAGTTAGTAAAAAAAAAAAAGAAAATGATACATTTAAAAAGCATAATTTTTAAACGTTTGTAGCTTTTCAACGTTTTATTACTTATTATGAATGTGTATTAAATATTGAGAAATGAACTTTACTACGTTTATTAAAAATCCATCAGGTAATGTAGGCAGATGATTCAAAATAACCCCCGTAGACGCAACACAGATGCTGCGGCACCTGAAACTGCGACACGAGGAGCGCGCAGAGACCTTCGTCATTGAGCACGTACCTCTGGCACGTCCCTTTTCACCAATCAGAGCGTCTGATTGATCCGACATGTCGGCCCGTTGTGCAGCCAGACTCGATGCGGAATAACCTAATCATCCACTTCGTGTTACTACCATTAGGACGGGAAGTCGAAAATTGGACCACCGTTAAAAGCACACTGCTCCTGCACGAAAATTGCCTGAATCGTTTCCGTGCACTAGTCGGAATTGAAATCAGACAAAGGACAGTTGGCTATCCGCAAAGGTGCACTTGGACAGGATGAAGCATTTCATGTTGGGTGTACGCATTCGCCGAGTCTGCACGCAGCAGGCCAAGGAGTAGTGTGAGCAGTTTAAAGCATCCACTGACTGGCACAGCAGATTTTCACCAATTCTGACGGATTCCTGACAGCCACTAGAATGCTATTCCAAACTCCGTGGTTAATATACAGGGTGTTTCGTGCATCGTTTGCCAAATTGAAATTGCGGACAGAGGAGGTCTTTATTTTTTTAGTTAAAACTCCAAAATGTAATACACCATGTGAAATAAACCTAATGATTAACTTATCTTAATGGGTGATGTTGTTCCAACCTTGCAAAATCATCATTACTTTCCAGCAGCATGTAGTTTTATATTTATAAACTCACAATGGGTTACAAGGAAGAACAAAAGAATATAAGTCTCAATTTTGAATTTCTGTAAAAAAAACTAAGGGCGTTCACGTTCTTGGAATTCATTCAAAAACTGCTCTAGTTTATCCCGATTCTAACGGTATGCCACGAGTCACAAAAAAGCTGAAATAATATCTTGCATTTGCAAATTTTGTGTACAGGGTAAATTTTTTTCGGTCGGATAATAACAATGAATTTTTGTTTCTGTTGTGTAATTTACACGTACAACGTAACTCAGGTAAAAACTTTTGTCTCCCTCATACACAGCGGAGCGATATCGTCTGTCTCTCTCTTTCACTAGTCGAGCGGCTAACCGACAGGGACGACGTGGGTTCATTTCCATTCCAGAAACCTCAAAAAAGGATAAATGTAACACTCCTTTAAAATTCTATAATTTGAGATATTGCCAACTTTCGAAAAATTTGAGGAGTCATTTTTTTTAGGACAGCCCAAAGGTCAAAAAGATGCATAGAAAAATTTCAAAGATCAAAAATTAAGATCTGATATAGTCCCAAACTTCGCTGAAAAAAACCTGTATAGGTGGATAGATAAAAGAAATAGACCGGTCAAACACTGTACGTGTTCTCAAAGAGTTCGTCAAGAACCTCCCGAATAACGCAATTCGATATCTCCTTCCGTTCCGCAACGCAACTCTCAAAACCAGTTTAGTTCAATATTATACAGGGTGTTTGGTGCATCTTTTGCAAAATTGAAATTGCAGACAGAGGAGGTCTTTTTCTATCACCTAGGTCCCTATAACGGAATTAATTATGTAAATTTTTTAATATCTTTAGTAAAAACTCCAAAATGTAATGCACAAATTGGAATAAAAAAAATAAAGAGTATGTCCACCTAATAATTAATTTATCTTAATGGGTGATGTACCAATCTTACAAAATTAACATTACTTGCCAGCAGCATGTAGTTTTTTATTTATAAACTCACAAAGCATTACAAAGGAGGAGGAGGAAAATGAATGCTACCTTAAAAGGTAGGAAAGGATCACTTAAAAAAATTACAGGAACTTCCGAGGCCAAAAGAATAATCATAAAAAGACAAACATATAATAGTGGTGAAGGTAAAATCTTTTATAAGACCGAACTATTATACAGAAATGATGATCCCTCAAAGAAGGTTTATCTACATTTTTACTAAGATTTTCATGCCAAGATTGGGTAGGAGATCCAGAGCCAACCAATTTTAAAATATCTGTATAGGGAACACGGTGACAACGGAAGAAAGGAGCAGAGCTGTGCCCATGGTGAAGATGACGAAGAATTTTGATGCCTGGCGGAAGACGACTTACATATAATATAATTAGAATAGAACTGCTTGCTTTAGAATTTTAAGTATGAAATCATTTTTCATTTATGGACAAACGGACTGGCTTTTGTCCATTGTGGACATTCAAAGAGCCCTTTGTCCACTAAACTTTTTATTAAGCTATTAATATTTGCCGAGCCTTGTCACTATAGCAAACTGTTGATAATAAAATACGTTTTGTCATGTGTTACTCGTTTTTCAAATGTTAGCAATAAGCTTACAGCAGTTTTTCCCGTTTCCTCTTAAAAGTCCAAAATGGACAATGTGCGATTAGAAAGTCTGCTCCTCACTTATCGACGCTTACGAGAAACCGGTACTTTGAGCAATAATGTACCACGAGGTGTCGTAGTGCGACACAATGTTGACATCAATGAGAGGATCTTGCACTTGTAGAGGAAGATCCTACTCAAAGGATCCGAAATGTAGCTTCATCACTGGGAATTTTAATTTGGAAAGTGTGGAAAGTACTTCGCCAGAATAATAAACATGCCTTCCACTACACTCATGTACAAGGTACGTAATTTTTTTATCACACTTACAACTGCCTGCAATGGAAACTTCTTATTGCTTTTATTTAGCATGTAGCGGCGGCAAACTAACCCTTAACAGGAAACGTGAATTTTTGGAACACAAAAGGAAACATGCCGTCTCTCAGACTGCGAACTTCAAGATGTTCAAAAAATTAGAGTAAGGCGAAAAGCAAGCAATAACTTCGCTGAAACTGATACTGGATGTTTATTTTATGTGTTTAATACGTAAAATGCTCATTTCAAAATGATACAAGAACATAAAAGAAACATTTTTATTAACTATGCTAAAACCATACAAAAATAACGCTGTTGTTGCAACATTCAGAAACTAAATTAAAACTATGGAAAAGTCTCAATATTTTTCTATTTTCTAGTTAAGTAATGAACAAGGAAAGTATATTATAGTCAATAAATACAAAAAGAACACAATCAAAATTCACTGCAAGTCTCAAACATTGCCTATATTTATGCAGCTAATACATTTGGGTTTGGAGCATTGAAGACATACAGGCTTCCTACATTGTACACACAAAAATTTGGTCATCCGATGGGTCGTTCGGTGACATAAAAAGCAGGCTTTCCTTTTTTCCAAAACCAAATTTTCAGCTTCTGTTGCTGGATGTTCACATTTGCCAAGGATGCGATTTATCGTAAGTCGCAAATCCCGAGGTAAACGGGGACTCTCTAGTCGCTTTTCCATATGCTCACGGACCAGGTTAGCGGCCAACATCTTAGCAAATACCGATTTTTCCTTCTGCAATTCATTTTTCTTATAGCACTGGTGTAAAATATACGAGTTCACTACCGATATATCCAATAGTCGGTAGAAAATAACCAGTGGCCACCTACGCGAACGGCGACTTGAGGTACTCTTCGAACATTTTTCATCAAGAGAATCAACTCCACCTTTATTAGCATTGTAATAGGCTATTATTTCCGGTTTCTGTGTTTCCGGATCACAATATTTTCTGTGGTGCATAGAAGATATGAGTATTGTGGCTTTATTTTTTTTGCTTACATGAGACACAATAGTGGAATCTTCTCGAAATCCGTACATTGTTGATCCGACTTCTCTTGATTTGTTGGGTAAAAATGCCGGAGGAATTTCTCTTTTATTTTTCTTCATTGTACCCACATAGGTCAGTTTGTTCTTCAATAGGACATCCATTAATTCTATTGACGTAAACCAGTTGTCCGCTGTAATGTTGCGATTAGTTCCAAACAGAGGCTTCGCGAGACGTAGAACTGATTGTGTGGGTTTGGAATACCGCTTGTGTTCCTCAGGAAGTTCGAAACTATCGGAATCTTTACCGCAGTATATATATGCGTTATAGAGGTAGCTATTCCTTGCATCCGTCAATGCCATAATTTTTATGCCATATTTGCAAGGTTTCGCAGGCATATACATTTTAAATCGACATCTTCCTCTGAAACTCACGAGCATTTCATCGACAGTGACAGACTGGCCAACTCCGTACACATCTTGACAGTTCTTTATAAAACTATTAAAAATGAAAGATATTGGTGCTACTGGATCTAGCTTCTTTCTTTCATTCCTGTCATCTGGGTTATCAAACCTTAAGGCTGACAGGAGAATACCAAATCGTTTTATGTTCATGACAGCTCTGAATATATCTCTTCCAGAGCCATCGGTGGCAAAAAGTGTTTCAATGTTCTCGTGGTTGCTGTTGAACACCGATGTATATACTAAGAGACCCAATAGTGCCTTTATTTCGACTAAATCAGTGTCGTTTAGGTTGCTGGTTTGATTTTTGTATCTCTTTCGCATTTCTTTGAGCTTGTGATTGGTCCACTTAACGATATGTACCAACATGTCGTCAGTGAACAAAAGCTGCCAAACCGTCAACGAAGCTGCTTCTTCTCCATATTCATGAGCTTTTCCTCTTAGAGTTGGTACTTTAATGACTATATTGTGCTTCCTTGTACGTGATGATGGTACAACTTCCGAAATATTCCACCTATGACGATTTTTTCCATAGAAATAATTCTGAGCTGGTAAATCCTCTTCATTTCCTTCGGCTCCGTCTTCTGATAACTCACTATCACTTGTATGATCTGATTCCATGTATTCGTCTTCTGAGGCACTGTCTATATCACTAAAGTCACTTCCTTCATCCTCAAACCATTTTAGAACGGTTTCTTCGAACTCCGGATCATCGTATCGTACACGTTTAGAAGGTCCCGCCATACTCGCAAACGCACCTATGCAACACAAATAGCAAACGGGAACGGAAACGTGCCGTCTGACAGACTGCAACAAACTAAAATTGGTCCATATTTTAAGGCACGTTTTGGCTAGACTCGTGTGAATGGGGGTGGGCGATGGTCACTAATAGCTTATGGATTAGATGGGTTTTTACGTCTGTTAGAGGTGCAATAAAAAAAGATACGCTCAGGTATAGAAACGCCGCAGTCTCACAGACGGCACCTTTCCGGTTAAGGGCTAATGTTACCCGTATTTTTTTGATTGCAGGTCTTGAAAACAATGACTTCGACAACCGAGTCCGGTTTTGTCGTTTCTTGCTGCACACAGACGTGGACGATCCGGACTTTTTGATATGTATTCTGTGGACGGATGACTCCAAATTCACCAAGGAAGGGATACTAATTTTCACAATCTGCACCATTGGGCTTGAAAAGATCAGAACCCAAGAGTGAAGAGGCCAAGATCTTTTCAGAGAAGATTCAGTGTGAATGTTTGGGCAGGACTAATTGGCAATCATGTGATTGCCCACATTATTTGCCAGATCTTCTTAACGGAGATAATTATCTACATTTTCTGCAAAATAAGTTGCCCGAATAGGTGAATGAGGTGCCAATCTTCAATGGCGACAGACGAATTGTGTTCCAACATGATGGCTGTCTTGCACACTGGATGCTAATTGTGTGGGAACATCTAAATTATGTTTTTCCGAATGCGTCGATTGAACGAGATGGTCCTATTCCATGGCCTCCTCGCTCCTCAGACCTAACTCCTTTGGATTTTTACATCTGTGGATGTGGAAAAGCACTCGTCTACGCGACAGAAGTTGGAAGTAGGGAGGAGTTGATCCGAAGAATAGAAGAGGCATTTGGTAAGATTCGGCAAGAAATTCGCCTGCGTACGACAACCGTAGGGATCAGACAAAGGTGTCGTGCGTGCATACGCAATAGAAGACAACAATTCGAACAAGATTTGTTGAACAGAAAAAATAATAGATGATTGAAATTTGATTTTACAGATTTTTTTATTTTCCTTCCCCTGTACACAAAATTTGCAAATTCAAAAAGTTAGTTAAACTTGTTTGTGACTTGTGGTATACCGTTAAAATTGCGATAAACTATAGTAGTTTTTAATAGAATTCTAAGAACGTGAACGCTTTTAGTTTTTTTTACAAAAACTCAACATTAAGACTTACATTTTTTGATCTCCTTTGTAACGCTTTGTGAGTTTATAAATAAAAAACTACATACTCCTGGCAAGTAATGCTGATTTTGTAAGACTGGTACAATATCAAACTAACGATTAGGTGGACATACTCTTTATTTTTTTTTATTCCACTTTGTGTATTACATTTTGGAGTTTTTACTAAAGATATTAAAAAATCTACCTAATTAATTCCGTTGGGCTAAAAACTGTTTTAGGGACCTGAGGTGATAAAAAAAGACCTCCTCTGTCCGCCATTTCAATTTGACAAACGATGCACCAAACGCCCTGCATAATATTTAACTAAACTGGTTGAAAGTTGCTTTGCGGAACGGTAAGGGATATCGAATTGCGTCATTCGGGAGGTTCTTGACGAACTTTTTGAGAACACGTACAGTGTTTGATCGGTATATTTCTTTATCTATTCACTTATACAGGTTTTCTTCATCATAGTTTGGGGCTATATCAAATTCTTAATTTTTGATCTTGCAAATTTTTATATGACCTTTGGAGTATCCTAAAAAAATGATTTCTCAAATTTTTCGAAAGTTGGCAATAACTCAAATTATAGAATTTTAAAGAAGTGTTACATTTATCCCTTTTTGAGGTTGCTTCCAAGAATGGGTATTTTTTCTCATACTTTCGTATAAACTGAAATTTCTTGCGCCCGAAAAAATATTGAAGTAATCATTGGCCATTATTGCTTTCAGTGGCGTGCAGCAAAAATTTGATACTTTGACACTATGTAATTTAAACCAAATTTAGAAATTTTACTAAGCAATTAAACAGCTTAATCAACAAATCCAAGTTACTACATTTCACATAGGGGTGTATTCTAGTGGCGTTTGCCCGGTATCCTGATATCTACTTCTTAAACGGTATGTCGAGGACCATCAACATTATAAGTTAAAGCTACAACATTCACTAATCAACCTTCTCCTAATAATCTTATACAATTCACTCGTCCTATTGAAAAATGCGGGGCATTTTTGAGAAAATAAAATTATAGTACACGAAGTTTCTTTTTGCTTTATACCCAAGTAGCCGCTCAGGCAGAAGCCAAAATACCAGGGTACCGCGGCTGCTATGAAGAGCGTAAATAAACTTTGTTAATCCGAGTTTTGAACTACCCAAGGTTAGTAGAAGTCGGAAAAACCTCAAATGGTAGATTGATCCACAATCTAGATACCCTTTAGTGCATATCGCAAATATTTCATTTCTTATTTTAAAATGAAATATAGGATGTAACTTGTACGAAAAGATCACTTTTTCTTCAATGAACTCTCCATTTGCTATTTTATATAACTTAAAAGTTGCATTTTGGGTTGTAATACTCTAGAACAGAATACTTTATACGCTGCTTTTACTAGATTTAAATTATATAAATATAATATACACTGTATAGTACTGTGACAATATTCATCGCAATAAAGCAATTTTGTATTATTTTTATAATTAAAATAAACTATTCTTAAGAAATAATAAATAATTATTTTCGAACATTTCTCAGAAACGCAAAAAATTTGATCTCATTGAAGATTCGCAAAAGTTTAAGGAATTTTAAAAAGACATTAAAAGAGCAAAACACAACACCATTACACAGTTTGCCAAGTAAACACCATCATTTACTGTATGTGTTGTGAATTGTTATTTTGGCTTATTACCAGGCTAGTCTTGAACCTTTTTTTTGCGAAAAATTATTCTTTATGGTTTCACATGTTCTCTCTTAAAACATGACCATTTCTACTGATTTCTTTTTGCCGAATAAAAAGAATTTCAGCCTTTATGGGCTAAAGTGTAGTCTTACCGAGAGCTCTAAGGAGCGAAACTCGTTGGAGTAGCGGTAAAAGGGAGCCAGATTGCGGCCCTTTGATACAACTTGATCATTCATCGAAACCTGATGAGCATTAGGACGTTTCTTGTTAGTCAATTACAGTATTGTGTTTTATAATCATTAAACAGTACCAGATTGTACAACTACAGCTTTCCCATGCAACGAGACTTCTGTACAGGAGCTTCAGCAACAATACATGCAACCGCTATTCTGCATCAGGCCTACGCTGAATCTATACAATGTTATTCCATGGAAAACCATGACTATAAAGTGGATGTTGTACGTAAGCAAATTCTGCCAGCAACAATGGGAACATCCTCATCAAGACCCCAGGTGTCCCTAGACAACGGGTTGGCTTATGTTATACAGCAGCGATGTTGATCAATAAATCAACTTTTATAGCTGGACAATCCCATTCACGTTGTTAATGAAGTTGCAGTCAATGTAGGCGGAGAAACTGTCTTGTGCAAATTCATTACTATCGGATACCAAAAGTTGTAAAAAAGCTTAACTACCAGTATGTTACTCTGCATCACATTCCTTCGTTCTATGAAATTGGCGCTTACCAGTGCTTTGATAATAAGTATGGAACTCAAAGTGAAACGATTTTCAGTGTTACATGTTCCCCATCTTTAAATCCAATCGAACTGTCAGTATCGCTATACAACACTCATTCTAAATACCTTTCATACCGTATTAAACTTGTAGCCGTTCTGCGAAACATCAATTAATGTTTTAGGCTAGTGGTCTCACACTGCCAGCGGCATATAATGAGCTCGAAACTTAATGTATACTAAGTGACATATAAATCCGAACACCCAGTTTAAATGGTTTTATTTTAATAAAATTTTGTATAAGTACTTAATGAAGCATAATAAGTAAATGATTTCAAAATGATTGCACTGATTTAAAGCCCTTTGACCTTTAATAATGTGTGGATGCACCCTGATGTGCTACGCATTCTCCAACGCGCGTAGGCATGCTTCTGATCAGGTGGTCAATGTCCTCCTGTGGTATCTCATTCCAAGCAGCCACCAACTCCTCTCGAAGTGCTTCTAGAGTCTGAGGAGGACGTTGCAAATTGAGCAATCTCCTACCCATCATATCCCACACGTGCTCAATTGGGGATAAGTCGGGAGATCTTGGTGGCCATGGTAACAATGTGACATCATCATGTTGAAAGAAGTCTATTGTGACTCTTGCAACATGTGGTCGGGCATTATCTTGTTGGAAAGTTGGATCTGCCAGGGTGTCAAGATAGGGTACAAGATGGGGTTCTAGAACTTCGTGGATATAACGCTGCGCGTTCCTGTTACCTCTGGTGAAGATTAAAGGTGACCTGGAACCATAAGCTATAGCACCCCAAACCATTACTCTAACAGTGTGATGAACATGTCTTTCAACAAAAAACTGTGGATTCCGCCTTTCACCACGCCGCCTTCTAACCCTGGCATGACGATCGTGCATGCCTAAACAAAATCGAGACTCGTCACTAAAGACAATACTGTTCCATTCCTGATCCCAGAGTGACCATTGTCTGCACCACTCAAGGCGATTACGTCGGTGTTCTCGAGTTAAAGGGAGGACCCAGTGTGGCCGGTATGAAAACAAGCCAAAACTTCTCATTCGTCGGTAAACACTCCGCATGCCAATAGGTCTTCCGTGTTCTGCAAACCATTCATTTGCAATGGACCTGGTAGTCTGTTGTTCTACGGCGGCGTCCAGTGCCCCTTGCTCTTTGCGTACGGCCTTCTCGAAGCCATGCCTGACAACACTTAACCACAGTGTCTACACTTCTTTGCACTCTAACTGCAATTGCCCGAAAAGAAAGTCCAGCTTCCCGAAGTCCCACTATACGGCCCCTATCAAACTCACTAAGTTGATGAACCCTAGGCATCGTAACCGATCGTAAAGGATGTCAAGAACCAAAATCCGCCAACGTTGATTCTTTACTGCGGCTGAAATTAACATTTTTTCACTTGTTATTTACAGTAAGATAAATACATTCACCAACTTTTATTAAAATAAAACCATTTAAACTGGGTGTTCGGATTTATATGTCACTTAGTATAATATGGTTGTCTCCTCGATTCGTCTTTATTTGGGTGCCCAGCGATATCGGAACAAACCAATATATCATCTACTAATGATCCACTTATTAATAACACCTATTTATGATGCCATGGAGTTCGTAAGTACCTGTTTTCACCCGGAAATAAACCAGCCACATTCGAGCGGGTGTTTCCCATCAATTCTGCCTTCGAAAAGCCATTACCACTCGCTATCAGGCTAAATATTAAATAATTTTCTCCTAAGAGACCTCTGAAATTTATACCGCTGCCTATGAAGCGTAAATAAATCTCTTTTCATGCTTCCGGTGTGTGCCCATGGGCGACGCGATAGGGTGTTCACTCTCTCACAATCTATACAACTTAGTCAGCAAACATTTGATAAGCGCTGGACATTGCAATAGTACATTAGAAATTAAGCAGTGTGCTCGAGCATTGAAAAAATGGTGATTCATTATGTGGAACGGTTTTACTGATACGGTGATATCGTGATGGGAGGTTGAAAATTCTTAAGAGAAAGCAAAGTTTCATCCAGTGACATTGTTTCTTGAGCATCCTTGTGATTACCATATTTTCCTTATAAGCTTTTTAAGAAATGCAAAACTATGCCACGTATAGTATAAATTAAATATGAAACAAAGTCAGATTGCAATATTCGTTGAACGAAGAAGCTATAGTTAGCCCAAAATGAGTGCATACATGGGTAGCAACTATTTCTGCTTGCAAGAGAAATCGCGATTTAAACTATTTATCATCCGACGAGTCAAAGCACTTTAGTCGTTCTCTGGTTGCCCGAAAACCTTGATTATACATGGCGAAGCCTTCGAAAATATAAAATCACAATACATGTCTTCCAGGCACGACGAAAACGTAAAATTAATTTCGTACAGGTCGCGTAATACTTTGATTTCAAGGTAAAAGGTACAATTTTTATTTTTCTTGTTTTTTCCCTAAAAAACGTATTTGGTTGTAGCTAGAAAATTGTTGAGGATGTTTTAATTTAGCAGTTTCAGTGCCACCTAGATCTCCAGATTTAAGTAACTCATCTCATCCTTTAAGGCCTCAGATTTTTTTGACTGTATTTCTTATTGTATTTCATTTGAGTTTCAAGAGCTGTTCCTGTTCAACCAAAAATTCTATAAATTGAACAAAACCGGCTAAGAAATTGTTGATACTTCTATGCAAGGGAATATGTCTTGGAAAATAAAACATTGGTGGTCTAATGCTTTATGAACATTTCATCCTAGAACCACTCAGGACGCAATCTCTGGAACTTGTTGATACGGAAGAAGATTAGTTGATCTCTGAAACTTCGTTCATTCTCCAATATCTCCTCTTTTCTCTTTAGTATATTTTCTGTGCGATTTTCCATTTGATTTACACCTTCCTGACGGTCACCTACTGGAAACCTCTCAAAATGCATGTCTGCGGCAGTGATGACTCCTCAACTTGGACCTTCTAAAGCATGGATACCTCTTAAAGACTCAAAATGGTAGTTCTGGTGAATAGGATGACTGTCCAAGTAATTCGAATTGTAACTAAGCTAGTGTTGCTTCTGTGAGGCAGCGCGGTGGTAGACGCTATGCGTCTGCTAAAAGTCGCCCTGAGCTGCGCGGATTTGAATCCCATCCAAAGAGATTCTTTTGACTGCACAGCATTCTTGTGCTGTGACTGACCGTAGGTGAGGAAAGTCCGACCGTCAAGCGGAGACGTACCACCCGACGGATATCTAAGGTGTTAACCTGAGCTTTCTTTCAGAATTTTTGCTGACAGCCTGATGAGAAGGGTACAATTTTATTCTCCTGTAATAGTTTCATCATCCTGCAGGTAGCCATTCACTGATATCTCTTATGGATGCCAAACAATGAATACCACAATTTTTTTAGACGATTTCGGCGACCTTTCTTGGTTCGTAACAAAGCTACCAGGATCAGTCCACTCTGCAGCTTCAAACCGTGATTCAGGCTAATAGTAGAAGTAATCCATGTCTCATCCATAGTACTTAATAGAGGTATACAATTTTATCCTTTGCAAAATGTTTCAGCCGGTGTTTGAAAAGCCCTACTTTGTCTTTGTTCTAAAGCAATGGATTGCGGCACCCATAGCTCCATGAAAGGTTCACCCACTATGCCAAACTTAATGTCATGACGTCATACCTGCTCCAATATAACAAGTGATGACGTCATAAAATTAATATCCTCGCAGTTGGGGTTTTGAAGAATAGATCAAGAAAAATGTGTGAAATTGAGAGCTACTATTGTCAGAAAAATTTATTGGGCGAATACCTGCTGCCCAAAGCCCCAAAATCAAGAATCTCCTGTAAGAGAAACGCTCCGCCCAATTTGAATTTTGAAAACGCAATTGAAAACAGTACCAAGTACATATTTATAAGCGTATTTTTTATAAACCTCATTCAATATGCATTTTAGGGTAGTAGATATAATAACGCCAACTATTCGATTTCATTATTTAATCGCACGTACCAGTTTTTTCAAGTCAACTACAATAATAAGTCGCGTTATGCATGGTTTTTTGTATCAACGCAGCAATCAGCAATCAAATACAAAACGCATAATTGAATCGTGCGCATCATCCCCTCGACACCGCTGTCTTTCCGCCATTCTAAAGCTACGTTGCACGATGAGTCTTACTTATAACCTAAGGGGAAGCGCAGTTGCCAACTATTCAAAATGGTAGCAGAAATAATATCTTCCAGATTGGGATGTCTTGAAAAGGAAAAAAACTCACACGCCTCTTCTTACCCAAGGATTGGGTATCTTATTAAGAATATTTCACTTTTGAGGCAGAAGCTAGGGGGCCATATAACCCCCCTTACATTTACAAAGTCTGCTTATACTGTCGCAAAATGTACAAAGAACATGCCTTAAATATTGTACTTATAACATTGATGGCGTATATCTAGAAAGGACTCGTTCAATTTATTCTGCTGCGATATTGCAACTTAGGGTCTCTACAATTAACCATAACATAACATAAACCTTTGCACGACAGAGTGGATGCACCTTTTCGTATATCGCGATTAAATTTAAGGACTCTCTACTGCAGCACCTCCCATACCAGCGTATTATTTTATTGACCCCTATATTCTATATGCAATAATTGTAACTGTATCGCAGACAGTTCTGAATTCTACATTTCATTTCCCCTCAATCCTCCGTTATACCACTACTTAATCATTGTACATTCTAAAGTTTTTACATTTACCAGAACTAGACGAAGAACGTCTATTTCCAGCCGCTGCAGAAAGAAAACTAATTTTGGGGTCATGTTTTGTAATACTAACACCTTCTGCAAGCAAATCCAGAAACTTTTCAGATCATCTGGTACACAATCTTATTTAAAATAATTTTGGTACGCCTCTGCGTATACCCGACGTGCCCGCGACATTTACCTATTTCGTTAGAAGGGGCTTCGTTTTATCTTCTCGGAAGGGAAGGAGCTCCTTTTTGATGGATTGGCCATTGCTTTTGTGTGCCTTTGCGGCATGTTACCCTGAGGGCCAAGAATTTACGCTAGCACGTAGCTTGTTAGGTTGTCACGAAACCTTCTACGGGAATCGATTTTTAACCGAATACGCTTAGTCGTACTTTGACAATTTTTATATTCAGATATGTGATTGGAACTTTGATTTATATACTAAGTGACATATAAATCCGAACACCCAGTTTAAATGGTTTTATTTTAATAAAATTTTGTTTAAGTACTTAATGAAGCATAATAAGTAAATGATAAACATTTCAAAATGATTGCATTGCTTTAAAGCCCTTTGACCTTTAATAATGTGTGGATGCACCCTGATGTGCTACGCATTCTCCAACGCGCCTAGGCATGCTTCTGATCAGGTGGTCAATATCCTCCTGTGGTATCTCATTCCAGGCAACTACCAACTCCTCTCGAAGTGCTTCTAGAGTCTGAGGAGGACGTTGCAAATTGAGCAATCTCCTACCCATCATATCCCACACGTGCTCAATTGAGGATAAGTCGGGAGATCTTGGTGGCCATGGTAACAACGTGACATCATTATGTTGAAAGAAGTCTATTGTGACTCTTACGTCGGTGTTCTCGAGTTAAAGGGAGGACCCAGTGTGGCCGGTATGAAAACAAGCCAAAACTTCTCATTCGTCGGTAAACACTTCGCATGCCAATAGATCTTCCGTGTTCTGCAAACCATTCATTTGCAATGGACCTGGTAGTGGAGAAACGGTCCCTTAAGGCCAATAATCGTAGGCGGCGATCTTCACGGTCTGTTGTTCTACGGCGGCGTCCAGTGCCCCTTGCTCTTTGCGTACGGCCTTCTCAAAGCCATGCCTGACAACACCTAACCACACTTCTTTGCACTCTAACTGCAATTGCCCGAAAAGAAAGTCCAGCTTCCCGAAGTCCCACTATACGGCCCCTACCAAACCCAATAAGTTGACGAAATCGTATAGGTCTCCGTACTCTAGGCATCGTAACCGATCGTAAAGGATGTCAAGAACCAAAATCCGCCAACGTTGATTCTTTACTGCGGCTGAAATATTCATTTTTAGAGCGTTAGTGAATTAAAAAAAAGCAGTATAAAAACCGGAATGTCCAACTGATAAGGCTGAATATTTTGTCACTTGTTACTTACAGTAAGATAAATACATTTACCAACTTTTATTAAAATAAAACCATTTAAACTGGGTGTTCGGATTTATATGTCACTTAGTATATTTGTTTGCATTTGAATGGGGCACTACAGGCAAAAAGTACTATGGTCGAACTTTAGAATCATAAGGAGGTGGAACTAAAGACCATACTTCACTTAACTGAGCTTCCATCTGTTGATCAGGTAAGGAGTACTTCCAAAGAGTATCTATGACTTCCACTTTTATTAAACACAAACTATACGAAGTGACATATAGATCCGAACACCCAATTTAAATGGTTTTATTTTAATAAAAGTTGGTGAATGTATTTATCTTACTGCAAATAACAAGTGAAAAAATTTTCAGCCTTATCAGTTGGACATTCCGGTTTTTATACTGCTTTTTTTTTAATTCACTAACGCTCTAAAAATGAATATTTCAGCCGCAGTAAAGAATCAACGTTGGCGGATTTTGGTTCTTGACATCCTTTACGATCGGTTACGATGCCTAGAGTACGGAGACCTATACGATTTCGTCAACTTATTGGGTTTGATAGGGGCCGTATAGTGGGACTTCGGGAAGCTGGACTTTCTTTTCGGGCAATTGCAGTTAGAGTGCAAAGAAGTGTGGTTAGGTGTTGTCAGGCATGGCTTTGAGAAGGCCGTACGCAAAGAGCAAGGGGCACTGGACGCCGCCGTAGAACAACAGACCGTGAAGATCGCCGCCTAAGATTATTGGCCTTAAGGGACCGTTTCTATACTACCAGGTCCATTGCGAATGAATGGTTTGCAGAACACGGAAGACCTGTTGGCATGCAAAGTGTTTACCGACAAATGAGAAGTTTTGGCTTGTTTTCATACCGGCCACACTGGGTCCTCCCTTTAACTCGAGAACACCGACGTAGTCGCCTTGAGTCGTGCAGACAACGGTCACTCTGGGATCAGGAATGGAACAGTATTGTTTCTAGTGACGAGTCTCGATTGTGTTTAGGCATGCACGATGGTTGTGCCAGGGTTAGAAGGCGACGTGGTGAAAAGAGGAATCCACAGTTTTTTGTTGAAAGACATGTTCATCACACTGTTGGAGTTATGGTTTGGCGTGCTATAGCTTATGGTTCCAAGTCACCTTTAATCTGCATCAGAGGTAACTTGAACGCGCAGCGTTATATCCACGAAGTTCTGGAACCCCATCTTTTACCCCATCTTGACACCCTGGCAGATCCAACTTTCCAACAAGATAATGCCCGACCACATGTTGCAAGAGTCACAATAGACTTCTTTCAACATAATGGTGTCACATTGTTACCATGGCCACCAAGATCTCCCGACTTATCCCCAATTGAGCACGTATGGGATATGATGGGTAGGAGATTACTCAAATTGCAACGTCCTCCTCAGACTCTAGAAGCACTTCGAGAGGAGTTGGTGGTTGCCTGGAATGAGATACCACAGGAGGACATTGACCACCTGATCAGAAGCATGCCTAGGCGCGATGGAGAATGCGTAGCACATCAGGGTGCATCCACACATTATTAAAGGTCAAAGGGCTTTAAAGCAGTGCAATCATTTTGAAATTTCTATCATTTACTTATTATGCTTCATTAAGTACTTATACAAAATTTTATTAAAATAAAACCATTTAAACTGGGTGTTCGGATTTACATGTCATTTAGTATAGTAATATCCGAGATCCGTATTTCTTACTCATTTAGATGCTTGTTTGACATTTTACTGGATTTTACTGGGTTTAGTCACGCAAACCAGACCCCTTTCAGTTGTCAAAATTGCCTTTGGAATCCTTTTTTAATTTCGAAGAGAATAATGAGAAAACTAATAAAATGATGTGAAGTTCCTTTACTATGCCTAAACCTGCAGAACCTGTCTTACAAAGGTCCTATAGCCTCCTGAGCCATAGCTGTTGCAATATGTTCCCTGAAGATTTGTAGCAAACAAACTAGCTCACATGGTCTATTTTAGAAGAAAGTAAAAACATGTATAATGGCTTTACCAATGTCTAATACACACCAAGTTATTGACCTTAACAATAAGATTGGCAAGAAACCTTAGAGACTATATTCCCGAATGCCATTCACCCGGATTGAGATTCTAAACATACTAAACCAAAAAAACGAACTGGGGAATACTGCCTCAAGTGCCATTTTCTCCCGAATTGACACACATACAGCATTTATACGTTACATCAGAATGAAGGATACCTTCTTATCATATTATTGTTAGTACATGAGAATTTTGTGGTTTTTTCTGCGCGCACAAGGACCATCCTGTGAGTTCTCCATTTATTTGTTCTCGAAATAATTTGTTTCTTTGTGTAGTGTATGTGTATTTTAAGTACAAATAAATTATATTAATATTATTATTGTCTTCAAATCAGGGCTATGTAGGGTTTTTGTAAATTATTTATTTTTCAATACATTTTACTTACGATTTAGGAACGCATAAAGGAAATAAATAGTAAAAGACACAAAGTAAACGTAGTACGCTTTCAGGTATACTTTATCTGAAGTCACTTGAAACACTGTGAAATACCGGGTGCGTTTTATATATCTATTTAACACGCTCTGTTGTTGCAAAAATCGCCAAATTTCGCAGCAAATATATATAAGATCAAAGGCAGTTTCACCGGTCCACGTGGAGTAAAGCACGCCTATGAGTGGACATAGCCAATGAGAAAGCGTGTATTTCAGAGCTCCGAACAAGTGCAGGTGGCTACTGAAAATTGAAACAGTTTAGCCAGTGCCCGGTGTAGCGGTGAATAAACGTGTTTTCTTTAGTCTGTCCGTGTTTTTTCATAGATTTTATTAGTTTGTGTGTTTTTGACTTTTGAATACTCAGTTTACTTGTTGATTTAATTGTTGTGTTGATTGTTCTTGTGTGTCCTAAATATGGCTCTTTGGAGTCCTTGGGAAAATGCTCCAAGCCACGAGGAGATGGTTGATGAACCTGTGCAGGCAGAATTCTTTCATAAAGATTTAGAGGAACAGACCCAAAGAGTAATCCTAAATATGTATGATTGTCTGAAAAACGGAAATCCAGATTCCTCGCAAAATCAAATTTTAAACAGAATTTGTAGTCAACCATTCCTTCCACAGAAAGCGCATAGGGCAAACATTAAAAAGAATAGACGTGGGTTTTCAGGAAGATATTCGTCGTATAATATACGGATTTTATAAAGAAAATTTGGTGCCCACGTTGGAAATGATACGGGATAAATTAAAAGATTATCCTGAAGATTTTTATAATTACGAATGCTTAGACTCACGGCACTGTATTGTAAAACTGTGTGGTTTTCAATACAAAAAATTAGATAAAAGAATGGTGATTATGGAGTCGTCTCGAATCGTTGAATTGCGCCAAGAATTTTTGCACAAAGTTAAAATCTATAGAGAGCAGAAAAGAAATCTGATTTACCTGGATGAAACGTGGTATGATACCCATGATGTTGTGCAGTATGGCTGGGTTGACGACAGCAACAAGTGCATTTTAAATGCACCATGCAACCGTGGAAAACAAATCATTATTCTCCATGCTGGCAGTGAAAGTGGATTTATACCTAATGCCTTGCTGTTATCTGCCAAAAATATCAAAGAATCATGTGCCGACTATCATGAGGACATGACCTCCGACTTATTTGAAAAGTGGATAGAGCAGCAGTTAATACCAAACATTTCCCCAAATTCAGTGATTATTATGGACAATGCGCCATACCATTCCCGACAGAAAAACAAAATTCCGAATACAGGCACAAAAAAACAAGACATTATTGATTTTATGAAGGATAAGGGAATGGAAATACCACAAAAATCAACCAAAGCCATATTATTGGATCTTATTAAAAGACAAAAATTTGAAAAAGAGTTTGTTGTTGACAATCTGCTTCAGCAAAATGGCCATGAAGTATTACGTCTACCTCCCTATTACTGCATTTTTAACCCGATTGAGTTGGTCTGGGCTGCTTTAAAAAAAAGTAAGAAAACATAATCAGACCCCTCAATTAAGTGAATCGCTATTGGCCACAATAAGAGATGCAGTATCTCATATTGCTGCCACAGACCTATGGAAGCAGTGTTCTAGGCATATTATTAAAAAAGAAAATGAATATTGTGTTTTGCCTCCTGTAAATCCCGTTGTAATTCCTCTACAAGATTACTCTAGCGACAGCTCCGAAGGCGAGGATGATATATAAATACCTATAATGTAAGTCTTTATATACCTTTTTATATACCTACCTGCTATGTAAATATTTGCCTATGTCAAACGTTGGAATTCTGTAATTTTTCCATTTCTTAACTTTCAGTCAACATAAATTAAACTCCCAATATAAGTATTTTTTATCCCAAATCAAAAAAAATAAGAAGATGAAATTACAAAGGACTCGCCGACCAAAGGTTTCTATGCTATTTCAAGTGACTTCAGATAAAGTATGCTTTCTTAAATCAGTGTCAAAACGGCTGTCCGCTTTCTTCTGTCTGCTTAAGCAGCAAGAGCGCGGATTACGAAACTTATGAACAACAGAGTATTGTTCCATTTTCATGTGACTGTCATACCGTTCCAATAGTCTTCAAGGGCGAATGTCTTTCAGATCCCAATCAAAAAACAGCTGTACCTAGTACTAACTGCATTCAAGGTGATTTGTGATTTCCTTTGACAGTACGCTCCACTGACTAAAGGAAATCAGTGCTCCGATTTCAGCATAGGCTCACCTGTGCCCAGCAGGTCGGAACCGACTTAATGCATCAGCTGTCGGCCTTATGCCGACCCTACCCATTCAAGCAACGGTCCCCTTTGAACTGAAGCGAGAGGCGAGAGGGACAACTCGGCTGCGAATAATTTTTGGACCGCAAACAGGTGGTAACTGTCAGGAGGGTTCTGACGATGGTTCGATATGCCGTGCATCTTATTAAGCGGATATTGACACCAAAAGGAAAGAGAAATGATGGACGCCCATGTATGTTTAGCATAAATATGGATTTGTATTCCTTCTTTTCGGTTATAACGAGCGTAAAACTGTATTTTACCAGAATCAGGTAACCGAAATCTTCCGACCGCGTGGTGGGGTATGAGGAATCGTCAGCGCCTGCCGCCAGTCCGCCACCGCCATTTAGTCTGATACCTTCTATATTCGTTGTATTCAGTGCTCTGCACTCTTGAAATCATGAGTGACGCAATTTCTAAGAAAACACGTAAAGCTCTTACTTTATGGTACGTGTACACTATAGATTTTTCCCCGAGATTTGCGCTAGCTAGAGTCGCTTTAGACTAAGTCTATAGTGTACATATTACTGAGACTGCTCTAGCGAGTGTGGCGTAATACTCTCGGTAGCGCGACGTTAGTCTAGGTAGGGTTGTAGTAGACACAGTACTGAGACTAGTTCTCTAGATCACTCTCGCATTGTTTCGCTCTATTCGATGAGTTGAAAGCATGGCTTCCCCACCAAGTGTAAATGAGCAAAAAGCTATGAAATGGGACAAAGAAAGTACTCTCAAGCTAATTGAGATGTACGAGGCACATCCAGAACTTTGGAATTGCATATTGAAGGAGTACAGAGATCGGGATAAAAAGGCTCAAGCTATAAAAAATATAGCAGATCAGTTAAAAACCACTGAAGCCGAAGTGGAAGAAAAATGGCATAATTTAAGGTGTCAAATGAATTCGGAGATAAGGAAAATTAAAAAAACCAAAAGTGGAGATGGAACTGATGATAGACTGTGGAAAAGTAAGTGGGAATTTTATGATGCGTTACAGTTCATGATGGGTTGCTCTGGGAGCACCAAAAGCACTGCAAACTTTAGGGATACGGTGAGTAAACATTTTTTCAGCATTAGAAACATATATTACATTAAGCAGATAAAATGGTATTATGTTTATATATTTATACTGCCAGGCGACTTCACCATGTTTGGATACAAATAATTTTTAAATTGTTCTCGTACTTCTTTGGCTGTTTTCGATGGGTTTCTAACATTTGTAGTCTGTAAAGGAACCATATTAGCTATAGGATTTCCTCCATTTCTCCAACTCCCATTGATAACGTTCCCATCATTTTCAGTATCAAATATTCCATTTGGGGCATATAAATGTGCCGAACTTTTTTGGGTCAGTAAGAAATTATGCAAAGACATATTGCAAGTACAATTTTTTAACCTTCTCTGGAGGTAGGTCTATTGGTCGTCTAAGAACACGAAATCGAGCCGAGATCAGTCCGAAAGCATTTTCAACTACACGCCTTGCTCTTGATATTCTGTAGTTAAAAACCGATTAAATCCGGGTTGGTTTTTGAAAGGAAAAGGTTTTAATAAATAGGAAGTCAAGGCAAAAGCATCATCGGCAATAACAACAAAAGGTGCATCTTCAGATTCACCCGGTAATGGCCTTGGTTTTGGCATGTTTAACATGTTGTTTTCTAATGCTCTTGACAATGAACAGTTTGCATACACGCCACCATCAGATATGCGTCCATTGCATCCGACATCCACATAAAGAAATTTGTATTTTGCATCAACTAGTGCCATGAGGACTATGCTATGTGTTCCTTTATAATTAAAATAAAGACTGCCTTTATTCCTTGGTGCTTTCATAACCACGTGCTTGCCATCTAGAGCACCTAAACAGTTTGGAAAATTCCAAATCTCCTCAAATCCCTTTGCAACTTCATACCATTCTTCCTGAGAGTTTGGGATCTAAAAGAAAAAGTAATATTACAAAACTAAAAATAAGCTTATTCGCTACTTTTGTTTTATTTCAGATTTTCTGGAGGAGTCTCAATTACAAAGCATAGAAAAACCAACAACATAAATACTACAACTCATCGTTCGAAAAAACTAAAAACCAAAGCCAAGGAAAAAACGGACGAGGAAGGTGATGCAATGCTAGAAAAGGCTAAAAACATACTAAATACACCAACTGACGAGTATACCGTATTTGGTGAATATGTTGCTAGTGAATTACGGCAGCTGCGTTCTGATGAACGAAAAAGAAGATTAAAACGAATAATCCAGAAAGCTATAGTTGCAATGAGCGAGGAAGATGAAGTGGAGTTTTCTGGATAGAACACTTACACCTTTAATGTCGCCTACTTATTCACATTCGAGTACATACCCATCAACTTCAAATACGGTTGAAAGTTTTGAAGAGGCACCGATAACAAATACAACTACAAACCTTCCTCCAATCACGCAGTTTTACGAAAATTACTTACCTGGAGATAATCCGTTTTCAGCACAGTAAATATCGCTTCACAAACTTCAGGTATAATCCTTGAAATGGTCGTGACTGGAATCCGAAAAAGGTATTGCAGGGAATGATAGCTATCTCCTACAATTAAAAATGATTTAATTAGAAGTTGTTTTTGTTTGCTTTTTAAGTTAAATACATCCTAGAAAACAAACTCATGTCTTTCAATACTCACCTGTTGCTAAAAACCGTAAAGTAAGCATGAGCCGTTCTGAAGGTGAAATAGCTAGCCTAAGATGAGTATCTTGTTTTCTAATCAATGGTTCAACTTTTTGAAGCAAGTATTCATAGTCCTTATTACTCATGCGTAAAAAGTTAGCGTATGAATTCATGTCTTCGCTGTGTAATTTTTCACCAATTGAGCAAAAAAACCACTATCCTGTCTTCTTGAAATCCAGCTCCTAACCCACATCCTTCTCTTCTTGTTTTTTAGCTCAACATTTTTTTCTTCTCGTTATTAAAATAACAGAGGCAGCTGCAATTTTCTTAATTCGCGAATTTCAAACTACTTCCAACAAACTACGGTGCAATATAATGCCTATACGTTTTTACGAGATCAAATCTACCATGATATGTACACACCACATAGAGAAATTGGTATAGATTTAATCTAGGAAATATCTACAAAGGTCTAGCGAGGGCCAAAATATGTTATAGTGTACACAGAACATTACAAGTCTCACCTAGAGAACGTATCTAAATCTAAAATCTAGGTAGATTTTCTCTACAGTGTACACGTACCATTAAATAGTAAACACGATATCGTCAAAACATTGCAAGGAGGTGTGACGCAAAGTGAAGTTTGTTCTGAAATGGGATTAAGTAAATCAACGGTGAGTACTGCACAATAACATGTCCTAAACATACATAAATAAGCACTCTAAGACATGAATTTGATTTACAATTTTTCATTTTAATTACAGGTTGGTACAATTTGGAAAAATAAAAAAAAAATACTGGAAATGTTTGAGAAAGGCCAAAACATAAATGTGAAGAAAATGAAAAAGCCCACGAATTATAAGATTGATCAGGGACTTCTAAAATGGTTTTCTCAACAGAGAAATAAAAAAGTAACCATAAGTGGTACTATACTGCAATCGAAGGCTGAAGACCTTGGGAAGAAGCTATTGAAATATGAAGAACTGAGTGAAGAACCTAAATTTAGTAGAAGCTGGATAGAAAAATTCAAAAGACGACATAACATTACCAGTGGAAAAATTGTTGGAGAGTCTGCTGCAGTTGATATGGACTGTGTGAATAACTGGTTGCGGAACAAGTGGCCAATCATTAGAAGGAACTTCAAAGACGAGGTCATATTCAATGCAGATGAAACTGCGTTATTCTATAAACTTCCACCTGACAGGACCTTAAGATTCAAAGGCGAGAAGTGTGAGGGTGGGAAGCTATCTAAAGAAAGAATCACTCTGCTTGTAGTGGCAAATCTAACAGGGACAGAAAAATGAAAGCTATATAGTAATTGGAAGATCGAGAAACCCTCGATGTTTTAAAAACGTTTCACAGTTGCCAGTTAATTACAAATCCAATAAAAGAGCATGGATGACCTCAGAGATTTTTGATGCTGAACTGCGTAATTGGGATGTTGAGTTACGCCGCGTAAAACGAAAAATTATATTATGAATAGACAAGTCCAGCTCATCCAGATGTTAAAAATTTGGACTGTATTAACCTAGTGTTCATACCCCCATACACGAGTTCTAAACTACAGCTATGGATCAGGGTGTAATCCACAGTTTAAAAAGCCATTATCGTCAAGTTCTTCTCTGGTAAATTATTGATAGTGGCGGGGAAAATTTTACAATCAATCTTTTGGATGCAATAAACATCATTCATATGGCATGGCAGAATGTATCAAAAGGAACAATTTTAAATTGTTTTAAGCATGGGGGTTTCTTGGAGGTTGAGGATCATTTTGATCCCGACGATGACCTGCCATTAGTTGAGTGGATGAATAAATTCAGCAGGAAGACGATCATCGAGACAATATTAGAGCCAATCTTCCTTATAGTGAAAACGATTTCAATGAGTTTGTTCATATTGATGACCAAGTTGTGACTGTCGAATACCTGGATAATGATGCCATTGTAGCTGTTATATATTCGGCAGCTGATACTGATGATGACGAAGAAAAGGAAAATAAAGATGAAGAATCTGTCGGTATGGATCTGAGACCAACTCCAACCACATCAAAAGCACTTCGATATATTGACAGCGTTCGTCCTTCAGTCACGAAATACTCCGCAGCATGTGCTAGATCGATTAGCTGAAGTGGAATTACATATTACAAAAATAAACCAAACTAAAATAAATGAATTTTTTAAGGAAGATTTCCAAAAACTCTTATAAATGTTGATTATAGATATTATTATATACTATTACAAACATTTTATATACCCCTAGTTGAATAAATAAAAAAATACTTTCTGGTATTAGCGTTATTTATCGTTTATTACGAACTTCGCTTATAGCGAACCAGTTTCGCTTGAGGTTCGTTATAAGCGGACATTACTGCATATTCATGTACACAAAATAAAGGAACTAGTCTCAGCTTATTCATTTATTTATTTATAAATAATTGGCCCAACAAACTATTCCAATTACAGGGCAATATAACTTAATTAAGAACAGGAACAACATAAAATGAGCCTAAAAAGATTTAGCTAGAGTAGTAGTCACTGGAATTTGGTAGAATTTTACTGATACAATCGAAGTTAATCCCAGAACGGCCTAGAGTGGTAAATAATTATTGCACATAAAATACAGTGATGAATAACATGATAAGACTGCGCAAAAATTTAACTTCCCTAGAAGTTCTGATTCATCCAATTTATGTAGAAAAGTGAGACCAGCAATAAAACGTCGTAATTGTAGAAACCTTAGGTCGTAACATGGTAGTAGAACAGATGCACTGACCACCTTTTCTGGATATACCACATCAATTTAATATGTACAATATTTCTTTGTACATTTTCCAAAATATTCATATAATATCCATAGGAGAGATCCCATATTGCAGAGGCGTACGCAAGTTTTGGTTGCACCATCGAAATACTCGTACAACGCGTTTTTAGTACTTGTTTGTTAGAGAAAGAAAGACTGTTAGGTACGCATTATAAAACCTAAAATCGTTGTCGATCAGAAGAGACGCGTGCTATGTGGACAGTCCAACCTGCTGGAAAATGTAACACTAAGATCTCTAAATTTTTAATTAGTTTAGGTTGTTGATGGAGAAGAAAACAACAAAATACATGTCTTAGGAATATATCAAAGTTCCTTCAAGATAGCTACTTTTGAATACAGTTTTACTATGTATAGTAGTGGATACTTTTTATAGCGATTTTCAGGAAGAAATGCCTCTCTCCTGCGTGAAGTATGAGAATCTCAAAAGTCGTCATGCATCTCAGTACTGTGCATAAGTACATGACAGCATTTCGTCGTGGTGTCGTACACTTCCCAGATTAATGGAAGCTTAGCAGAATGTATTTCAAACATAAACATGGTAAAATACCCCACCTCTTTTCTCCCAATGACCTTGTTGAATATTTTGGGCAAGGTACACGCTAGAATCCAGCCTGAAGTAATTAAGGTTATACCAACTTACCAATGCGGATTCATGCCTGGTTGCATGGTGCATTTAAAATGCACTTGGGTATCATACCACGTTCCATCCAGGTAAATCAGATTTCTTTTCTGCTCTCTATAGATTTTAACTTTGTGCAAAAATTCTTGGCGCAATTCAATGATTCGAGACGACTCCATAATCACCATTCTTTTATCTAATTTTTTGTATTGAAAACCACACAGTTTTACAATACAGTGCAGTGAGTCTGAGCATTTGTAATATAAAAATCTTCAGGAATCTTTTAATTTATCCCGTATCATTCCAACGTGGGCACCAAATTTTCTTAATAAAATCCGTATATTATACGACGAATATCTTCCTGAAAACCCACGTCTATTCTTTTTAATTTTTGCCCTATTCGCTTTCTGTGGAAGGAATGGTTGACTAAATCTCCCCTTTTTATAACCCGATAAATGGTAGACCGACTGATTTTTGTCAGGATACAAATTCTGTTTAAAATTTGATTTTGCGAGGAATCTGGATTTTCGTTTTTCAGATAATCATACATATTTAGGATTACTCTTTGGTTCTGTTCCTCTAAATCTTTATGAAAGAATTCTGCCTGCACAGGTTCATCAACCATCTCCTCGTGGCTTGGAGCATTTTCCCAAGGTCTCCAAAGAGCCATATTTAGGACACACAAGAACAATCAACACAACAATTAAATCAACAAGTAAACTGAGTATTCAAAAGTCAAAAACACACAAACTAATAAAATCTATGAAAAAACACGGACAGACTACAGAAAACACGTTTATTCACCGCTACACGGCACTGGCTAAACTGTTTCAATTTTCAGTAGCCACCTACACTTGTTCGGAGCTCTGAAATACACGCTTTCTCATTGGCTATGTCCACGCATAGGCGTGCTTTACTCCACGTGGACCGGTGAAACTGCCTTTGATCTTATATTTGCTGGGAAATTTGGCGATTTTTCGGGCAACAGAGCGGGTTAAGTATAGATATATAAAACGCACCCGGTATTTCACAGTGTTTCAAGTGACTTCAGATAAAGTATACAGCAAAATACGCCTGCAATTCGTTGGCCAAAAAGGAACATGAGGCCATGCTAACAACTGACTTAAGTGAAGCTTTCGATAGTATCCTTCGTAAAGGCATCCTTTGCAAAATGTATAATCTCGATATACCCGCCAATATGATAAGGGTAACCGAAAATTGTCTCCAAAATAGAAAAACACGAGGCAAACTGTCAACTGTTAAATGTGGGTGATGATCACACAACTCCATTTGACGTCCCTCAAGGCAGCATTTTGGGTCCATTACTTTGGAATCTGTATACAGAGTGTTCATTTGAGTATATCCCACCACGGATTTAAAACAACTTATTAATGGAAAAAACGTCGAGGCACGTCAGAAGATTTGTCAAGGGGGACAACTTTTTAATCAAAAACTACTTCACCCTCTGCCCATCAGGGTCATTCCCTTAAAAATTTTAAATAGCGAGGGGTATCAAGTAATAGCTTGTTTGAAAGCTTTCGAAGACCGTTTGATTTTTTTTAAATCTGTCGTTCGTTTTTGAGAAAATTAGAAAAACCTTTATTTATCTTATTTTGTTCTGATCGAAAACAAAAACACACAAAATTTGTTCCGCATTTCTTTTCATACATATCCTGGGCGAACTGTATTTATTGTTATACCTGTTTATTTATTTGCTGCTAAGGAAAAGAAAGAATTTAATTTGCTGTCAGTTACCTTTGTGACAATCGTGGGATAGTGAAAATTAATTTATTACTTCCAAAATGGCTTACACACTAATCGAAAGATTGGAAGTGATTCCAGCTTATAGTGCCCAAAATCAATATGCTCGGCAAACTGCTGTCACATGATATACCCCTTTACTTTGGTGTTAATCTTGATACGACGCTACCCACCACGATTCAGGTTCCAGATTCAAAACTGTTTATTATGCATTATACGTTGTTTCTATTTTATTTCATACAAACTAAATTGCGACATGTGTCTACTTGTGTGTTACAGTGTGATATATGTGTAAGGCCAAATTTTACTATTGACAGGCGAGGATCAAACTTCACCCATATGGTACATATTGAAAAAATGATCGAATGGATTGGCGATTTCTTTTAAGATGTCTCTCAAACCGAAAAATGATTCGCTACTATTGGTTTAATATGTACCACAGTCGTGAATTTGATGCTCGCCTGTCAATAGTAAAATCTGGCCTTGCACGCATATCACACAGTAGCAAACAAGTAGACACAATGTCGCAATTTTAGTTTGTATGAAATAAAATAAAAACAATGTATATCAAGAATGCATAATAAACAGTTTTGAATCTGAACCTGAATCGTGATGGCGTCGTACCAATATTAACACCAAAGCAAAGCTGTATATCATCAGATCGTGTGACAGAAAGACGTTATCTTTCAAGTTTGTTAAAAAGACAAAATCATATTCCCTTGAAACAAAATCATCACGCCTGCCGTTACGACGTCTGCCTATCGTTCGGTGGGGCCCATTGTTGCTTTATTTACTTTATCTGTGGACAAACATCACAAGTTCCTCTCAGTGTGGGTCGTTATCTGTTTTGTTTGATAGTCTCGCTCCATCCGTCTGTGTGCTTCGCGGAGATAAGTGGAGAATTACTGTTTATTTTCCGTTGGGGTTATATTTTTATGCATGCCGTGCGGATGTTAGCTCAATCGGGACATGTATATTTATGAGGATTTCGAGGGGGTAATGATCTGCGCGATATCGATTGGAGACATGCTCTTCATCCTGTTTTATATTTTGGCTTTCCATGTGAAGTGTATAATTATTTGCAAGAGAAACTCATCAAGATGTAAATGAAGACTAATTTAAATTCCAAGCAAAACCTTTTTGATTTTGCATGTCCGAATAATGATCACATGGCAAATATTACACTATGCCCCATGACCCCCAAATTTTTTTTCGCTGACGTAGACCCCTTGCAGGTTGTCATAGACCCCTAGGGGTCGATATAGACCACTTTGGGAATCAATGATCTACCGTCTCTCATCTTACAAGTAGACTAGTGTTTTCAGTCACATCTACGTGGACCCTACAACTACAACCCGCAGAAATGGCATTACTGTAAAGAACATGCATCTTCGTGGCAATATCATGAAAATGTTCATTGCGGATAGCATTGTATATAGTTTCATAATATCGGTTACTGCTTTGTATACTTTTTGAATTACCGGGCAAGTCTATGTCTATCTTAAAAGCCCAAACTCGTAAAAGCTGGATATGCGCTACAGCTCACTTTACGATTCTTCTGAATTGTATCCAGCCTAGTGCCTTCATATCATTGTGATACTCTTGGAAATACTATTTATGCAATTTTATCTATTCCAGCATAAACTGCCGAGTATAATTTTAATTGTAGCGACATGAGGCCATAAAAGCTTTCTTCCCATTCTCTGGGTGTTAAGGCCATTTATTTTTACGGTCTAATAAATGTCCGGTCTATGCCATCATAAATATAAGATTATACGGGGTGGCGTCGGGTACAAAGCCACAATTCGGCGTGACTTTTACCTAGAAATATGTTTAACCATACCAGAGTCACTGCTATCAGCTTTGTTCAAGGTAATCTGTGGGTAGGCCAAATGGATTCATCAAGTAGTTCTTCCGAATTCGCAGTTGCCGATTATTCATTTTTTTCAGTGAGATACAGGCATAACGTTCCATATGTGCCGCCATCAAAACAATTCAGCGTGACTTTTCACCTAGAAATAAGGTTGCCGGATCAAAAATATTATGGTCAATACCAACATACATATTTATACTCACAAACATTGATAAAGTTTTGGCATGCCGCATACATAAACGTTAACGTCAACCTCTTTTGACATTTGTCACACCTGAAGTATGCAGTATCTGTGATCGCTGAAACTCTCTAGTATACGCTCTTGGTTTGGCACATAATTTGCAACATTTGGATTTCAAAATGATGAAAGCATTAGGATCGTCATGCATGTTTGCGATGATGTTATTTGACTGAGTAGAAAGGAAACGAAAGCCACTATAAAATGCACACAAAATGCAACATTTGTATTTTCAAAATGACAAATGTTTTGGGGTTGTCAATGCAACTTTGCCATTCAGGGGTAAAGACTCAATCGATGAAAGATAGTAGGTATAGGTTTTCCTTTACCCATCTGTTTAATGGATGAAAATTAATTTTATATCAAACTTGGTATGTATGGTAAAAATATATTTTAGGTGGATGACCAAATCATTAACCGTTGACGACTTAATGCGTGGTTTCGCAACGGCAGGCGTTGTCAGATGGGTGACAGCTATGGCTAATTGTATGAGTCTGTGTTGACTGGTCTGATCCATTTGATTTCATGTTATAAATACATGTTCTTAGATAATTTTTTTTTATACAGGTGCTAATTTTTGCCGAACAGAATCCTTTTTGAGTTGTTAACAAGCGTTGTGTGGAAAGTGCAGAGTCAATTTACCGTGATTTTTTGCATTCATGCTATCTGTCTTAGTAAAGGGAAACGGGAAGCCGCCAGCAGAATGTTGAAAAATGAAAGCAGCGATGAGAAACGAGATAATAGGGCATATAAATAGTTTCAAGAAGCTTGTCTATCAATAGCTTGCAATTCCACTGGTATTAGTTGAAGCATTGTCAGTAACGCATTTCGTAGATTAAAGCGTATTCTCGTACTGTAGCTAGACCTTAAATCCTAAATACGAACAAAGTAAAGTACAGCAGTTCAGTCGTAAAATACATACAGTCATACAAAAAGAGGCGCAAAGTAAGACGATAAGTAGAGTGCGTGCTTATAGACCCTTATATTAATGCGCGTTTTTAATCCTCCAGGATGACATCTTTCACAGCAGATAAGCAAATACTGCAAGGCAACGTGACTCCATGCATCAAAGAAATACCCCCTTTCAGTAAACCGTGAAGACCAGACCGAGTGTTGTGTGTGTTTCGTGATAGCGAGAGGCTGCAGACGTCTCCAATTTATCTTTCTGTGGGTATTAAAGGGAACACGATAACCTAGCGTCGGGAACAGACAGCGTATCGTTTGCTGGGCTGGCTTAGAAGCGTGGGATTGAAATTGAGAATTATTCGAAATGGATATGAGGAGATATCAGTTCTTAGGCCTTATCCATGTCGAATGTAAAACAAGAGCGGAAAGGAGAGATTGGTTTGTTGGGTATCAGGTTTTTACTTCCAACTCAAGTTCCGGAAGAGATAACGTTATTTAGAATTTGGAGAAGAACTATGTGGTTTTGTTCTCCGAGCATGCTCTATGTCTATGATATAGGAGGGATTATAATGAGAATAATGTAGAACTTCGTTTATATGCTTTTCTCGGAAGTCATTTGAATACTTGAAGGACATCAGAAAAAATTGAAAGCATAAGTTATAAAGATTATGGAGTATCAGAAATTGTATGAATAACAGTCCTTTTGATGGATCGAGAAAGAAGATGGTGGATGCTATCTTTAAATAAAAGTCTACAAAATTACGTAAAGTTAAAACTTTTGTTCTATTCGCTTGCTAGCTTCTTAAAAAACCTTTTAGTAACTATTTTCAAATCCTACTTCTTAGTTTTACTTCCCGCGCCAATTGGCGTATTGTAATCGCGAAAAAATTCCAAAATTGAGATATCATGTTTTTTGGTGTTTCATGACACGTACATCACAAAAACCATATCACTCAGTTCCGGCGGTCTGTCTGTCTGTCCGGAAATCCTTGTTGATAGACATGTTGACCCCAGTTTAGTATTATAGCAGGGATGCTTTTTGTTTTATGGTTTCAGAAAATCGGTGGCAGTTGCGCTGTTATCGTCAAAATACGGAAAAAAATGATGAATGTTTTCGGGGCTCCTGATCACTTTCCAACAATTTTATTGGGGGTAGATAATCGAAGATGGAGAAGATTGGTGAAAGGGGCATGCCTTATTGTTTGCCCGTGACACCTCTCATCAAAGCGCGTGAAGTATAGAGTCAATCTACTTGACGCCATTTTTGAAAGTAGGTTTTACTTTCAACTTTTTAAGTACGAGAGCTACGATGATAGACAGTGTAATACAAATTTTTCAGGTAATATGGTATGGACATGTTACAAGTCTGATGAAAGAACCATCTTCTGATTCGGGTTCCAGAGTATTTCCTCATTTGTTTAGAGTTCCAAAAAATTCATTCGCTAGATCGTTGTTCCACTCCATTACTCAAGCGCAAATTGATTCTGCACTGATCAGACAAAATATAAGGAAGGTGCAGCGAAGTTAGAGAGAAGTTAAACCTGGGAAAGACCCAAGGTTCCCCCAAAACTACAGACCCATAAGCCTGTTGACCGTACTGAGCAAGATTGCCGAAAGGGTAATCGAACGAAGACTGAGGAACGAAACTGAAGAACTACGGTAGTTCCAGACGAACAGTTCGGATTGCGAAGCGAACATTCACCAGAGCACCGGTCCTAAGGCTGGTCGATGGTGGCAAACGAAATCGTTCCAGACTCGGCGGGCGTGGGAGCTGTGTTCATGGATGTGCCGCCTAAGGCGTTCGACACGGTTTGGCATGACGGGACTGATCTACAAGATGGTAGACCTCGGATACTCAACGGGGATGATCCACCTTGTGAAGTCCTATTTGAAGCATCGTAAATTCCGAATTAGGATTAGTAAAGCAACTTCAACGACGAGGACTGTGGAGGCAGGAGTACCTCAGGGAGCGGTTCTATCACCCCTGCTGTATGCAATCTACAGTTCAGACATCCCGAAGACTACACAAACGCAACTGTATATGTATGCGGACGATACAGCATATGCGGCAGAAAGTACGAGACCCTGCATGGTTACGGAATATCTGCAACGAGCGACTACCAACCTAGAGGAATGGTGCATCAAGTGGAAGATCCGTCTCAACCCTGAGAAGACCGAAGCGGTACTGTTCCGAAGAAATCGAAGATTACCTCAAACCAAAATAAAGATGACGACCGCCAGAACGGAGAGAGGCTGGAGAAGAGACGAAGAAGTTGAGGTCGATTGGAAGGACTCCAGCACGTACCTTGGCGTCAAGATGGGCCAAAAACTCACTTGGAAGAACCATGTCGAGGGCCATGTGCAGAAAGTGAAGATGGCACGCTCAAAACTAAGACCTTTAATAGGCAGAAGAAGCAAAGTGTCCTTAAAGAATAAGACTATCATGATTCCGATGGTGCTGCTCCAAATCATGACTTATGCAGCAGTAGCTTGGGCTACGTTTCCAAAACAAGCTCAACAAAACATAGCACTCCGTGAGGCGGTGGACGCACCATGTTATGTACCTAATAGAGTGCTATATGACGAACTACGACATGTACCGGTCCTAATCCAGATGAGAGAGGGCCCGAAATTTCTTTGAAAGAACGAACGACATCGAAATCAGATGATTAAGAACGCCTTGGCTTACGACCCAAGAACAATAAGGCGACATAAAAGACCGAAAATCCAGCTGCAACAAGAAGACATTTGGCCCTAGCAGCTGATGAGGCCAAAGAAAAGGGAAGAAGACCGACAATAGTTGTACGCTCAAGAGGTTAAAGAACAGCGGGTGGACAAAAAGAAGTCTGTCGATCGAGGTGGCCAGAGTCAAGCACGGACTCAAGGCTAACCCCAGGGGACGATGACAAACAGCAAACCGACTGACTCAAGACTGACTGACTCCAGTCGACGAGGAAAGAGAGTTGAATGAAACGTCCACCACGTGCTTCAGCGACGCGTGCACGATCGAGTCCAATTTCGGGAAAAAGGGGCAAAATTGGGGAGGGGATAGCTCGCTCGGCAGCACACACTCGGTAAATGCGCAGCGGCCTGAACCACGCAGCGCCACGCCAGGCGGGAGAGGAGGGAGGAGCAGATTGCTCTTCCCCCACTCATCAAGGGTTTGAGGTTGCCTGGAACAGGGGTACAGGGTAGGAGGGTGTGTGTGTGTCTTAGAGAGAAGCGTCTTGGAGCTGCCACCGAACGCAATTCGCCGTACTTCGTGTCCTTTGCTTCGGACTATTTAACCGACAATCAGCGGGGGGAAGAACTACGTGATACCACAAAATGCGAAGGCGGGACGAAGCCACTTTCCCACACGGTCCACGAAGTTAAGCGAATACGGAATGTTCGGCGAAGCTCGTAGTGTCTGGGACCGGCTTTAGACAATGAGCTACAAATAAATTATAAAAAAATGCCATCACTTACCTGCCTGTTATACCATAGTGTCTATGCCGTGGCCTCATCGTAAAATTGGCGTAAAATGGAGGCCGTTAATAACAAAGTTGGTTTTTGAGGTGCAAATCCTAATAATCCGTTACCTACTTAAAACGAAGAAAGTGAGATTAGAACATTTTACGATAAACAGGTACTAGTGAATGTTGTTTTTTTGGTTTTATGGATACAATATTTTACGATGTGCACATTGATGACAAAATCCTTAAACCTTGACGATTTAACGATATGGTCATGTATAGTTGGCCATTCCACGAAACGTGACCATTTCATGAAATGTTCGGCTATTTGATGAAATGGCCAATTCTGCGATATGACTGAGACAATTATAAGTAGATCTAATCTTGACTGAAACAGCGAAAAGGTCGAAGCTGCCAAGAAAAGTGTGAATTTGTCCAACCGAAATCAGCAAAAAGCTGAGGAAACCTTGGTAAAATGTGATAGATGTAACTATACTGTCTTTTTCCATCACAGTCACTGGTCACTCAATAAGAAGTTGGTGTATTATTTTATTAAGTAAATGAAAGTAAAACTTTTCAAGAATGTGTTACCATGGAGTAGCATACCCAAGACTATCCTGGAATTGGTCTATTTTTGGGGTAAAGGGTTATGGAGAGCTGATGCCAAGGGTAGTGGGACACAAACCTGACATGATTGCTGAATTTGAAGAAAAAATTGAATGGGAATTTTAAAGTAAGTAAAAAAGTAACGATGAATCTTGTATAGTTAGTCTCTGTAGCATTATTTTTGACTATTGCTGTTGGTTTTTTAAATAAAAATTTAATCTCAATTTAATCAACGATTGAAGGGAATAAATAAAAGCAATAGCGATAATGAAAACAAAGAAAAGCTGAACTGCCGAAATCGAAAATAAGATAGTAGTGTAGTACCAAGTCTAGAGTTTACCTGTGATCTCCAACATGTATTTTTTCAGAAATCTATGTATACTGAACAGTTTACGTTTTCAGTTTTATTTAAAAAAGCGATGCATGAAGGTCAGAACTGTAAAATGTACAGTAAACATGTAACTATGGAGATTGGAAATAGACTGGACAATGATTGACAGAGACTAATACAAAACATGACATACATGTGGTACTTTTGAGGATCAGGCTATAGACTATAACCTATAGATTATGTTGAGAGAAAGATTTTCTCGTCAGAAATCAACCAATATAATCATAGGCGAATCTTGTGACATACACATGAAGGAATCAACGGGTACATTCAAGGAGCTACAGTCGTCGATATATAGGACTAGAGTGCAGCCTCGAACTCTGCGCTTTCATTTGCTGAATACGGTCAATTTTTCATCAATACACCAACTATCTGACAAGTCAAACGTGTTAAATGAAATATGCTGTTACGAGTACCTCTTGACCCAAATACTGTTTTGTTTGTTGCACAGAGAAAAATCTCAACGTGTAAGCAAATATTTCAGGTAAACGTATTTCTGAAACTTGATCTATGTAAACTGAAATGTCGCAGCTTACTAGGCTACGATCAAAGTTGAAATTCCGGCTATTCTTATCCGAGAAAATAATTTAGGTAGCTAGCGGAAACATTAAACTATACATAAAGTCGCTCCTTATTCAACCCTTGATATGGAGTTCAAATCCTTTATTCCCACTTATACTGTGATCATCGTCCTGTAAAACGCATCGAAGTCAGACATGCTTTCCAGTGCTGTAATCTGTAGAGTAGAAAGGATATATACGCGAAATTGATTTGACTATGATAAACTGTAAGACAGTTGCACGCTTCCTACATTATTATAGATCATCAGCTTCTCTGAAAATCAACTACAAAATGTATCGCATGCGATCAGAAAACACAACCCCCTGAACATTAAAACTGTATTTACTATGACAATCCTCCAAGTTAAGGGAAAAACTTTTAATGATCTTGTCACCCTGTTCGTACAGTCTATAACCTGCGAGTCTGTGCGTCCCTCACCCTTATGTGACAAATTGCTCCCCGGGGTTGTAATGGTGGGTGTGGCAGAAGTGCCAATAAAGGGGATGGGGATCAAGGCGGCGAGGGGACCAAAAGCGGCGGTAAAAATTACTGAAGCATGCCATCGCCGCTTAATGGGTTCCTTTGTTTACTTTTTAATTTCATTTCCAGCTGCCAGCGTATAGATTACGCCGCTTGCTGGAGGTTTTGTACATTGTGTTTTTACTGGTGGCTTTGAGCATTTATCATACAATAATAACTCATCATTGTGTTGTATTGAAGGTTTCCCTGTACGATCAAATCTGTCAGGTAAGCTCAGTGCAGTGCAGTACAAAGATACACACGGGTAAACATGTGCAAATTCACACAGTTGTACAGTCCGGGAAACTGCATAGTTATTCCACCGGTAAAAATTAAAAGTATAGCAATTAAGTACATACATCTAAACATACTATTAGCTTTATGTCACGTTCAGACAGAGGGCCAACGCATTGAAATTATCAACGTCGGCGTCAATTTGGTATGATATGCTATGCTGGAGCGAGAAATACGGAGCATTCATGCACACATGGGTCGGCACTTGGTCAACTTGTACAGGGTGCGGCAGAGAGGACGGACGTTTTTGGGATGGGTAGTACCCCCGCCTCCGTCTACGAGAGGGGGGGAGGGTGCCGTTTGACTCGTGAGATCCTAGCATTATTTTACCAGTTGCCGTTATGGAGCCTTGGACGGTGGAGCACCGCGTTTTCGCCTATGATTGTTTCGTCTGAAATAATGAGTCAGTCATCGTCGTACAGCGTGAGTTTCGTCGCCACTTCAACATTCATCGGAATAGAGCTGTTCCCTCGCGAAACACCATCCTTCGTTGGGTTGAATCACTTCGCAGGCGTGGTGAACTGATCAACAGAAGACCAAGAGGAGCGCCGCGAACAGTTCGAACTCGTGAAAATGTTGCATTTAATTATTTATGGGAAATAATATTTTTTTACATTTTCGATTTGGGCATTACAAGTAACTAAGATGATCGTTTAGATTGTGTTTTTAAACACAGCAATAATTCCTAACTCCAAAAAAACAGAATATTAATTTGTTTAATTTTCCAATATTATTTTTAACAAATTAAATTAATTATTTACAACTAAAATGCTATTGGATAGTTAGGACAAACATACAAAATCTAAAGTAGTTGCTCGAAATGTAAACCCAATTATTCAATACACAATTCACATCTACGAATGATCGAACGTGGTATAGCATTATTCAAATAAGGCCTTATTTCATCACATGCATTCCTGATTCTGTCTATTAGCATATCTCTTGTGGTTACGGGAGCCTGGTACATTTTTTTTTAGAAATCCCCACACAAGGAAATCTAATGGATTTAGGTCAGGGGATCGTGGAGGCCAGGCGACTGGTCCTCTACGGCCGATCCATCTTTCTGGATAATTTTTGTCCAGCCAGTTTCTAAGTATTCTCGAATAATGAGCTGGACAACCATCAAGCTGGAACCAGACCAATCTTCTTAACCCTGTAATGCTTAGTGGGTTTCGCATCACCCCAAAGAAAATTCAAATGTTCACTAATTTTTTGTGCATAAATTGGCAACATCGGAGATCCCGCTATGTTCATTTGAGGTTAAAGTGTGTGTGTTGTTGGTCGCACATTTTTGTTCAGTGCAATAGTTTATATGATATTTGTGTTTGGGGTGACGAGTAACCCCAGGTAAGCTTAAACTGGTATTTTTATTTTATTCCACACACTAGATTACGTAATTTATTTAGATGACTGTCCGACCAGCTGATCCCACATTTGAAGAAACTCTGTTAGATGGATGAAGAACTCGACAATGAACCTGATTCAGATAATGACGGCACTGACTATGACGACCATTTTCAATTCGTCCGACCGG